>CM055890.1:3164043-3724043 GCA_029582165.1 Portulaca oleracea | reverse complement strand
AATTAGGTTAAAAACTAAGCAAAAAAACGAAACAGCAGGCGTGTCGCAGGCGACGGTCGCGGGCGCGACGACCATCTGTCCGCCACAATCCGTCGCTGGCCGAGGTGGGTAGTGGGTGCGACATGCTCCTGTCACGGGCGTGGCAAACTAGTCGCGGGAGCGACGGTGTTCTGGGCAACTTTTCCCTGTCGACTTTAAACGCACATAACTTCTTCATCTAAACTCCGTTTTAGTCCCGTACGATATCGATGGAAAGCTCTCGGTGTGTACTTTAAGCTCCCTAAATTTGAGACCCATTGAAGTGTTATTGAAGGAGTTATGACCCAAAGATTGAAGGCATGTCCATTCCGACAACCCACGTTGACCTGTTTGCGCTTATTCTTGCTGAAGGACTTTGAACCCATTTAAAGGCCTGAAGTAGGTCCCGATGAGGACCCGTAGGTCCACTCCCATGGTCTGGGATCCCATTTAAAGTGGATACCACACCCGGTGATGGTTAATTCATGCCTCCAAGGTCCCGGGTCCACCTTGAAATGCACTCCACACCCGACCTTGGAGTTGATTTCTTTGTGTTGTTTGGAGGGGGTGAGGATAGACTTAGACGCCATGGATTTTGGGGATCAAGACCCATCCCGATACGCTTCAAGAACTCAGCCACCTTATGCAAGGAGAGCAGAAGATATCAGAGAAGGGGAGCGGAGAAGCTCTGAATCAGGAGATCCTCGAGGAAGAACGACAGTAGGAGTTTATGTGGAACATAGGTCAAGCACAAGAAAAGAAAGGGAGAATTTCTCTGTGATAATTTTTCGTTGAAAGACTCGTTGAAAGGAGGGATCGGTTGGGTTCTCCCACAGCAAGTTAGGGAAACAAAACGTCATGCCCAACCAGGACTCGGCCTGTTTGCACTTCAAATGGAATTATGTGCGGTCGAAAGTGCGCTGGTGTAGGACCCGGAATGTTCCCGTTCGGGGAATCGGTTTTCGGATGCGCTACTTAAACGATCGGGAGTCGACTAAGGTTGCTTAATCCTTAAATGAGGATATTTTTATTTTTGGAAATTCATTTTCGGGGCGATGAGACTTTATTTATTTACAAATCCATTTTTTATTATTTAAATACTCGAAATTGCACCAAAATGTTTTATCATTGACTTAATACCGGTCCATTACCGATTCCAGGCCCAAAAGGAAACAAATGGTCCGCCAGAAAACATCAAAACCCGCTGGGGTTTTGATGATTTCTCAGATGTGCCATGCATTTCCCTGGCCCAGAGGAAATGGGTGGAAATTAACAAAAACTGCAAGGGTTTTGCTAATTTTTGGCCCATTTTCTCTCGGGTTGGCTTTGGATTGGTAAAAAATGGTATTAAATCATTTTTAATTACTTTAATGCAAATGCGTATATTTTAAATAATTAAACGGATTGTCAAAAGAATGAAAGAGTTGCCAGCTGATTTAAGGAAATCGACAAACCAAAAAATAAAAAGAATGACTCCGGTCCACAAACCCAATTTCTAAGTTCGATGGTAAGGTTACGAATTCGAGAATTCTAAGAGCTCTCGAATCTGCCTGTTAGAAAACAGACTCTACTAAAATCGAACTTAAAATGAAACAGAGCGTGGAGAAGTTTAATTAATTTCGCAAAATTACACTCTTGATCATGCAATATAAAATAATGAGGTTTTACTTTACAAAAAACATGTACACGAAAGGAATTAAGGCGCAAATTACATAATTACAAACAATGGTAATGAAGAGCAACCCTCAATAGATGTTGGATGGCCGAAAGTGAAGACCGACCCCTTGACTTTAACTCCGTCTTGACGCTTGAATGGAAGGACGTATGTAAGGATGGCTAGGGGAAGATGGTATTATGATAAGGTGGTAATGAGAGTGATTAGGAGAGGCTTAGAAGAGTATGGATATAGTAGAGAAAGTTTTGGGAGAGAATTTAGGTAGAGTATGGGTGTGGTGGATGATAGTTTATGGAAATGGGTGAAAAATGATGAGGTATTTATAGGTGGAGTATGGGTGTTTTGGAGGGAAATGGAGGGAGACATATCCCAACAATCAAGCCCTCCCATGCAATCACAAAACCCCAGCGGCTTTTGATCAGGGTCAGACGAAGTCAAACACGTGGGCTAATATCATGGGTTGTGCTTGGGGATGTTATAGCGCCAAAATCAAAGAAAATCGTAAAACCCAAGCGAGTTATAATATTAAAGCACACGGATCTGTGACGTGGCAAGAAGAACCGGGCGGCTCCTGAAGATAAATGTTCGGTTGGGTATTTTGTGGTTTTTAAGTAGGGGTTGTCGAATCCAAGGGATGGGTGTTTACGCTTGTTTAGGCCGAATGGCTTGCTAAGGGGTTTTCAAGTGCAAAAAGCAATAAACAATTAAAGGAAAGTAAATTAAACTATCCTAATCAAGAAATTATAACATCAACCATCAAGCAAAACATGGATAAAAGAGGAATTAATCTAATTCAACAAGGAAGAAGACTAAACTAGGAATGCAATTAAAAGCAAGTAAGAGAAAGTAGTAAAACTAATCTAAATGATGAAATTAGGAACAAGAAACCATACCCTTGAAGCATCAAATCTACTCTCTAACCTCTAACCTTCATCTCTAATCTTCATCTTGGACTTCTTCCGAACAAACAAGAAGATGTGAATCAAATTATTAAGAATCCCCAAATTCTCATTTAAGAGTAGAATTTGGGACTCTTAATCCTCTTCCTCACTAAAATTGGATTTTAGTTTTTGTGGCTAATCTATGAACTAGCAATGACAACCAATAATGAAAGCAAGAAAGAACAAGAGATTGGGGAAAGATTTCTGAAATTAATAAAAAGAAGAGTTGATTACAATTAAGAAGAACTAGAGAAACTTGAAGAACAATCCAAAACATAACCCTAAACCCTAAACAAAAGAAGAGCATAATATAAAGCTTAAAGGTAAAATGAAGATAAAACTAATAAAAATTAGCTACCACTAAATTCTTCACTTAGAGTATATATACAGCCAAAACAGTTTCATAAAACACAGCCGTTTTGCCCAGAAATATTCGCAGGATTTCCGGCCGTCGCGGGTGCGACAGGATTCTGTCCGCAACACACTTTTCCTCTCCGCAGCATGTCACGGGCGTGACACATGATGACTCGGGCGTGACGACTTCCTGGACCTTTTTCATTGGCTGAGGTCTTGACGCCACAGAGGCATGTCACAGGTGCGACGTCTGTCTGTCCAATTCTTTTGCTGTTGTACTTCGTCCTTGATGGATTTTTGTTCAATTCTTCAACTTTTTGTCTCGGTTTTGGCTCTACCACATTATTATACTACAAAACATAAAATCATCCTATCTAATATATAATTAAGGGGCTAAAACAAATAAAATACCCTATAAATTATAAGAATTCGGCTTGGAACGAGACCGAACAACACTCCCACGTAAGGGTTAGCTCGCCCCGAGCAAACTAAAAACAAAGAAAAATAAAGAGAAAAAGAACTAACTACCCTAACTCACTTTCGCAGGAATCGCGGATGCATTTAGCACATGCATCCAGCCCTTTAAACCCCTTGGCTGCCCAAGTGGACGAGGAAGGTCTCGTGAGGGTTTATAGAAGCTATACCCACAAAAGCTATAGAGAAGGAGAGAGGGAAAGTGAAAAACCAAACAAGTTTTGAAAAAGAAAGAAAAGAAAAACTGCTTGTTTTAGGAATCAGGCAATCGCCGCAAGGAATACAATACTAATCAACCAAAAGGAACCATTATGAGCACATCAAATCACCTAACTCAAGATATTGCCAATCTTTAAGGTTTTCGATTCCCAAACATCTCCTACAACACAAGATCCTATGTGCTCAAGTGCAAGTGTTATTCTAATCGATTCTGATTGATCTAGAGCAAACCATAATCCAAGCTAATTTCAAAGCAAAAGTTTATTTAAGTGTCGTCCCCCCTCGCTTGTGTCGCCCTTGGCTTGGTAAGGGTCGCAGGAGACGCAAGGAAGAACTTCACGTTTATTGCAAATCTCTTTGGTGTTGGCTTTTAGAATTTAACGGCCC
The DNA here is from genome assembly GCA_029582165.1 of Portulaca oleracea. Taxonomy (NCBI): domain Eukaryota; kingdom Viridiplantae; phylum Streptophyta; class Magnoliopsida; order Caryophyllales; family Portulacaceae; genus Portulaca; species Portulaca oleracea. Next base: position 3,719,975 of record CM055890.1, on the reverse strand, counting down.
AACATTTTCAACTTAGCTCAACAAGATATAGTGTTAGTTTTCTCGGGAATTGCACGGCCCATAACGGGGTTTACCCTCCCAACACGAGCTAATCCATACGCAAACGAAGTGCTTAAGGGGGTAAAAGCGTCGCACCACTCATACCGACTCATGTAGGTATACTAACTTAACATTACACTTTCAAGGTCAATGCCGGGTGTTTCGGGATTTGGAACGGCCCATGACGGGGTTTACCCTCCCAACCCGAGCTACTCCATATGCAAACAAAGTGCTTAAGGGGTAAGAGCGCCGCACCGCTCATACCGACTCGTGTAGGTTTAGCCGACAATAACAAATTAATTCAATTTAATTAGATTTCACTTTTTCAACAAACTCGGAAGTGATCAACTAAAGTCTCACAGTTTCAAGAAGAACGTGAAAGAATCAAGGATCTTATTTACCACTTAACGAAGGGAATCTACATAAATAAGTCAAGACAATATTTGAACTAAGGACGATAATGCTCATACGGGTTGCTTTCAAGGAGATTAAGAAAGTTTTCTAAGCATTGACTACACTTATCCTAAAAACAAAGGAAAAACAAAAGAAGCAAAAAACGAAAACTTTAAAAGGTTTTTCACTCCCTTTAAAAATTTTAGCAAAACTAAGAAAATCAAAAACAAAATACTAGGTGATCTACCCATAAACATGGAAAATATCACCCCCACTCCCATACAAGACATCACAATGTCCCCATTGTAAGAAAGGTGTCACAAGTAAGGTAGAGAACCTACGAAAAGCATATATACAAAACACTTATCACATAAAAAGCGATGGAGACCCGAGCCCACACGGTTCCAACATTTAGATAATCCCAACATTCACACACAAGAGGTTCGCCACCCAAAAAGAAAAATCCAAGGATGCGACATCGATCAAAGATATATACATATTAAAAGAGGGTAGAAAGAGGTTACCTCGAGGTCTTCAATTAAAGCATACCCAATCCACGATCCAAAGAACATCACACCATAGATTAGAAATAAACAAGAAACTTGTACTACGCGTGAATGTTCACATGCAAGATCAAAAGGAAAAACAAATATACATGACACTAACTAAAGAACAAACTAAAGACAAACTATTTACAACATTTACATTGACAATGATTCGCCTCAACCCCGAATCTCACTCATTGAGGCGGGAATTGAGGATGAGATATCTCGCCATCTACCGGTCCTACGAATGATAAAATCAGACGCAAACCATACATACTCCACCAAATAAACCTAAGGAAATGACTTTCATACAAAGACAATGACATGGTAGTGAAACCGAACTCATATGTCAACATCCTAGTCATGCAACCTCAAATTAGCGAGCTTTTCCAAAAATTACCCCAACAAGATTACACCCCCCCCCCACATGTACTTCTACAAGTAGAAATTATGCATAACCAATGAGAAAGATAAGAGGGGGCGGGGGTGCTTACAAATCAACGCTCGGGTCCTCCCGAATGAGGATATGGGTAATAGGGAAAATACGTTGGGTAGTACTCATTGACATAATCCGTCGGCGCTGGTGAATGGTTGAGGACGGAGTAATGATAATACCCCCAATCTCGCCAGTACTGGTTCTGTTGCTGAAAGTACTCTTCGTGCCACTGAAGTTGTGCTTGTTGGGCACGAACGAGCTCCTGCTGGCTCTCTAGGAGGTTGTGCTGACTTTGGAGCAAGGTCCTTTGCTCCTGGAAGCTAACATTCAACTGCTCCAATTGATTGCTAATATGTGCAAGCGAAACCCCTTAAGCCAGCGACCGATACGGTATCGGTCGCTGGCTATCGGTCGCCGGCCCTATTTAATGATTCAACGGGCAGAATACTATCGAATGCTCCTATTTTGCTTTCTCTCTCTCCATCTAGTTCGTTCTCTCTCACACCCCGACCCCAACCACCGCCCCAACCACCTTCACTCCGGCCACCACTGTCGACGCCGGCGGACTCTGCGACCATCGACGACCACCGTGCACATTTTTCCGGCAACCACCGACGACAACATCTCTGGCAACCACTAATATGAGTCCCCTAATCTATTTTTGTAGTTAAATTATTGATTTTTAATTGTAAATTTCATATATATTGTTGTGTTTGAGTAATTTATTTGAGTAATTTTAGTGTGGTTATGGTTTGAAATTCAAATTTAGGGTAGTGTTCAGTGTTAGTCAAGTTTAGGGTTTGAAGTTCGATTTAGAATTGTGTTTTGAATGTAAATTTTTAGGGTAAATTTGAGTAATTTACTTGAGTAATTTTAGTGTGGTTATGGTTTGAAATTCAAATTTAGAATAGTGTATGTTATGAATGTAAATTTTTAGGGTTTATTATGAATGCTTATAGTTTATTATAGTATTATGTTGTAAGGGCTTGAAATTAAAGTTATAATATTGTTGTTTATTAATGTAAGAGTATATGTTGTTGAAATTGTTGATTTTTAATTGTAAAATTCATATATGTTGTTGTATTTGAGTAATTTACTTGAGTAATTTAGGGTTTACAAGGTTATGAATAGTTAATTTAATTAATTATAGGATGTTTGTATGGGTTAGGGCTGTGGTTAGGGTTAATTGATTGTATATGTTTGGTTAGTTAAGTTAAATTAATTTAGTTATAAATTTGGGTTAAGTTTAATTATATATTTGGTTAAATGAAGTTAAAATAATTCTTGAGAGTGTTAATGGTTGTTCAAATTTAAGTGGGTTAGTTTTATATGTTATAAGTTAGGATTGAGTATGAATGGTTTTGGTACTTATTAATAAGTTAGTTATTATGTTTGGTTAAAAACAAATTTACGCGACTGTCAACTTCGTTGGTTAACTTAATTTAAGGGGATGTCTTCAAACAGCCAATGATGACATGGTTATAAAACTGTGACAGATTATTCCCCATAAGAACTATGAATCTGATTTTTGAAGACGTCCCTTTAATTAAGTTAGCCTATAAAGTTGGTAGCGTAAATTGTTTGCTAACCCAACCTAATTGCTAACTTAATTACTTATAACTCCAAATGAAGACATAAATTATAAATAATTATGTCACGTCCATTTACGTAATCAACAATAAGTTGCTACGTAAGTACTCAACAACCATTTAAGTAGCTTAGTTGTAGATGTCATAAAAAACTGTCGAGTTTGGATGATTTTGGTAGTTATTAGTAAGTGAGTTAGTTATTATGTTTGATTAGGAATTAATTTACGCGACTGCCAACTTCGTTGGATAACTTAATTAAAGGCAAGTCTCTAAATGCTAATTTAACCTTGCTGTGATGAACAAGATGTCGGGGTTATACGTATGGGTGATCAACCGCTTGTGACGTAGCAAATGTGGATCATTATGTATTTAGCATCCCAACCACTTATAAAATGAACACCCAAGAACTCAATCTTGATTTCTTGGGTGTTCGTCTTATTGGGGATTGGGATGCTAAATCACAACCATCTCCATTTGCTACATCACAAGCGGTGGATCACCCATACATATAACTTTGACAGCTTGTTCCTCACAACAAGGTTGAATTGGCATTTGCAGAATTGCCTTTGATAAAGTTATCCAACGAAGTTGGTAGCGTAAACTTATTGCTAATCCAACCTAATTGCTAACTTAGTTACTCATAACTCAAAATTTAGACATTAATTATTATTAATTATGTCACATCCATTTACTAACTTAAGTACTCAATAAACAGTTGCTACATAATAATATAGGTCATTAGTCACGGTACTTTATAGTAGTAAGTAGGTTAATTTATAGTTCTAGTATCTTAGTTGTAGATGTCATGAAAAGAGGTTGAGTTTGGATCCTGTTAGTGTACAAGTAGAGTGTGTTTGTGACCTGAAAATCTATGGTTGAAAATGACTATCACGAGTCGTATCGACTCTCCTTTATTTGTCTGGTTCACCAAAAGGTAGCGCAATCTCAGCAGTGAAATTGTGCGAGGTCTATAGTGCTTAGGGAGTTAGAAGCGTCTCAGATTCAGTAAAATGCAGTGTTTCTATTTTGCAGCATGGTGGGCATCAAGATAAGATGGGAATGAAAGAGAAGCTTATAGTAAAGGGTCTAATATAAATCGTGTTCGGCTTTTTTGCATGTAAGATTCATAGGTCTATCAAAGTAAGACACGATGCTTTGATGGATCTATGAATCTTCAAGCAAGAAAGCCCAACACGATTTATATTAGACCCTTTACTATAAGCTTCTCTTTCATTCCCAGCTTATCTTGATGCCCACCAGGCTGCACAATAGAAACATTGCATTGTACTGAATCTGATACGCTTCTAACTCCCAAAGCACTATAGACCTCGCGCAATTTCACTGCTGAGATTGTGCTACATTTTGGTGAACCAGACAATATAAAGGAGAGGTCTATGACTCATGAAAGTCATTTTCAATCATAGATTAATAGGAACAAACACACTCTACTTGGATAATAGTAGGATCCTCTTGACTGGTGAGATAACTTAGTTGTAGATGAATTAACCCAAAAGCATTATGGTTAGCCCAAGTGGAAGGGCCTATTTATGTTTGAAAGTTGATTATCTTAATTAATAAATAAAGATTGACTCACCTTTGATGATATTATATGGCCCTTTGTGAAATTCTCTTAACAAAGGTCCAAAAAAAAAAAATCCAACAAAGTTAATGGATAGCGTCTTAGACTGCATAATAATCACTAGGCTTTAGTAAATTAATATATTGATTTAATTAATAAACCCATCGCATTTATGGTCGGCCCGTTGTTAGGCCCAACCATATTGGATTTGTCAATTAAGCCCATAAATTAAGTATGACTTGCTTATTGTTGGCTTTATCCAGTCCTTTACAATATAAATTTTCCTTGAGTTATAAAAAAAATGATAAAACAAAAAAAGTGGGTCGTCAACCTTGTCGAACATTATTCTAGTCCGCGTAATAGCCTATATGGTTTGAGTTGTCTGATTTGTTAGGCCATGTTACGGATTCTCCTTAAAACGGTCGGCCACAGGCACTCCCAAAAAGTGGGTCATGCACTCCCAAAAAATGGGTGAGTCTTTTATGTCAGCATATATGTGTCGAGTCGGTTAGGATCATGTAGGTCTCTTAGGTCATGCATGCATCGGGTAGTACGTGCCAGAGTATGTCATCGAGTGTCCTAACTTAGAATTTCCATGCAGGCATCATTTGTGATCGACTCCGAGCCCGCATCCGAGATCCATGTACAGGCCGTTTGATTTCGAACACTCACTACGATCCATCCACAACTAACGACCGCATCATGTCTGGAGAACAATTCCAAGAGGCCCTAGTTCAGAGTGTTGAGGCCAACATCACAAAGCATTTGGATGACCTTTACACCAAAATGCAAGGCCTGATATTCGCCAGCACCTTGGAACAAGAGCAGAAAATGGGAAAAATGCTGAATGAACAACAACAAGTGATAGATGGCATGCTCCAAGCCATCGCCAAAATTAATACCAAGTTAGGCTTGAACACTGAAGAAGACGATGAAGAGATGCATGGATATGAATCTGAACCTAAACTCATTAAGACATCATCAGATTCTGGAGGAATAAGAACATCCAAAACAAAGGTCGATACTCCAGAAGTGTCGAAACCTACAAGGGACCCCGCTATTATGGCCCTTGAGCAGAAGTTAGAAAGCCTCACCAAAGCAATGAGCATTGTGTCGGCCTTTGCCTATAAATACATGGAGGTACCCCTACCCGTTCAGCCTATTCTCAAACTTGCCGATAAGATGGAAGTGTTGAACATTAAGTTCAAACCTCTCGAGAGCCCAACTCACCACATTGAAGAGTTCATGAGGTTGGCACCCTTAAACCGGATTGATGTCGGTTTATATTCTACGGTCTTCCCGTCTACCCTAGCTGGTGAAGCCAAAGTGTGGTATCATGCTTTGTCACCGCAAGTGAAGGCTAATTGGAACGAGTTATTCAAAGGCTACATTAATCACTACAGTCGCATCCAGAAAAAGCAGGCTACGGTGGACGACCTAACCGCCAAGAAGCAACGGGACGACGAATCCTTCTTGGATTACTTTGAAAGGTGGCACACCAAGTTGTCTCACATCAATGAGATAATCCCTCTTCGCCTACAACTATCCACCTTCAAAAAAGGACTCAAAAGCAGTTTGTCCAAGCACTTGGGATACCATGTTGTCAAAGACTTTGATTACTTGAACGACATTTGTGTCCAACTAGAGGCGATGCATAATGATAAGACCACTTCGCCTGGATGGAGACTAACTCTATCAAGCGCAAGGGGCCTTATATACCAAGATACGAGACCTACATGATGTATTACGGGACCAAAAGAATGAATCTTGATCCATTAATAATCATTACATGTGAAACCAGCTGAGGAATAGGGGTGCTTCACGTGAATATGGAAGAAAGGGGGACGGGAATCATGTGAATCCAGGATCTATGGAAAGCTATTTTGTCGTGAGGACTTTTGTGGATGAAAGAAACAAGAAATATTTTTTCTTGATGGAAGAGAGAGAGATGACGTGAGGATGAATTAGAGGGAGGGGAGCAATTTGTGGCGTGAGGCCTTTGTGAGAGAGGGGAATTGAATTGAAAGAAGGTAGGAAGTTTGTTGAAGGAGAGAGAGAGTTTGTTGGGTAATCTTTGTGAGGGAAAGTGACAGTGGACAATTGAGAGATTGAAAAAGAGGGAGGGGAGACGTTTGTGAGGTTTTGTGAGAGGAAGAGAGAATCTTGTGATGGAAATCAGTCCACTTCCAATCAAGAAATCAAAATCTTTTACAAAGAAGTGGATCGGGCCATAGAAGAAGGGTACAACGTGGAAGTCCAAAGGCCTACTCATCTAGTGTGCAACTTATTCCAAGAGGATGTCCAAACATCCTTGAGTTGGGCCAATCATCTCGCCAAGCCCAAGGAATACACGTCCAAATTCAAGAATTCCAAGTTCAATTTATTAATCTTGATTTTTGGATGTAATTTATTTATTATAGCTTTTAATAGTTTTTTTGGTGTGTTTTATTTTACAATAATGTAAGATGACAATGAATTATAAACTTGATCATCCTAGGATTGTTATTTTCGTGTAGTATTAGTAGTAGGCGTCACTTTATGATTCCTAGATAGAGTTGGCTATTTTGTAACTAATCCAAATTGGATTAGGAAGCCAATAACAACTAGGATAAGGTTTGTTATAACAAACTCAACCTAGGATAAGGATTCTAATCTAAGGGAGAGTAGTAATAGGATGGCGTATAAAATAAGGAGTTCTAGTCCCTTAAGGACTCTCCTAGTATAAATAGGGTTGTAAGCCTCTCAAGGCAACACACCTTTTTGAATTATGAAAATAGTTAAGCTTTTAGCTTTCTCTCGAGTGTTTGGATAAACCTCCCCCCTTTCTTCTATTGTATCTTGGCATGGCACCCAAGTGGTTAGGAAGAGCTTGATCCTAGGTTGCGGTCTAGATCAAGTTAGCCCTAGATTGTCTATCTTGTGGATTCAAGTTAGAAACCTAGTTCTATCCGTTCTTACCTTCTATCAATATAGTTAACGTAATTACATTGTTGTCTTTCTATCAATATAGTTAAGACACACAAACCCTACCTTTTATCCCTCCAATTCCCAACGTCCCCCTCTCCCTCCTCTCACAAAATATCACCTCCTGTCTTTTCGCTCTCCATAACAACCTTCCGACAAACTCTTTCTCTCATCCAACAACCTATTACTCTCTGCCTTCCACCAAACCTAACGCCAATCCCTCTCCCTCTCTTCCATCCTCACGTCAACCCCCCCTCCATAATCACCATCCAAGATTCAATCATCTTTCTCCCTTTCCCGTTCAAGATTCCATCTTTCTTGAATCTTGAAACCAAAAATCCCTCACGGCAAAATAACTTCCACAAAGAACCCTTTTCACGAGAACTACTCCTCTCTTTTCCACCCTAATCTCATGAACCACCCCCACTTCCCTATTTGTTACATGTGTTTCATGTATCATCGGAATTAAGAGCCTTTCTTGATCAGGTAATACATCAAAAGTGGTATCAGAGCTCTAGGTTAGTGTTGAGTGTAAACCAAACACGTAACCTTCGATTCCACTAGCTTAACCTGCAAGTCCAAAGCTTAACCTGCAAGTCTAAAAGCTTTACCTGCATGTCCAAAGCTTAAACCTGCAATACCAAACACATAACCTTCAAACCTTCCGTACCAACCTGCAACCCTAAACTCCACAAACAGCCTAAACACAATACCCCTTCTTATCCAACGTCACTCTAGACGTTCCAATCCCTACCATGGCTCATGAATTACTTTTTATGAGGAGGATACTCAGCAGTTCTATTGTTCCTGAAGATCAACAGCAACGAGAGGCAATCTTTCAGTCTCGCTGCACCATCAAAGGGAAAGTCTGCTCTTTAATCGTTGATGGAGGAAGTTGCACCAACATAGCTTTAACAACTATGGTGGAGAAACTTCAGCTAGAAACCAGTCCACATCCCAAGCCCTACACCATTCAATGGCTCCATTAGGGTGAAGGATTGCAAGTTACCCAACGATTTTTGGTAAGCTTTTCCATTGGCAAGAAATTATCAAGATTCAATTTGGTGTGATGTATTGCCTATGGATGCTTGTCATATTTTGTTGGGAAGATCGTGGTTATTTGACAGGAGTGTGATGCATGATGGAAGAGCCAACACCTACACCTTCAGGTTCAACCACAAAAAAATCACCCTAGCTTCACTTAAAATAACCCTTCCGTCCCAACCCGAAGAGATTGATCCAAATCCAATCCTTGCTATGTCTGCTGAACATCATGAGTTTAGTGAGCATAAAGAGATCATTCTCTTAGACCTAAACATAGATTCCAACCACAAAAATTCCTAAACTGATGTCCCAACTCACGAGGCAGACATCCATCCCCTTGTCCCTCCTCTTCTGGAACAATACTCTCATGTGTTTCCTGAAGAGATGCCTCCAGGTTTACCACCTGAACGAGACATTCAGCATGAGATTGATCTAATCTCGAGATCACTCTTACCTAACAAATCTGCACACAGGATGAACCCTAACGACACACAGGAGATCCAAAGGCAAGTTGACGATCTTCTAGCAAAGGGTATGATACCGGAAAGTCTCAGTCCATGCGCCGTTCCAGCGTTATTGGTTCCAAAGAAGGATGGAAGTCAACGAATGTGTATCGACTACAGGGCCATCAACAAGATCACTATCAAGTAGGTTTCTTATTCCTAGACTTGAAGATCTACTGGACGAGCTATATGGTGCCCAAGTATTTTCGAAAATTGATCTCAGAAGCGGGTACTATCAGATTCAAATTCAAGCCGGAGACGAGTGGAAAACTGCATTCAAAACTAAAGGAGGTCTCTACGAATGGTTAGTCATGCCTTTTGGACTAACTAATGCTCCTTCTACTTTTATGAGACTAATGAATCGGGTTCTGAAGCCTCTTATCGGCAAGTGTATTGTTGTCTACTTCGACGATATACTTGTATACAGCAAAAGTGAGGAGGGATATGTTCAACACCTCACTTCAGTACTTGATCTGCTAGCTCACGAAAGGCTCTATGGGAATCTCACCAAGTGCCTGCCACTTCTTCACCAACAAATTAGTCTTTCTTGGCTATGTACTCTCGGCTGATGGGATACAGGTTGATGAAGAGAAAATCAAAGCAATCAAAGAGTGGCCTACAGCAGCTAGTATTCACGACATCAGGAGTTTTTACGGCCTAACTTCCTTCTACAGGAGGTTCGTGAAGAACTTCAGTTCAATTATGGCGCCCATGACCGAACTACTGAAGAGCAAGGAGCTCAGTTGGACGCCCACAGCACAACAGGCGTTCGAATCTATCAAAATTCAACTCTACACCGCCCCTGTTCTTCCCCTACCAAGCTTTGACAAAAAGTTTGAAGTGGAGAGCAATGCTTCTGGAGTTGGAATTGGAGCAGTATTATCCAGAAGGGTCGTCCCTTGGCGTACTACAACGAAAAACTCAGTGATGCCCTGAAGAAGTACAACACGTACGACAAGGAGTTCAATGCTATTATTCGTGTCCTACAACATTGGCGACATTATCTTATTGGCCACGAATTTATTCTGCATAGCAACCATGAGGCATTGAAGTATATTCAAGGCGAACATAAATTAAACCCGTGACATGCTAAGTGGGTTGAATTTATGCAAGCTTATCACTTCGTCATTCAGCACAAAGTCGGCCACTTGAATAAAGGAGCAGATGCACTTTCTCGACGTTATGTGCTCCTTCAAGTCCTTGATTCACGTGTGATAGGGCTTGAACACATCAAAGATCTCTATGAAGAAGATAAAAATTTCAAGGAGATCTATGAAGACTGCAAGAAGTGCCCCAACGACCAGTATCACATGGAGCATGGTTTTTTTATTTCATGGGAATCAGCTGTGTATTCCTAGAAGCAGTCTTAGAGAACTTCTTATCTTAGAAGTTCATGGAGGAAGTCTAGCAGGGCACTTCGGTATTGAGAAGACTTATCTAATGTTGAAATAACACTATTTTTGGCAACACATGGTCAAGGATGTCGAGCATATGGTTTGAAGGTGTTCTACCTACAATTTATCAAAGAGTCACGTGCTTCCCTAAGTGTTATATACGCCCTTACCCATCCCTGAAGGTCCTTAGGAAGATATTAGTCTCGATTTCATTGTGGGACTTCCTAGGACTCAACGCGGGAAGGATTCAATCATGGTGGTTGTTGATCGATTTTCAAAGATGACTCACTTTATCCCATGCCACACCACTTATGATGCAGTCAGAGTGGCAGACTTATATTTCCAAGAAGTCGTTCGACTCCATGGAATACCTAGAACTATGGTCTCGGATCGAGGTGAAAAGTTCCTTAGCCACTTTTGGGTTACTATTTGGAAGAAGATGGGAACCAAGCTCAAATTCAGCATCGCCTGTCATCCACAGACTGACGGTCAAACTGAGGTCACCAACCGGACCCTTAGCTCACTGTTAAGGTCCTTGGTGAACAAGAACAAGAAAGGGTTGGATACTTTTCTCCCACATGCTGAATTTGCATTCAATAGGGCTCCAAGCAAGACAATGGGTCTTTCACCCTTCCAAGTCGTCTATGGAAGGAACCCAACTACACCTATGGACCTCACGCCAATCAATAGCTCCATAAGGTTCAGCCATGAAGCCCAAAAACGAGCCCAAGAAATTCAGAAGCTCCATGAGGAAGTCAAAGAGAAAATAGCTAAGTATACTCAATTTGTTTCAGCCTTAGCTAACAAGAAAAGAGAAAGGGTTATTTTTCAACCAGGAGATCTAGTATGGGTTCACTTGAAGAAGGAGAGGTTCCCCTCCAAGAGGAAAGGAAAATTAGTTCCCAGAGCTGATGGTCCTTTTGAAGTTGTGGAAAGAGTTGGAGATAATGCATACAAGCTAGCACTGAATGAAGACTATGGAGGAAGTGATACTTTAAACGTTGCTGATTTGAAACCCTACTATGATGAAAACGAAGACCTCCCTAGTTTGAGGACAAACTCATCTCAACAAGGGGGGAATGATGGAAATCACTCCACTTCCAATCAAGAAATCCAAATCATTTACAAAGAAGTGGAACGGGCCATAGAAGAAGGGTACAACGTGGAAGTCCAAAGGCCTACTCATCTAGTGTGCAGCTTATTCCAAGAGGATGTCCAAACATCCTAAAGTTGGGCCAATCATCTCGCCAAACCCAAGGAATACACGTCTAAATTCAAGAATTCCAAGTTCAATTTATTAATCTTGATTTTTGGATATAATTTATTTATTATAGCAATGAATAATTTTTTGGTGTGTTTTATTTTACAATAATGTAAGATGACAAGTGAATTATAAACATGATCATCGTAGGATTGTTATTTTCATGTGGTATTAGTAGTAGGCGACACTTTATGATTCCTAGATAGAGTTGGCTATTTTGTACCTAATCCAAATTCGATTAGGAAGCCAATAACAACTAGGATAAGGTTTGTTATAACAAACTGAACCTAGGATAAGGATTCTAATACAAGGGAGAGTAGTAGTAGGATGGCGTCTAGAATAAGGAGTTCTAGTCCCTTAAGGACTCTCCTAGTATGAATAGGATTGTAAGCCTCTCAAGGCAACACACCTTTTTGAATTATGAAAATAGTTAAGCTTTTAGCTTTCTCTCGAGTGTTTGGATAAACTCTCACCCCCTTTCTTCTATTGTATCTTTGCATGGCACCCAAGTGGTTAGGAAGAGCTTGATCCTAGGTTGCGGTCTAGATCAAGTTAGCCCTAGGTTGTCTATCTTGTGGATTCAAGTTAGAAACCTAGTTCTATCCGTTCTTACCTTTCTATCAAAATAGTTAAGGTAATTACAATGTTGTCTTTCTATCAATATAGTTAAGACACACAAACCTTACCTTTTATCCCTCCAATTCCCAACGTCACCCCCTCCTCCTTACCCCTCTCAAACATCCCCCTCTCCCTCCTCACACAAAATATCACCTCCTGTCTTTTTGCTCTCCATAACAACCTTCCGACAAACTCTCTCTCTCATCCAACAACCTATTACTCTCCTCCTTCCACCAAACCAAACGCCAATCCCTCTCCCTCTCTTCCATCCTCACGTCAACCCCCCTCCATAATCACCATCCAAGATTCAATCATCTTTCTCCCTTTCCCGTTCAAGATTCCATCTTTCATGAATCTTGAAACCACAAAAGCCCTCACGGCAAAATATGTTCCACAAAGAACCCTTTTCACGAGAACTACTCCTCTCTTTTCCACCCTAATCTCGTGAACCACCCCCACTTCCCTGTTTGGTTACACGTGTTTCATGTATCATCGGAATTAAGAGCCATTCTTGATCCGGTAATACATCATCTTGATTTACCTTAGGGTTAACTAACTAAAGAGAGAAGTAACCGGGATAGTTCAAGGGATTCTAATCTTGATATAGAAACTTCACAAGAAAGAAAACCTTAGGGCTAACTTGACCTTTATCCTAGTTACAAAAACACCTTCTAGGATCAGGGTTCAAGCTCTTCCTACACCACTTGGTTTCCAAACCAAGATACAATAGAAGAGATCAAAACGAGGTTCTTCACGAAACACTCAAGGGGTAAGGTAAAAGCTTGATTCTATTCATATTTGATAAACGAGGGGCCTTTGAAAGGCTACAAGCCTAGCTATTTATACTAATAGAGTCCTATATGGACTAGATCTCTCTACTTGGCGTGCAAGCCATACTAATTAGACTAGGACTACTCCTACTTGGCGTGCAAGCCAAGTTACCCTAGTACTAGACGCCTAAACAACTTTCTCCTCCATGAATTAGGACTCGTTATCCTATGGGGAGTTAGTTGTAACAACCTTATCCTAATAGGACTTGGCTTTCCTAATCCAACATGGATTAGTTACAAAATAAGCCAACTTTATCAAGGATAATAACTAATAATTGGCCCCTAAACTAACCAATCACACGCCTAGCACGCACACACATACCTTCAAGAAATTGTAGAACATTTGAGAATACTCTAGACCAATCTAGACTTCTATGACTTGATGCTCAAGTTTATAACTTACTTGGCATCTTACATGACTCCAAATACTATAAAGATAATATAAATAACACTAAAAACAATTAAAAGCTAATAGAAATAAAGTTACATCCAAAAGATCAAAACTGTGAAATTCAAAACTGAAATGAGCAAAATTTGAAATTTACTTTGGATCTTGAAATGGACTTTTGGACGTGAACTTGGGCTTCTTGGGAGCTTTCTTGACGTGGTATTGGTTCTCATAAGATGTTTGGGCATCCTCTTGCCATAGGAGGTAAACCATGTGAATGGGCCTCTGGGCCTCTACTTTGAACAACATCTCCTTTATTGGGCTGGGCCTAGTTGGATTTCCTTTTTAAAAGACCCTATGTTTATTCTTGTACTTCACTTGGGCCTTCTTGATTTGGCATAGGGGTATTAGCGAGGGATGATTTCCATCTTTCCCCCCTTGTTGAAGGAAGTTTGTCCTTAAACTTGGAGGTTCAAGTTCAAAGACTTCTGTTAGTTCAATTGCAATCTCCATGTGAATTAGGACCTTCACATGAATCATGATCTCTTCAGTGACTTCCAAGTGAATCAGGACCTTCACGTGAACTGTGATCTCCTCAATGGTGTGATAGATTTGATCTTTCTCACTCTTGCTATGCATGAATGTGTCCATGACGCACATGTTGATGAAGGACTTCAGAACCTGATTCATAAGTCTGATAATATTAAAAAGAACATAAGTTAGATCACAAGGTGTGACTAACCATACAAGGAGACTTCTTGGGATTTTGATAGCAGTAATCCCTAATTGAATTTGAACCAAGTTGGTTTCCTTCTTCTTTGCGATCTCTAGGGCACTTGGATGAATAGTTTCCTTCTTGATCATACCCTTGGCGTGACCATCAACTGTATTTCAAACCCTTGGAGCAGAACTAGGGTTCTTGTGATCTCCTGCAGGTTGGAGTTCACGTTGATTCAACTCTTATGAGCCCTCTTCAGTTGAGCTCTCGTGCTGGATGACGACAAGGAGCCCCTTTTCAGAATTTTCGTGACTAGGGCCTATGGGAATGAGTTCCTTGTTTTCACTAAACTCAGGGTGTTTAGTGATCATGAATGATATAAGCTTTGACTCATTCCTGGGAGCCGTTGATGATGTCTTTAGAGGAGCTAATGTGACCTTCTTGTTTTTCACCATCAGTGTATAGGTATTAGCTCTTCCATCATGTGTAACACTCCTGTCAAATAACCATGGTCTTCCAAGCAGAATATGACAGGCATCCATAGGTAGTACATCACACCAGATTGAATCTTGATAAGACTTTCCAATAGAAAAGCTTACCAAACAGTGTAGATTCACCTTCAAGCCTTTACCCTGATTGAGCCACTAGACAATATATAGCGTGGGGTGTGGGTTGTTGGGAGTTGAAGCTTGTTCACCATATTAGTTGAAACTGCATTGGTACAGCTTCCACCATCGACGATCAAAGAATAAACTTTCCCTTGCGCAGTGCAATGAGAAAGGAAGATGGCTTCTTGTTGTTGCAGATGTTTAGTAACCGAAGAGCTATTCAGTACTCTCCTCATAAACAACATCTCTCCTTGATCCAGTTCTTCTATGACCTCTTCTTCAGATTCGTTATGGGTGGCGTGAGCTTCCTCCTCTTTATCATTCGGTTCAGGTTCAAATAGAGCGTTTTGGAACTCCATAAGTGTGATGGCTCTCTTGTTAGGGCATTCAGAAGCATAGTGACTGAGCCCCTGGCACCTGAAACACCTCTTTCAGTCTGTTGCCATCGCCTAGATAGGTTTTGGGACGACTTGGGATGGTGTTTGGGGCGTTTTTGTGGCGATTGATTGGGAGGGGGTTTAGCTTTTTTGTGGAGTGTAATTTTGAGGCGAGTAGGTGGTTCTTTGAGAGTTTCTAGTAGACGCCTCTTTGCCTCTTCTTTTTATTTACTATTCTACTTTGTTAGCCAAAGCACTCATTTCATCAAGAGTTTCATAAGGTTGAAGTTCCAACACATACCTTATGTTTTCGTTCAGTCCAGCAAGATACCTCACAAAAGTTTGAGGTTCATCTTCTTTCAGATCACACCTGCAGATTAGGTGTTCGAATTCTTTCGTGTACTCTTCAATAGTTTTGGACCCTTAGGATAGTTGTTGCAGTCTGAAGTAGTTATCTTTGAAATAACTCACAGGAAGAAACTTGGAGTGGAGTTTCTTCTTCATCTTTTCCCAAGTTCGAATCTTTTCTTTCCCGGCATAATGTCTCTTCTTCTGTAGGTTAGTTCACCAAATACTAGCATGCTTCCGCAGTTTATGAGGAATGTATTTCACTTTCTTATCATCAGCAATATCTTTCAAATCAAAGACTCGTTCGACAGTTTGAATCCAATCAAGAAAGATTTCAGGATCAAGATTATCGTAGAATTCAGGAATGACAACTTTGAAGTCGAGTCTTTCTTCCCTTGGAGGATGTCTAGGATGACGTGAGCTCCTTGAGGAGTGAGTTGCACGTTCAGCTTCGCTAGGACTGTCAGGAGCGTCCTCTTCTTCAGGGTCTCGTGGTGTCCTAAATTGCACATTCATGTATAGTTTCAGTTGATCGGTGAGATAAGTCACTCTTGCTTCCAATTCAGGTTTCTCTTGCTTCAATTGCTCAGTAGGATCATCACCTTCATTACTTTTGCTTCAGACGCCATAGGATGGGATTTGGAATGTCAGGTTGACACTGTGGATTTGAAGGTTATGTGTTTGGTTTGATTTTGTGGAGTTCAGGGTTGCACTCAAGACTAACCTAGAGCTCTGATACCGCTTTTGATGTATTACGGGACCAAAAGAATGAATCTTGATCCAGTAATAATCATTACACGTGCAACCAGCTAAGGAGTAGGGGTACTTCACATAAATATGGAAGAAAGGGGGATGGGAATCACGTGAATCCAGGATCATTTTGTCGTGAGGACTTTCGTGGATGAAAGAAACAAGAAAGATTCTTTCTTGTTGGGAGAGAGAGAGATGATGTGAGGATGAATTAGAGGGAGGGGACCAATTTGTGGCGTCAGGCCTTTGTGAGAGAGGGGAATTTAATTGAAAGAAGGTAGGAAGTTTGCTGGAGGAGAGAGAGAGTTTGTTGAGAGTTTGTTGGGGAATCTTTGAGAGGAAAAGAGAGAGTGGACGATTGAGAGATTGAAAGAGAGGGAGGGGAGATGTTTGTGAGGTTTTGTGAGAGCAAGAGAGAATCTTGATTTAGCCTAGGGTTTACTAACTAAAGATAGAAGTAACCGGGATAGTTCAAGGGATTCTAATCTTGATACAGAAACACCACAAGAAAGAAAACCCTAGGGCTAACTTGACCTTTATCCTAGTTACAGAAACACCTTCTAGGATTAGGGTTCAAGCTCTTCCTACACCACTTGGTTGCCAAACCAAGATACAATAGAAGAGATCAAAACGAGGTTCTTCACGAAACACTCAAGGGGTAAGGTAAAACCTTGATTCTATTCATATTTGATAAACGAGGTGCCTTTGAAAGGCTACAAGCCTAGCTATTTATACTAATAGAGTCCTATATGGACTAGATCTCTCTACTTGGCGTGCATGGCATACTAATTAGACTAGGACTACTCCTGCTTGGCGTGCAAGCCGAGTTACCCTAGTACTAGACGCCTAATCAACTTTCTCCTCCTTACATTAGGACTCCTTATCCTAAGGGGAGTTAGTTGTAACAACCTTATCCTAATAGGACTTGGCTTTCCTAATTCAATATGGATTAGTTACAAAATAAGCCAACCTTATCTAGGACAATAACTAATAATTTATGCCTAAACTAACCAATCACACGCCTAGCACACAAACACACACACCTTCTAGAACATTCTAGAACATTTGAGAATATTCTAGACTAATCTAGACTTCAATGACTTGATGCTCAAGTTTATAACTTACTTGGCATCTTACATGACTAAAAATACTATAAAGATAATATAAATCACACTAAAAACAATCAAAAGCTAATAGAAATAAAGTTACATCCAAAAGATTAAAATTGTGAAATTCAAAACTGAAATGTGCAAAATGTGAAATTCACTTTGGATCTTGAAATGGACTTTTGGACGTGAACTTGGGCTTCTTGGGAGCTTGCTTGACGTGGTCTTGGTTCTCCTAGGATGTTTGGACATCCTCTTGCCATAGGAGGCAATCCATGTGAATGGGCCTTTAGGCCTCTACTTTGAACAACATCTCCTTTATTGGGCTGGGCCTAGTTTGATTTCCTTCTTGTTAGACCCTATCTTTATACTTGTATTTCACGTGGGCCTTCTTTATTGGGCTTAGGGGTACTGACGTGGGCTGATTTCCATCACTATACGCCACTAGATGTCTCTTATTCACAAGGACTTGATCGGTTGGTCAAGAAAGGTTTCTTAGTTCTGCCTTTTCCAAAAGAAGAGCCGGAGATTAAAGGTAAAAATTGGGATGCTAACCAATTTTGCCGCTATCATCGTTGCTGAGGACATGATTTACCCCTTGACGTGTTTGGTCCACTCATCCCATGTTGACCAATTATTATATGGTTCACTGTAACTAGGTATATCACTTGTATTAAATTTTTTGTAACTAGGTGTATCACTTGTATTCATGATGCCCAACAGATTTTCTCGAGGCGAAGTAGTTGATGATGCCTAACGGATTTTCCCGAGGGGAAGCAGTTGATGTTGTCCAATGGATTTTCCCGATATTGATGATGCCCAACGGATTCTCTCGAGGTGAAGCAGTTGATGATGCCCAACGGATTTTCCCGAGGCGGATCAGATTTCTCGATGTTGATGATGCCCAACGGATTTTTCCGAGGCGGATCGGATTCTCCCGATGCAGATGATTGTGTTGGTGACGTCCATGGCAATTTTGTTACGAGAAGATCATCATGATTAGGAGAAAATGTACGAGGCGGATCGGATTCTCCCGATGCAGATGATTGTGTTGGTGATGTCCGAGGCGGATGAGTTTTGGACAATAGTCGCTTGAACTGGATAGAAATCATTCAGAGTGTGATTAGAACTCCCTCTAATCTTGCTTTATATGATTAATAGTCGAGTCGGCCTCTATGCGAGATGAGATCCTCCTTTGTTTTTCGATGAGTATCCATGCTCTTGGTCTTTTAGACTCCAGACTCTTATGCACTTATGCATGACTGTTGACTTCATGCATGACCTCCAGATGTAATGCAATGATTAGGAGAAAATGTACATGAACAGTATTTTACAATGCATGTGACTCAATATGCAAACAGCCTCCAAACCAAGACTAGGACGATGATTCCCTAAGTGTCAGAGCAACTCGACATGCAATTTAAGGACAAGGCTGGATAAGTGAGGCTTGTGCCTAGGAATGATGATGAAGGCGTTATGCTGGATGACTTGTCTTGTCCTCCTGTTTCCTTGGTTTATTGTAGAGATAAGTAGAGCACCTTTACAGGTTATGTAAAACCCCAAGTTTTTAGATAGCGTCACCGTTAGTTCCGTTTAGCAAACCATTAGTGTTGAGTTTAAGTTTCGAGGACGAAACTTATTTTAAGGGGGTAATGATGTAAAACCCCGAAAAATTCGGAGGTGTTGACCATTACGACGTCAGTAAATTAGGTTTGACTCCGTTAATTATTAAATTTTCGTTTGTGATTATTTTACTAACACTTGAGCTCGTAGGATCGTTGAGGGACTAACAAGGGTATATTGGAAATATCATGTGTGGTTATTATTATTATTATTATTATTATTATTATTATGTGATTATTACTATTATGTGATTATTATTATAATTATTATTATGATTATCATTATTACTAATAGATTATTATTATCTGTAGTATTACGTGAAGATCTGTGGGAGTAGTATTGTTATATGATATTAGTATTAGTTTTGTATTAGCAATATTATTATTATTATTATTATTATTATTATTATTAATTAATTAATTAAGCTTTGTTAGTAGATTAGTAGTATAGTAATCCTTCTTTAGCTAAAATTTAGTCAGTTAGAGGTTTTATTAATATAATTAGATCAGATTTAGGGTTAGGGTTAGTTAGGGAGGTCATTAAAAGTTAATTGAGTGTTTAACCTTGCATAAACACTAGCTCTAAAACCCTACGTAATACTCCCCCGTTTCTCTCTCTCGGTTTCTCCCTAATCTCCCTCTCCCTTTGCTCGGTTCTTACTGCCGCCGCACCGCCGCTGTCATACGGTCGCCGCCTCCCAGATGGTCGTCGCACACCGCCGTCAACGTCGGATTCTGCTGTGAACGCCCGGGACGAACGGAAGGAACCGCTACTGTCATGTTGCTGCTGCGACTTGTCGTCGGACCGCTGCTGCCCACGTCTCCGATTGCCGCCGAGACCACTGTGGACGCTGTTTCAAATTTTTAGCCATGCTTTGTTCTCGTCGCGCCCTACTCCATTGTTGCTATGTGTTTGGTTGAGTCCTTGCTTGGTAATTCTTGTTCCTCATAATCTGAGAATCGTCTAGGTTAATTTAAGTGTTGTAAATATGATCATGTTTTCAAAGGTCATGCTTGTGTGTGTGTATTAGTCGAGTAATGTGTGTTTGGGATGCTTAATAACTCTCAAATAATGTATTAATCACTGGCACTCCCTGTAATTTGTTCGCATCAATGCTTTGCTTTGGAAAGCCAGAGCTCAGATGTTCAAATGCTAGTGTACATGTTGGTGGTAGTAGATGTCATTGTTATAGTAAAATTATTGATCTTTTTCTTGACTAATATATGTGAATTATATGGTTATTTCACGTAAGTTATGTTAGGGTTGTAAATTTATGAAAATTTTTATTTGAAAGGAGATGCGTTTCATGATTTTGAGTTGAATCTTGACTTTTATGTGTTTTGAGAGTTTGGAATTAAAAACCTTAATTTATAATTATTACTACCTTATATCTTTTAAAAAGGGTGTTGTTTAAATCTTCTTATTTGTTTTTATAAATTAAATTATGTTGTGATTAGTAAAGTTTTGATTTTGATGTAATAATCGTATTATCATGTTCGATATTGTTATTTGTTTTTATTTGTTTTTAAATCTTCTTATTTGTTTTTATAAATTAAATTATTTGTTTTTATAAATTAAATCTTCTTATTTGTTTTTATAAATTAAATTATGTTATTATCATGTTCGATATTGTTATTACAAATCAATCGATTCCTTTTATTTAAAAATGCATCAATTTTGGTCTTGAGTGAGGGTTTATTACCCTTGATGTGTGTAAATTATTCTAAGGTTTTGATGTCGAAAATCCGAGTTTTATTTTAATCTCTACATTTAGTTTTTAAAGAAAGTATTTAATGTGACAGTTTAATCGTTTATGCGTGAATTTGTGTTAGTATATGTGTGGTTTGACCTTGGTTGTGTTAGGGGAGTGAAGGGGGATATATTTGACTTTAGTAAACTGTTTTAGGCCCAAATTTAGGATCCCGGGATCGAATGGTGAAAGTTAGAACCGAAATTACCAACCATATATGAGCTGGGAACGGGACAGTTTCGATGATGTGTAAAGAACGGATCACCATAGGTGATATAGTCATCCTTTGACCAAACCGTTTGAACTGGGGGTACCTTAAGATGTTAGCTTTCATAGAAATTTTGCGGATCAGACTTTGGAGTTGTATAGGTCGAGTTATACCCCAATTACCAGATCTAGGTCAGATCTAGATAGTTTGGATTGATGACCATTTTTGAGGACCTTAAGGGGTGTTTTTGGTCTCGAGTTCAACATAAGAGTTTTAGTAGACATGCCAAGGTTTCCGAAAAGTCTAAAACCAGACTCATAGGATGATAGAAAGTCAAGTTATGACCCTTTTTATGTGGATGATGTAATCTGTCTTATTGATGTTAATTATTAATGAAATGTTGTCGAGAGAAAATGTTGTTTTGATCTTGTTATGTGATTACTTGGAATGTGTTAGATGATTTAAAGTGTAAATTCATGATTGATAGGAACCTATAGTGTTCCTAGGGGAGGGTTAGGTAGAAAGTAGTTAATACTAACTTCGAAGGGCGCGTTTTGATTAGAATAATTATTTCTATTTTAGGCCCGAGCTAATTCGTGTCGTTAGTGAGCTCAAGTGTGTTCGTTTCTGCTGTGAAGTGAAGTTAACCAGGTAATGTCTATGCTCTAATCTCCACTGGGATGCTCTTTAAATGTGTTTTAATGTTTTCTAATTTGTTTTGAGAATTGCATCCCGAAAGGCGACTTTTGCGAAAATGTGGCCATCTGTTTTTTATATTTGTTTGTAATTGTTGATTTATGAGTTATTGAAATTGAGATGGTCTTTGTAAGTAGTTTTGTTACTGATTTTGATAACTTGGGTTGGGTTTGACTTGAGAGTTGTGAGTTGAGTTTGAATAATATACTTTTAATTCAAAGTGAAACATTAAGCGGGTTTCGGGGCATAACCCGGAGTTCAGGATTTGGTATCTAGCCGCGTTATGGACCAGGAGATCAGGGCTTCTTCCTTGATATAGGATAGTGGATATTTTGATGCCTGTGGTAGGCGAACTCTTTTGATGCCTGTGGTAGGCAAATATCTTTGATGCCTGTGGTAGGCGAACTCTTTTGATGCCTGTGGTAGGCGATGTTACTCTAAGGGATGTGGTATCCCGCTCGCATAATAAAATATGGATTGGTTGGTTTGAGGAAAACAGTTAAGGGATTAAAGGTTTGTGAAAGGTTTTGACTTGTTCCCTCTCCCTCAAATGAATTGAAATGAACTTAACTTGTTTTTAACGTTAGGGGTAGACATTATTGAGATTTCCCCCTCATTTTTGAAATGTTTTGTTTTGAAGTGAAGATCTATATGTTGGGGATAGGAATTATAAGTGAGGACGACATGTTTAGAAGTCATTAAATATGTTGTTTTTTTCTTTTCTGAGAAACTTGAAGTTAATTTTGAAGTTAATTTCTAAGTATGAGTTTGTTAGTTTGGTTTGCCGTTATCATATAGTTATAGTTTCCCTCTCGTCTTGTATTCCTTCGGGGATACGGCAGTGACGCCCAATAAGAGTTTGAGTCTTCCGCTAAATTTTGTCTGTTAACTTAGTTGACTTTGACTTTTCTATAATTGAATTTCCGGGGCGTTACAGGTTATGTGATGGTTAGCGGAGCCCCTAGTTCAAATGAACTCATCTCTTGAATCAGATGTTGTTTGTAATTAGCAATTGATGTAGCTGATTTCTTGTCCTTGATGGACTGGCCTCGCTTTGATTTGTCGAGAACAGGCCTTGAAATATCGAATCTCGTATTTGCAATAATGATTGAGTCAAAAAGGTCTAGTGGTATGGGATGATGAAGAACGTTGGCAAAAGAAAGGGTAAGTTTGATGATGGTCAGATGGGTTCATGAGGCACTTGGTGAAAAGGAGATGATGGTGGGTCGATGGTCAAATCTGGGTCTGTCACGATTGACAAATGACTATGTTTTAGCTAAGGCTTGATGGTTAGCAAGGGTGAAGTCACCTCATAAGTGAAGAGGTGAGGGAATGGTTGAGATGGATTCGTGTCACAGGAGGAGAGGTGGATGGCTATTTGGATGTGAAGGTGATCCAAGTCCAACGGAAAGAAGGTTGGGGAATTATGGTGGTAGAGATGTGAAAGAACTTAAAAATCCAGGGTTTACTCTCCTTTTGCCTAACCTGCCCTAACGGGTTTTCAGGCTAACCTCTCTTATTCTCTCACTCTCCTTTTGCCTAGCTGGGGATTTCAAGCTAGCCTCTCTTGTTCTCTCACTCTCCTTTTGCCTAGCTCAGGGTTCCTAACTAGCCTCTCTAAAATTCTTTTTCTCTCTCAAAGACCAAAATTTTGTGACAAAGGATGCTCCTTGAATTATAGTGGCCGGGCCTCAAAGAGGTTCTCCTACGTATCCGATGTGGAATCAGGCCAATCATAGTTCCTAAGGAGCAGCTCCAAAGGATTAGTGCCTCGAGGAGGGCTTGGTGAGGAAGGCTTGAGGATGGTCATGGATGCAAAAGTGTGATGACGATGTCACTACAAGAAATATGGTTATTTGTGGCATCAAATTTTGCCACAAAATATAAAAATATTGCTACAATAGGCTTTTGTAGCATTTTTTAAAAATGCCACAAAGATGCCACAAATGCCTTGTTACAAAAGACTTTTGTACAAATTATAAGGCTTTTGTAGCATATTTTGAATTGCTACAAATGTTAAAATGCTACAATATCATACAATTTGTAGCAATTTCACTTTGCCACAAAAATAACTTTGCAACAAATGTACATTACTTGTGGCATATTTGATTTGCTACAAATTATATTTTAATTCTAAAAGAGCATTTGAAGTTGCCACAATATGTATATTTAATTATTGAATAATTATAATATAATTTATAACATTACTTGCAATGATGCATGTAGGAGATAATCATGATATATATATATATATATGTATATATATATATATATATATATATATATATATATATATATATATATATATATATATATATATATATATATAAAACAGTGAACTCATATTAAGGTTAAAGCAATGATATATAAATATTTATTATATATATTATATAGACAATGTATACTAAATATGGAATGAAGACTTTGTTCATAAATCATAATTTCTACCTATCCAATTCCTAGAATAAACATAAAAATCGTTCTAGTTTCGTTTCTTGATGCGATAGGGGTAAGAACCTCTATTGCTCTAAACAATTAAGAAAAACAAAAATAATATCATGAATATCCTAAACTAACATCTTCAAACTTGGTAGCCTCGACGAATTTTGCATCTGCAACATCATCTTTGTTTGCATTACATATCGTGCAAAAAGTCCTTGGTTAAATTTGTAACTGCAAAGAGAAAACAATTTTATTAGAAGTATTCTTAAAAATATACTACAAAAAATCCGGCAGCATTTCCGCCTAAAAATTGGCAAATTCCTAAGCAAAGTTCCTTACATATCAAATTCACATAACAATAATAACCTCAACGGCCACACACCGGAGTATACCACGAGCTATGCGCTTGGAGTCCAACTAGATATATATACATAAAAAGAAATCTATACGAGGCAAGATAGTCATACCTTTAGTACTATCTATCAGGACTTGAGACTTAACCCACGAAAGGACGGAGATGTCGAGAAAATCCACTTGAATGTAATTATCCTCATTATAAAATTCAATTAACTATAAAGATTCTCATCAGTTAATAAAGAAGATAAATGTCAAACCTATTGGAAGTTACTTAAAATCCTAGGTACACTACCATGGTTTCGGAACCCTAATTGGAATATGAGATATCATTAGATATCCAAAAAATTACTCTCAGGTACCCTAGCTTTTGGTGAAATGTTTTTCTGGTACCTCAACTTTTCAAAACTAATTTTGAGGTACCCTTACTTTTTGGGTTAGTAATTATTTGGTGCTTTTCCAGCCATTAATTTTATTAAGTGATCAAAATGCCCTTGTTCTTGCCTTCTTGAAGAAATACCCTTGAAGAAGAAGAAGAAGAATGAGGGTATTTCGGTCACTTAATAAAATTAATGGCCGGAAAAGCACCAAATAATTACTAACCCAAAAAGTAGTACCTCAAAATTAGTTTTGAAAAGTTGAGGTACCAAAAAAACATTTCACCAAAATTAATGGCCGGAAAAGCACCAAATAATTACTAACCCAAAAAGTAAGGGTACCAAATAATTACAGAGAGGGTGGTGGACGAATGACGGTCGACACTTTTTAGCTGCGAGGGAGAGGCCTGACATCGGGTGTCTCTCCAAGTAGAGTGTCGGGCGTGGAGCGATGGAATTAGGTCAAACGGCGGTTGACTCTTCTTGGAACACAGAAGCGAATAGACATACACCAAAGCGGCGGAAGACAGAGGAGGTGGCGGTCTGGCGGATGACAGAGATGGTGGCGAACGATAGAGATGGTGACGGTCGAACGTCGGCTGACGGTTCTTAGCAGCGAGGAAAAAGATTAGGTTCGGGCGTCTCTCCAAGTTGAGCGTCGGGCGTGAATTTGAAGGGGAATGTCCAATTTGGCTCTCTAGTATAAGTATTCTTTTTTTTTTTTTGATAGAATAAGTATTCTGGGAAAGAAGGCAATATTTTGGTAATAAAATAAATGGAAAAAATAAATTAATGGGAGGGAATGTTTAATTTGGTTCCAAAATTTGAGAGGGAATAATTTTAGCTGAAATTTTTAGATTTTCACTCAAGGTCTTTTGTAGCATTTTACACTGGTTGCTACAATAGACCCCCTTTTTGTGGCAAAATCATATTTGCTACTATTGTTCTATAACTTTTTTAGATATTGTAGCATTTTAAAATTTGCCACTAATAAATTGCCACAAAATATCAATTTTCTTGTAGTGTGTGAAGGCTTGGGCACAAACCTTGAGAACAAATTGGGTGGTTTATGAATGGTTTTTCAGTGTGCGTGACTATTAGCTCCGTCTCTAGTTTCTTACCTTTTTTCCTCTTTTCTTTTTTTTTCTCTCACTTTTTTTTGCACTTATTCCTTTTTTGTTTTGCATGCTTTGAGATATAGAAGACCCAAATGGGGTTTACTCTCCCAACATAGGTTTTTCTATATGCAAACAACGTGCTTAAGGGACACGAGTTCCGTACCACTCAAGCCGACCCATGTTAGTGGACCAACTAGGAATTCTCTCTTTTTTTTCTTTTTTTTTTCTTTCTTCTCTTATTTCGACTTTCTTCTCCATGGGATTGAATCATGTCTGTCTTTCTGTTGATATTAGTCACAACACACCTTCTGGATTTGGGGTAGATAGGGAGTGGTTATGAAGAGAATGACCGCGTTGGTCAAGGCTAAGGGTTTTCAAATGGTGACGATTATGAGTGATGTAAAGAGGGATGATTTGGTGAATGGGAACTTAGGGTAGAGAGGTAGATGCTGTGGGCGAAGGGGAAGGTAACAGGTGATACAGATGCTGATATGTGTGGTGAGGCGGTAGCACGCTGTCCTAGGCACATTTTGTTCAAGTTGTTGGTCTATAAGCATAAAGATGTCCACTTTCAACAGACTTGTGGTTTTGGTCATCTCTCCTTTTACCCAGTCTACTTAATGAATACAGACTGACTTCCCTCTTTTTCTTTTTTCTTTTTTTTTTCTCTCTTTTCTTTAATTTTATTTTAAACCCTGGATTTGTTGGATGAAAAACTTTATGAATGGAAGGGCATATGAGGGTGATGACAAATGGATATGCCAGACTTGGATGTTAAGGCTAATGAATGGGTAAAGGAGCTTTTCAACTCAAGTTAAGAGTACAAGCACGAAATTCTCAAACAATCACAATCAAATAGATGCATCATATTGAATTCAAAAGACAAGCATATCACAGACCGACTTAATGCCCCCTCAACAGACTCTGAAACAGAATGCTCAAAGGAATTCACACTTTAGCTAACTTCAAAAGTCCTCTTCCTGCTCCTAGTGGGTCGTTGCTCTAGTTAGCTTTCTATACTACTTTTGGCAGAGGAAATTTCCCTGACCAGATCATACCCTCAATCTTATTCTTCAAGGTCCAACACTTCTCGGTGTCACGTCCCTTACACCTGTGATAGTCACATAATGCACTTTCATCCCAGCTTGGGCACATCGTTTCTAGCTCTGGTCTTGGTAAAGGCAACTCAATCAGGTTTTTTCTTAAGAGATGAGCCAAAGAATCAACGTAGGTGGTGTCAAGTGGGGTGTAATGGTCGTACTTTAGTTGGATTCCTGACTGAGTTACATTAGTCTCAGCGCTCTTAGAAAGGTGGCTGGGCAAACCAGTCGCCCTCCTATTAGGACTGGAATTCCTCCACCTTTGGGCAGCGACCTTCTCATTGTTCATTGTTTCAAGTTGGATGCAAAGGTCCTTCATGTAATCGAAGTCCTTGATCACATGGTATCCCAAGTGCCAAGCCAGGCTACTCTTGAGTCCCTGCTTGAATGTAGTCAGTTGAAGACGCAAAGGTATGATCTCTTTGATGTGAGACAGCTTGGTGTGTCACCTTTCGAAATAGTCCAGGAAGGACTTGTCTTCCCTTTGTTTCATGGTGGTTATGTATTCCACTGTGGTCTGCTTCTTCTGGATACGGTTGTAATGATTGATAAAGGCCTTAAATAACTCGCTCAAATCAGCCTTGACTTGAGGTGCTAGGGCATGGTACCATACTTTGGCTTCTCCATCTAGAGTGGATGGGAAGACTGTAGAGTTCAAGTCAACATCAATCTTATTGAGAGGTGCCAATCGCATGAACTCCTCAATGTGGTTAGTAGGATTCTCAAATGGCATGAATTTAATATTAGACACCTCAATCTTGTTAGCGATTTTCATGATAGGGTGGATAGGCAAAGGCACATCTATGTACTTGTCAGCAAAGGTTGGCACAATGCTCATTATGTTGGTGATGTTTTCCAACTTTTGCTCTAAAGCCTTAACAGTTGGGTCCTCCATGAGCTTAGGAATCTCCAAAGTAGTTTTGGGCTTCCCTCTGAATAATCTTAAGCCCCCTAACTTATCCTCTACAAGTGTCTTAAAAAGTTCAGGCTTAGATTCATGGACTTCCACCACGTCATCATCTCCTTTAGCACTTAGACCCAACTTCTCATTGATCTTTGTGATAGCCTGCAGCATGCCATCCATTACTTGATGTTGCTCATGGAGCCTCTTCTCGATCTTTTGCTCCTATTCGAAGGAATTTGCAAAGACTGAGCCTTACATCTTATTGTAAAGATCCTCCAGTTGTTTCGGGATGTTGGCTTCAACGCCTTGGACATGGATCTCTTGGAATCGTTCTTCAGCCATGATATAGACTATGACTCGAGTGACGGACAGTTCACGGGTTGGATTCGGGACTAGTTGGCTGGTATGTGGATCTCTGATGCGGGCCCGGAGTTGATCTCCTAACTTGCCTGTATGGAAATTTGTTAGTGACTCGATGATTGACTCTAACACTTGACTACCCGATGCATGCATGTCTAAAAAGACCTATATGGGACCCTAACAGACTCGACGCCTTCATGTTGACCGAAAGATGACTCACCCTCTTCTTGGGAGTGCATGACCTAACTCTATATGGACTAAACAACAAAACATTATAAAGGGCCGAATAAAGTCAAATATAGCGAGCTAGTTATATGTTGGAAAGCACAAGTCAGTGTTTCTCAATTCAGATGGGCCCTATCCATGGTCCGACCGTTTTAAGGAGAATCTGTAAGTTGGGCTGACTAGGTTTAGACAACTTGAGCCATAGTGGCTATTATGCGGATTAAGATAATGTTCAGCAAGATCAATAGTCTATACTTTTTTTTCTTTTTATTTTTTTTCATTTACTCAAGGAAAATGGATATTGTAAAGGACTGAATAAAGCCAACAATAAGCGAGTTATAATTATTTTGTAGGCTTAATTAGTAAATCCAATATGGTTGGGCCTAACAAAGAGCCGACCATAAATGTGATGGATTTAATAATTAAATCTATAAATTAATTTACTCAAGCTTAGTGACTATTGTACAGCCTAGGATGTTATCCATTAACTTTATTGAGACTTTAGTCAGGTTTTTTTGGACCTTTATTTAGAGAACATCATAAAGGGTCATATATATCATCAAAGGTGAGTCGAGTGTTTTTTTATTAATTAAAATAATCAACCTTTGTACAAAAATGGGCCCGTTCACTATGAGTAAAGTGTGAGAGGTGTTGCTCTTCGAAATTCAAGAAAGCCTCGGAGTATAACATGGGTGAGAGGAGAGACCAAATGCTTGGCGATGTAGAGTGCATCACACAAGTAGTGCCTGCCTGCTCTCGGGGAAAAATCCTAGGTTTATCCTAAACCGTCGCCTTTGTGCTCCCGTGTCAAAAGACCGATGTAGTAGCCCGGTATGCAGAATGCCTCAATGAATAATAAAATCGTGAAATAAATAAATTTTTTCCGTTTTACAATTTCAAAACAACTAAATTTGTTAAAGTTTTACCCACTTTTTAAGTTTCCCCAGTGGAGTCGCCAATCTGTAGGACCCTAAAAATTCCCGTTCGGGGAATAGTTTCGAAGCACTACTTAAGTTATGATTGGGAGCAGATTAAGGTTGCTTAATCCTTAAATAAGGATATTTTTATTTTATGAAATTCGTTTTTGAATTGTGACTTTTCTTTATTTAATAATCGATTTTTATTGTTCCCATACTTGAAATTATATCAAATTAATTTACAAATAATTTCACATTAAGTCCGATTCAAACCCGGGCCAAATAAGAATCTTAAGGGTCGATGAAAATCAATAGAAAATATCTAGAAAAATCGAAGGCCGCATAACCTATGATTTTTCTATGATACTTTCTCTTGGTTAGGCTCCTGATTGGAATATGGGTATATGTGAATCATTTTATGTAAATTCCATCGACATAATAAACAAGCATGTTAAACAATAAAAATAGATTAAATCAAAGAAAGAGTTGTCAGTCGATTTAAGGAAACCGACAAACCGAAAATAATGAAATGTTACTCCGGTCTACAAACCCGAATTCTAAGTTCGGGGGCAACGTTACGAATTCGAGAATTAAAGTAATTCTCGAATCCGCCTGTTAGAAAAACAGACTCTACTAAAATCAAACTTGAAATGACATTGAGCGGGGATAACTTTTAATAAATTTCACGAAATTAAGATTCGAACATGCAAATGAAATAAAAGAATGACGATTTTACAAAATAAATGTACAAATAAAACGTTTACATAAAGTAAACTACATTATTGCAACTTAAAGGATGAAGGAACCTCACTTGAAACTTTGATAGGATGAATGGAAGATCGAGCTTCTTATGATGGATCCTCGATCGTGAGTTGATCATAACTTGGAATGAAGGCTTTTTGATGGTAGTGGAAAATGAATTCAATGAAGTAATGAGGATGATAGTGTAGAAGATGGATGAAGTATGGGAGGGGATTATGATAGTGATGATGGAGAGAATAGAAAACGATGGATGATAGTAGAGAATTGAGGAGTGTGGATGATGATAGTTGGTGAGAAATGTTCATTGTATTGGTTGATGAAATGAGTGAGGACGAGGGGGTTATTTATAGTTGGAGGGTGGATGGATGAAGATGGAAGGAGAGGGACATGATCCCATGGATCATGCCCTTTAGACCAATATGCCATGATCATGGGTCGAAATTCCCATGTTATGATCATGGGATGATGATAGGATGGAGGGAAAAAAGAATTGGCACGAAGATCAAACCAAATAAGAAGCCCGCTTGACCTTCAATTTGCATGCACACGCGTTGCTAGCGTGGCGGTCAATTCCCGGTCCATGGAATTGAGGAAGGTCGCCGAGCCTTCCTATTTTTCCATGTGCTGGGGCGCACATTCTTGGCATGGCTGGAGGCTTGAGGAAAATAGGAAGGCCGCTAGTCCTTCCAATTTTTGTTGGGCCAAACGTGCTTTCGGGCCTGATTTCTGGGCTAGAAAAAGAGCAAGGCCGCCTAGCCATCTTATTTGTCTAAGCCAACTTCAAACGACCATAATTTCTTCATCTGGACTTCGATTTAGGCAATTCAAAAGGCATTGGAAAGCTTATGATGAGTAATTTATTCTCATCAAAAGAAGTAGGGCCAATGATACTTGTGGAAAAATTGGGATTCGAAATGGTGGGCACATGTATGCGGAAAGGGCGGAAAATGAAGGTTTTTTGTAGTGGGTTGGCCCGATAGCTTTTGATTGAGGAAGACCCATTGATTTTGCTTTCTTTCTAGCCTGTTTTCTTATTGTGCTTGATTTGTACACTTGTCCTAGTATGAAATTCGGTGTCTACAGAAGTAAACTTATGAGAATAAGAGGCAAACTTAACGAGATAAGCACAAAAGTAGGTCTACACACAAGGCTGCAAATCTAACTACTCAACCAGTGTTTCTAATTTCAAAAAAATTATTAAGAGCATTTAAGGCTACTTGCAAGTTTGCGACCAAACTTCACATTTTTCACTCCACTCGTATATATGCTCGATTGGTTCCTTGTGCTGAAGAGTAGTGTTTCTGGCTTACTTTTTCTTAGGTCAAGGCTCAGTCGGTGATGTATGTGCAGACCAAAACTAATCAGAGTGCACTGGCCTATACAAACACCAATGGCCCTCCCCGACCTTGAAAATTCGACTTAAGCTTTTTCTAAGGAAGGAAAAGCATCAAGGAACGAAAAACAAACAAGAATAGATAGAAAACTTGTGCTTCCTACTGAAACAAATTAAACCACACCACAACAAGAGAACACAAGGGCAGTACTCAATAACTCTCGGAGATATAGACCACACCACTCCTATTGCAATCAAGCTCAACTTAACACCTTCTAAGCCTGCTACAGCATAGTTACAAACAAGTAGAAATGAACGAGAGTTATGAGACACTCACATATACAGGAGCCAAGCTCGACTGATTGCATAAAACTCACATGATCAATGATATTACAAAGAGCTGGCTTATATATGCTGCTTTAAGCAAGCAGCTGGCTTTACCTCGAGTAACTGAGGTTTCCTAAGCTGGAAGAAACCTCTAAACTACTGTTAAGCTCAACTAATAAACATAAGTGAGCTGCTTTAAGCTAATACAATACATAATTACAACTAATTACATCAAAGAAACATCAAAATAAAATGAAGGTTCCTGGCTGTCTCTGATTGGGCTAGCAGCGACTTCCTTACTGCATTAGTCATCCTTCCACTTGATGTATTTTAGTTCTCCTTGCTGCTAGCTGCTGGTAGTGATAGAACTCACTGAGCTAATTCGACCATTAAAAAGTAAATGACCAAATGACCTTAACAAAGCAAGGAATTCCAAAAATGTCCAGCTGCTTGATCGTATGCATGCTTAGGACTAAGAACTTGCTGTAGAAAATGTCATGGGATCTCAGTTACTTGCACTCCTCGATCATAAGTTGCTGTTGGACTAAGGAATACATAAAGACCACTAAATGGCAATACCTCTATACCAACAGCTTGTTCAAACCTTAAAATAACATGAACCCTGATTTCATAGGTTGGGGTTCTGCCAAGGTTCAATTGCATGAATTGAAATTTGGTTCTTAAGGCCGAAGCTGCCTTCTGCACTGGCTCCTTGGGTGATCACATTTCTTCCTTTCATAGCTTCAAAATTACCCTAGGACCTGTCTTCCCTAGCTGCTTCTTTCTTGCTGTAAGAGGGACTTAAGCCCTCCTAAAATCCTCACAATATCCCAGTAGGAATGGACCTGCTGTGGACTTCAGGGAAGAAAGTCCTCTCTAAATGCCATGTTGTCCCAATTAGCAATGCAGGTTGAGATGGACCTCCATCATCCTCCCCAGGCTGTGAAAAATTTGTCCTCAAACTTGGCAAACCCTCCTCTTCTAGATAGTAAGGCCTGAGATCTGCAACATTGAAGGTTACACTGCCTCTATAATCTTCAGACAAATCCAACTTATATGCATTCTCATTGACTTGTTCCAATACTTCGAATGGACCATTTGCCCTGGACACAAGCTTCCATTTTTTCCTACTTGGAAACTTGTCTTTAGTGAGGTGTACCCATACTAAGTCAACTGGAACAAACGCAACACTTTTTCTCTTCTGATTTTCTGCTGCTGCTACTATTTTCTCATTATGTTTTTCAATTTGTTGTTGCACTTGCTGATGGAACTCTTTTATTTGTTTAGCCCTTACTTTAGCTTCATAGCTAAACTTGACAGAAGTAGCTTGAGGGACTAAATCTAAATGTGTGATTAGATTCAGACCGCAAACTACTTGGAAAGGTAAATAACCAATAGCTTTACTTGGGGCCTTGTTAAATGGAAACTCTAGTTGGGGTAGCATAGAATCCCAACATCCTTTGTTTCTATTTACCAAGCCTCTCAAGAGTGCACCTAAGGTTATGTTGGTGACCTCTGTTTGTCCATCTGTCTAGGGATGATAGGTGGTACTAAGCTAGAGTTGAGTTCCCATGTTCTTCACTAAATTGATCCAAAAATGGCCCAAGAACTTGGTATCCCTGTCTGAAACCATAGACCTAGGAATGCCATGTAATCTGACTACCTCTTGAAAATATAGATCAACAACTTTCACATAATCATAGGTAGTATTACATGGAATAAAATGTGCCATTTTTGAGAATCTATCAACAATAATCATGAGAGAGTCCTTACCGCTCTGAGTTCTAGGTAGTCCCACTGTAAAATCAAGACTAACTGATAACTGCGTTTCATGACTATGTTTTTGGGGGTTTTCAATAGTGAATTAGGGATAATTTTGTGTGTGAACCTTGATTTTTATTCCAATTTCCCTACTACACTTGGTGTTGTTGTTTTTTATGTGAATTTGTAGGTTTTGAGGCCAAAACACCAACTCTCTCTCAACTTCAGGCAAGAGTGAATATACCACGGACCTCTACATGTCAAACCAAAACCGTGATACAAATTTGGGATGGAAAGGAGCAAGGAATAGCCGGGCAGCAGCAACCTTGGGCAGCCCGTGGTGGTGGCCACGGTCCGTGGCGGACTTGCCCAGCTCATTTTGGCGAAGGAAAGAAGAAAGAAGCGGGACAGTGGCAACCTCGGGCAGCCCGTGGTGATCACCACGGTCCGTCAAGAAGAGAAAAGGGAGGAAGCGACGGTTTTTCAAGGGGAATTCATTATCTATCAGTTTTCCTTCGTTCTTTGGCCGTCGAGAAGAGAAAAGAGAGCCCTAATACTTCCATTCTACTCCTCTTCCCTACCATCAAGATTCAAGATCGAATCGATTCAAGAGAAACCAAGATCAAGATTCGCAAAGGAAAGGAGCGACGTTCGCCGAGAAGGTTCTACCCCGGGATCGAAAGGCTCGACGGGTTGTATTCTTTCTTTTTGATAACCTTCTTAGTTTTGAGATTCAATTATGATGTTTGAAACTTGTTTTGTGTTTTCATTGAATATGAGCGAGTAGATTTCTTGAATTCTAGGGTTTTGCAACTCCAAACAATGTAGTTTGATTGTTTGTTATTAGTTTGTGCATGAATTATTGATTAGAATCAATAGAAGGTTGTGTTTTCCATGTTTATGAGTATTCTTAAGGCCTTGAATATTTGTAAGTTTGAGATTAACCTGAGAAGTACTGAAAGGTGAATTAGGGTAATTTGACTACCAACATGTCTACCTAGGCTTATGAAAGTTGAAAAAGGAGTAGTAAACTAGGGAATCATTAGATAATCTGACTTTTAAGACCTTCAATTCTGTTTAAGCTAAAAGGCAGACGAAAGTTGTTGATTAGGTTTGTTTAGAATAATTCTATTTAGCATCGAAAGGGCGATAGAATTAAGAGGTTATCGATTCTTGATTCATTCTTGAATGTATGATTGTGCAGGCTAGGTTTTAGTAATTGAACTCATTGTTAGGTTAGCATCTCCCTAGAAGTCTTTCTTTCTTGATATAATTTTTGATTGATTTTCTTTTTCCTGCTTTATTAGTTTTAATTATTTTTTCAAGTCTTCCAAAACCAAAACCTGATTAGCTTAGCAATCGAGATAGAGATTAGTTTTCTGTGCTGCTAATTGAGTCCCTGTGGGACCAACCTTGACGTGCTAGTACGTACACCGTGCGTTTGCGACTCTGTCACTAACATCTTCCCTAAGACCTTTAGTAACTGGTAGAGGGGTATAAAGCCCTTGAGGTAGGCTTTAAGTCTTGGAAAGTTTGCAAATATTGCACCTCTTGACAAGATGCTCCACATCTCTTCCCATTTTTGGCCAAAAGTAATGCTTTTTCAGCATAATGAGTGTCTTTTCAATGCCAAAATGACCAGCAAAACCTCCTCCATGAACTTATGAGATCAATATTTCTGTAATGCAGCTTTTAGGAATACATAATTTGCTTCCTTTAAATAAAAATCCCTAATCTGTATGATACAGACCCAGAGGATGTTGTTAACAAGCTTGAAACTTCTCCTTAAAATCATCATCATCAGAATAAAGAACCTTCAGTTGCTCAAATCCTAGGATTTTGGAATCGATATGTAATAAGAAAAATCTCCTTGAAAGGGCATTAGCTCCCTTATTCATACTTCCCAACTTGTGGTGAATCATAAAGTGAAAAGACTGCATAAACTCTACCCATTTAGCTTGTATGGGATTAAGCTTTTGTTGCCATTGAATAAATTTTAGAGCTTCATGATTATCACTGTGCAGAATAAATTCTCCTCCAACAAGATAATGTCTCTAATGCTCAAGAGCTATAATAATTGCATAGAACTCTTTATCATAAGTGTTGTATTTCTTCTTGGCTTAATTTAATTTCTCACTGAAATAGGCTATAGCTCTGCCCTCTTGGGATAGGACAACTCCTATACCAAGCCCTGAGGCATCACACTCAACTTCAAAGACTTTAGAAAAGCTTGGCAGAGTAAGAATAGGTGTTGTTGTAAGCATTTCTTTTATTTTCTCAAAGGCTTTCTGTGCTGCCGGAGTCCATTAAAAAGACTTGCCTTTGATAACTTTAGTCATTAGTGCCATAAGGGTGCTGAAATTCCTCACAAATCTCCTGTAAAAAGAAGCCAATCCATGAAAGCTTCTGATTTGTTGGATAGAACTGGGTACTGGCCACTCTTGAACGACCTTGATCTTTTCCTGATCAACTTGAATACCATCAGCTGACACTATATAACTAAGAAAAATAACTTGGTGTGTGAAGAACTGACACTTCTTCACATTTCCATACAACTTTTCCTTAGATAAAACCTCCATCACTTGCTTTAAGTGTTGCTGATGTTCTGCTTCTATCTTACTATAAAACAAGATATCATCAAAATAAACTACCACACAACTGCCAATCAAAGGTTTCAGTACCTACTTCATAAGTCTCATAAATGTAGAAGGGGCATTCGTTAAGCCAAAGGGAATCACAAGCCATTCAAATAGACCTCCCTTTGTCTTAAATGTTGTTTTCCATTCATCACCTTCATAAATTCTAATACGATAGTAGCCACTTCTTAGATCAATCTTTGAAAACACTTGAGACCCATGGAGCTCATCAAGAAGATCTTCGAGCCTAGGTATATGAAACCTGTATTTGTTGGCAATCTTATTAATGGCTCTGCAGTCTATGCACATTCTCTGACTGCCATCCTTTTTAGGAACTAGTAAAACTGGTACTGCACAAGGGCTCAGGCTTTCCCAGATCATTCCTTTGCTAAGAAGATTATAACGTAGTTTGTATAACCCAGTTTTTGTCGTTCTTCCACGAGGAGCTAAGGGCCTAATACTTGAGTTACTAGATCAAGATCGATCTAAGGTTACTAAGGAAACAATATTTTTTGGAGAAATCAGTGAGATTTTCCATTAACAACATCAAGTACAAGATACTCGGGCATACCTGAGGGTCCTCACAATTAAGCCGGCCCAGGGTCAAATCAAAGAAGGAAAAACATAGAATTCCAAGACAAAATCAGATCAAACACAAGCTCTAGTAAAGCTTCAAATTTACATCAGACTTAATGAAAAGAATACCTGTAGAAGGAGACCTAGAAATGTCTTGGTGCAATCTTCTATTCCTCTCACCCCAAATGTGGCAGATAATAGCAGATAGAACCAGACTCCTTTTCTTGTCTCCAAAGCCAGAAGTAGCCCATTCACGACAAGACCATTTTTTCCAATTAGGACAATTGCTAAAGAAAGATTGCCAAACCTCCTCACAAACCTGCTTTGAAAACTCACATTCAAATAGAATATGAGAATTCGACTCCATCTAATTGTGGCAAAGAAAACAACGGTTAGCCAGTTGAACCCCAAATTTCTGCAATCTTTCTAGGGTTACAAGCCTACCATGTATAGCCACCCAAGTCATAAAAGCTCATTTAGGTATGCGAGATTTACTCCACACCAACATATGCCAAACAACCTTTTCATTATGATCTTTTATGAAATCATAACCCAGCTTAATCGAGTATGACTTGCCCTCCATAATCAATTTCTGGAAAAGGGGTCGAAGTACATCTCTAGTTTGTAACAATTTCCGCCAATACTAGCTTGCATTTTCTGGAAAAGGGGCCGAAGTACATCTCTAGTTTGTAACAATTTCCGCCAATACTAAGGAAAATATTTTTAGGTGACATCAACCAAAAACAGAGCACAAAACAACTAAGGTTCGGTTAAGAAGAGGTAATGGGTTTCGGGGGATTTTCGGGGTTTAAATGGAGATAACAGGGTAGATTTTAGCAATGAGGGAGTGGAAACGAAGGAATTCCAAATGGAGATTCTATTGAAGGAAGGCCATGGGATTCCCTTTTTCAAGGGTAATCCCGATTAACTACCTCACAATCCATCATGGATTCTGAGGGTTAATCGAATAAAATCTCATAGTTAGCCTCTGTCTCACTTCCGTGAGTGAGTGTTAACTATTCTCTCTCCAACCTTCCATTGACAAGCAATAGATGCATTCGGGAGCTCTCGATCCCAAATACATCCTACTTGAAGGAAGGATTGGAGTGGAAAAGTGGTTTTCTCCTTAAACACTCCCTAATTGATTAATCTACCCCTAATCACACATTCACATCCTTAATCAACCCCCTAACCCATGGGGTTTTAGCCACTAAGCATACTAATCAACATGCTAACAACATCAATAACCAAAGCAATCATGATCAAACTAGCAATAAAATAGTATAATCAAACGCAATCAATCCAAAAGACAATCAAACACAAATAGAAATCAACACTAACAATTAGCACTAATTATAAAGAGATTAAGGGATGAGAAATGCTCAGTCAATTGATGGCAATCGATGGATGATCAAACACAAAGAAGATTCAATGAAAAATAGAACTCCAATCTTCAAATAGAACTTTAATCCAATAAGAAAATCCAAAGAACATTCACTAATCAAGCACTAAGTGCTCTCTAATTACAATGGAATTCTCTCTAATCTCTCTCTAATAGTGTTTTCTATCTCTAATTATCAAGCCCCAAAAAATAAAACATTCATAAGAGTATTTATACAAAGCATGGGGAGTTAATCAAAACTTAACACTTCAGCCAAAGAAGACACGTGAAATCCAAGTGGTCGCGGGCACGACCAACCTGGTGGCGGGTGCGACCATAGCGAAAAGTCATAGGTGATTTGGTTTCTTCTTAAGGTGGCTGGCGCTACTTCCTGGGTCGCGGGCGCGACCCTCTGCTAGAACCTTTCCTTTAAAGAATTATCAACGGCCTTCGCGACCATCACCAAGGTCGCGGGTACGACCCTCCTCTGGGTGAGTTCTTCTTAGCCGTAGCGCCCAGTACAAGGAGTGTAACGGGTGCTATGGTTCTGGGCTGACTATTAGGCCTTGTAACGCCCACTACAGTGAGTGTATTTGGTGTTACGCTTGGTGAAAATGTTCCTTGGGAGGTCTTTAAACCCGGCTATGTCTTCTACTCAGTCTTTGACTCGGCTTGGGCCGGGAAATCCTCCGGGACTTCCAAAATGGCATCAAAACAGCTCCCATGCTTCGATTTCTCTTGAAAACGCCAAAGCCTACAAAAAGACTAAAAACATAGTAAAAAGTACAAAAGTAACTTGGAATCGAGTCAAAAGACTAAGTATAAAAGCATTATTTAGGAAAAAAAATGGCCCTAAACACCTTCGCACACTTAAACTTTAGCTCATCCTAAGCAAAACAAAATAAAAACTACCTTAACTAACACAAACTCTTCTGTCGTGGGAGGAAACGAGTGCATTTAGCGTACGCACCAAACCCTTTAAACCCCCCGGTGGCCCGGGCGGACGAGGTGGGTCTCGTGAGGGTTTATAACGACTCTACGCACAAAAGCCAAGGAAAAAGGAGAGAGGGAAAGTGAAAAACAAAACAAAGAAAAGAAAAAGAAAAGGAAGAACACCTCGCTTCAAGGAATCATGCAATCGCAATAAAAAACACGATACTAATTATCCAAAAGGAACCGTTATGAGCACATCGAGGTCACCTAACTCAAGCCATCGCCAATCTTTAAGGTTTTCGATTCCCAAACACCTCATGCAAAGCAAGACCCTATGTGCAAAAGTGCTAGTGTGTTCTAGATGATTCTGATCGATCTAAAGAAGACTCACATCCAAGCCCATATCGAAGTGAGAAGAATTAAATAAGGTAATGTCTTCCCTTGTTTATGTCGCCCTTGGCTTGGTGAGGGCCGCAGGAAACGCAAGGTAGGACTCTACAATTATTAACAACTTGGCTTTTCTCTTTGTTTTTCTCTTTGCTTAGCTTTTCTTCTTTTTCTTTGCTTTTTCAAACAACACATTCAAATTAAGAAATTATGGGTTGATCGGAATGTTTCGAGATTAAAGCGGCCCGATAAGGGGGTTTACCCTACCAGCGTGGTTACGCTCCATACGTAAACAAGGTACTTAAGGGAGGAGGGCGCCGGAACCACCCACATCAAACCATGTTGGTGAACCAACAGGGTAAGCCGACTTTTTCGGGAATTGACACAGCCCTTCCGAAAAGGGGTCACCCTCCCAACTCAGGCTACTCCATACGCAAACAAAGTGCTTAAGGAGCGAGAGGGCCGCCCACTCACGTCGGCCCTGTGTTGCCGACAAAAGGGTTTAATTAAAGTTTATTATTAGCTCACTTTTTCAACAAGCTCGAATGTGGTCAACTAAAGCCTCACAATTTCAACTAGAACATGAAGTAAACAAGGGTCTCGTTAAGCACTTAATGAAAGAAAATCTAGATAAGTAAGTCATGACAACGCTCAAACTAGGGTCGAATGTGCTCAGACCGGTTTCTTTCGAGAAGATTAAGAAAGTCTTCCAACAGAAAACACAATCCAACAAACGAAGCAAAACCAAGAGCAAAAACGAAAACTTTAAGGGTTTTTTTCTCCCTTTTTTCTCCTTTTTCACACGAAAATTTTTCAAATTTTATAAAAAACTAGGAAAAACAAAATAAAAGAAAATCTAGGTTATCTACCCATGAGCTTGAAATGTCCCCCCCCCCCCACTTTAAAACGCAACAATGTCCACATTGTGGGAAGGGTGTCACAAGAAAAGGGGTAGCAAAGCTAGATCAAATAAATATGTACAAAACCACTAGCAAGCAAGCAGTGGCGACCTGAGTCCACACGGCTCCATCAACAATATATGCCCAACACATTCATAGCAGGGGCAGGCCACCAAAAATGAAAAATTAAGCATGCAATGGATCATAATATAAATCAAGAAAAGAGAAGGGTAGAAAGATATTACCTCAAGCTCTTCTAATACATTCTCTCAATCCATGATCCAAAGTCGTCAATCAACAAGAGCAAGATATCAAGGTAGAAAAATGACTTAAACTTCACAATAACTCATGCAAGATTTAAAATGGAAAAACAACTAGCTAAAACTATGAACCTTAAAATATGAACAATATATACATTGTCAATGATATACCTTAACCTCGAATCTCACTCTTTTGAGGCGAGAATTAAGGGTGAGATACTCGCCACATACCCGGTCCTACATCCGATTAAATCAAACGCAAACCACGCCAACCCATCCAAGGAACCCAAAGAAATACCTTGACACAAATGCGAGGAACACACCAAAAGGAGGGCAAATTGAACAAACTTGGAGCCAACCATCACTCAAACCAAAATCAGACAGCACACACTAGACCCACAACTGTTTTCCCTCCCCACCTAGTCCCCGATGAAGCACCCCCTCCCCGCCACACTTATACTACATGCAGAAAACATGTATATACAATTAAAAAGATTGAGTGGGGGCGGGGACGCTTACAAACAATTTAGCGATCGGGTTATCCCGGAGGAGGATGGGGTTGGTATGGAAAGAATGCTGGGTAGTATGGATTTTCGTAGTGATCCGCTGTTGGAACATGGCACGCAACGGAGTAATGGTGGAATCCCCAATCCCGCATGTACTGGTTCTGTTACCTGAAATATTCTTCATGGCGTTGCAGATGTTGACGCAAACTCAAAATTTATTTCTGTTGGGTTTTTTAGCAACTAAAGTTGAGAATGAAGAAGTTTGCGCTACTCTCACACGTTAGCACTCATATTCTCGATTGTGGATATAGCTCGACCCCTGTTGGCATGCTGTGCTTGACTTGCAAGAACCTCTGCATGTTCACTCTCTTCAAACTCTTCCAACAAATCTGAAACTTGCATGGGCGCGCGACCGATCTTTCGCGACCATCCTTGAAATGGCCCGCATGACCAATTGTCAGGATTAGTGACATCCAGCCACTCTTCTCCAAGATTTGGATTCAAACAAATCAATGTCCTTTTGTCGCCGTATCCATGATAGTAAACGGTATGCGATCGACGCTTGGCAATGATGTCCATCTTCGTCAACTAACTCTTGTCAATAGGGTTGGGGACATACCGCGGCTTCCATTTGTGAAGATAGGAACTGAAGCCTTGTTTCGGAGGAAATGACATATTATATTTCCGGAGGAAATGACATATTATATGTCCCATCCCTATATGTCTTCCCTTGTTTATGTCTATCATGCTCATCTCTCTAAGGCAATGTAAGATGCATGAGCCGGTATTGACCCGACGCCCTTTCACGGTGTTGAAGATTACAAAGAGATCGTCCTTGCGAACATTGGTTCGTTACTCGTCTCGTCCAAACGCCGAATTAGCAACCACTAGGTGAAGTAGCCGAATAGCGAGATTACAAAAATGCCGCGCTTTAGAATTCTTGGGGCAATGATACTTCTTAGGTCCCTCTTCGGAGTCAACATATGCCCTTCTTCAGCATGTTAGAACCTTCCATGCTTCTTGCTCATCAAAGTCTTCGCACTTCTCATAGTATAAGCCATCTTCCGGCAACTCAAGATCTTGACAAAACTATCTCCTTATTAGCCACCCTATAGTTGAACGTAG
This sequence comes from Portulaca oleracea, assembly GCA_029582165.1. Classification (NCBI taxonomy): domain Eukaryota; kingdom Viridiplantae; phylum Streptophyta; class Magnoliopsida; order Caryophyllales; family Portulacaceae; genus Portulaca; species Portulaca oleracea. The sequence goes on along the minus strand of CM055890.1, from coordinate 3,677,525 downwards.
TCTCTGGATACCCATCGGTGAAAGTTTGCAATGAGCTTAGAAATTCCAAAATTGGCTGGTCTACGATTGGCTCATTGATGTTGAGAAACGACTCCCAGTATAGTGTTTGGATGAAAAGGGTAAAGCTTGATTGACAAAATAGGGCATCGACAGTTTCAGCGTCATAGATGTCTAGAGCACAGCTTTTCCGTTCTTGAAAGTTATCAAATCCGGGTTTGTGTGGCCCACCACGGAAGGTGACTTTGGTGCGTGTGCAGCGTCTAATAAGGGTAGCCGGATGAGCCTTGCTCTTCCCCGGGGATGACAGTTCAAGACGGGGTGAGGGAGAAGACTTTCTAGCACGAGTCCTCTTTGACCGCCTCATTTCAACAAACAAGAACAAAGAACCCTAGATCTGAAAAAGAGAACTCGCAAGCAACACCCAAAATCCGCAAGAAAACGAAATTGACACACAAGGATGCAAGAAATACATGGAATGAAGATTAAGAAGCATTGCTCTACCATAGTCGACCCCCAAGGAAGAAGAACCCACGAAATTTAGCACTTGGAGAACCCAAAAGAGGCGAGAATGGCTGAAATTACGTGGCTAGGGCATGATTTTGGCGACTTGAAGAGAGGAGAAGGGAGATTTGGGAGAGATTTAGAGCTTAGGGGTCGCGGATGTTAGGGTTTTAGAGAGAGAAAGAGCCGTTTGAGAGGAAAAATGAAGAAGAAAGATATTAGAATAAGAGAGAAAGGGGTTTAAAAGTCCCGATTATTTTTCGCCGTACGAGGGGTCGTGGCCGCGAAGCATGAAGATCACGGGGGCGAACTGCGTCTGGAGGAAAAATGAGAAAAATTAGGCTGAGACGGTTGCGGCCGCGAAGTAGCAAGGTGACGGCTGCGAAGTCCTTCTGGCAGAAATCTGGATGAAGCGTTGCGGGCGCTACCTCGGTTGTGACAGGCGTGACGGAATTGATTTCTAGCAACTTAAGATTCATCCAGGCAGGCGTAGCGGGTGCGACCAGGCTTGTTGCGCCTGCTACCTTGTTCTGTCCCAATCTTGAATTTCCCACTTTTTCCAAAATAAAACTAAGTCTTAAGACTTCTACTTCCTTTCATAATTTGGCTATCTTTTCCTTACACTCTCAAACACTCTAAAATACATCCTAACACTCAAAGACTTCAATCAATCACTCTCTTACAAAGATTTCAGCTCTCACTCTCACTTTTACTCTCAAATTTTTTTTTTGTTCTTTTCAAATTTCTGAATTTTTTGTTTCTTTTCTTTCCTTTCTCATTCTTTTTCTTCCTAGAACTAATACATCAAGAAAAATAGAGAAACAACGAGAACATAAAGTAAAGAAAATAGGAATAATAAAAACGAAAAGAAAGACTAAAGAAAAGGAAGTATCATGTACCTCCTCTGTTGCTTGTTTTAGGTCTCTAGCTCGACCCATTGCTTCATTCGATCATAAAAAATCAGCGAGGCAAACTACCACAGTCCCCGCATACTCTTCTCCCATGACATGAGGCTTGATTTTCGAAGCATTAACCTTGAAACAATTCCCTTCATCATTCTTGAGTTCCACAACCTCGACCGAAAGGATTTTTACAATCTCAAAAGGTCCCGACCATCTTGACTTCAACTTCCGGAAGAAGAGTTTGAGTCTTGAGTTGAAAATAAGAACCCGATCACCAACCCCAAACTCCCTATGATTCAATCTTTTGTCATGCCAAGCCTATGTGCGCTCTTTATAGATCCTATTGTTCTCGTTAGATTGTCGCCTCAATCCCTCAAGCTCTTCCATTTGAAATAGATGATTCAAACCCGCTACTTTAAGATCATAATTCATCTTCTTGATGGCCCACATCGTTTTGTGTTCAAGCTCTACGGGAAAATGGCATGATTTCCCATAAACTAGGCGATATGGGGTAGTCCCTATGGGTGTCATGTAAGCGATGCGATAAGCCCACAAAACATCATTGAGCTTGTCTATCCAATCTTTCATAGAAGAATTGACGATCTTCTCCAAAACTTCTTTGATAGCGTGATTTGAAATCTCAACTTGGCCTTGAGTATGAGGATGATAAGGAAGTCCTCTCTTATAGTTGATGTCATACTTTGATAGCAAAGACTCAACCCTTCACTCAATGAAATGAGAGCCATTATCACTAATAATGACTCTTGGAACTCCAAATCTGAGAAAAATGACCTTCTTCAAGAACTTAGATACGAATTTTCCATCGCATCTAACACAAGGAATTGCTTTAATCCACTTTAACACATAGTCAACTGCTACTAGAATATAATGTTAACCCCGTGAAGATAGAAATGGACCCATGAAGTCCAATCCCCAAACATCGAAAACTTCCACTTCAAGAATGTAATTTAGCGGTCCCTCATTCCGGCGAGAGATGTTCCTGGACCTTTGGCACTTATCACATGCTTGAACATGTAAATGAGCATCCCGAGATAGGGTCGACCACCAATAACCTGCTTGTAGTACTCTAGTGGCTGTCTTTTTGAAGCCTCCGTGGCCTCCACAAGGAAGTTCATGACAATGGGACAACACGGACTTCACTTCACTTTCAGCTAGACATTGTCTATACATCCCATCATTGCACATACGAAACAAGAATGGATCATCCCAATAGAAATGCTTCACAACATGAAAGAATTTCTTCTTTTGGTGTGCAGTGAGGTTTTGAGGAACTACCTCACTTGCCAAATAATTGATAATGTCTGCATACCAAGGGTGAGTGTGTTTAATGGACAAAAGATCATTTAGGAAAGAATCTTCGATGGGTTGGGACTCCTCCAAATCAACAAGAACTCATGACAAGTGATCGGCCACCACATTCTTGGTTCCGGCTTTGTCTCGGATCTCCAAGTCAAACTCTTGCATAAGAAGAACCCAACAAATTAGTCTCGACATTGTCTCCTTCTTCCCCATCAAAAACTTCATCGCCGCTTGATCCGTATAAATGATGACTCGGGAGAACATGAGATATTGCCGAAATTTATTTAGGGAAAAAATGATGGCCGAGAACTCCTTCTCCGTTGTTGTGTAATTCTTTTGAGCACTATCAAGCGTGCGACTCGCATAATAGATTACCCATGGCTTCCTATCCTTTGTTTGAGCTAAACAAGCTCCAATAGCAAAATCACTTGCATCGGCCATGATCTCAAATGGTAGTGTCCAATCCGGAGGTTGGACTAGCGGTGCGGATACTAGCGCTTATTTCAACCTGTAGAAAGACTCGATTTAGGCACTCATCAGTAAACAAGAATGGGGCATCTTTGTATAAGAGGTCGGTTAAAGGAGGATCTGTTTTAGAAAAATCCTTGACGAACCGGTGGTAAAAGCCGACATGTCCAAGGAAGCTACGCACCCCTTTAACGGAAATCGGGGGTGGTAGGCGCTCGATCACTACAACCTTAGCCTTGTCAACCTCGATGCCCCTAGATGAAATCAAATGTCCTAAAACAATTCCTTCTTCTACCATAAAATGGCATTTCTCCCAATTCAAGACTAAATCAACTTCTTCACAACGAATGAGAATTTTCTCCAAATTAGTCAAACAATCATCAAATGTATGACCATGAACAGAAAAGTCATCCATGAAAACTTCCATGCAATGCTCAATATAATCACTAAATATTGCCATCATGCATCTTTGAAATGTACCGGGCGCATTACACAAACCGAAAGGCATTCTCCTATATGCAAAAGTGTCATATGTACAAGTAAAAGTAGTCTTTGCTTGGTGTGCGGGATGAATAGGGATTTGGCAAAATCCTGAATAACTATCTAAGAAGCAAAAGAAAGAATGACCCGCTAATCTCTCCAACATCTGGTCAATAAAGGGAAGGGGAAAGTGATCTTTCTTAGTAACTTTGTTTAACTGACAGTAATCTATGCACATTCGCCATCCCGTGATGATTTGAGTACTAACAAGTTCATGCTTTTCATTCTCTACAACTGTCATCCCACCTTTCTTCGAGACACATTGGATCAGGCTTACCCATTCTCTATTTACGATGAGGAAGATGATCCCAGTGGCCGAAAGCTTAACCACTTCTTTCTTTACCACTTCTTGCATATTAGGGTTTAATCTACATTGTGGTTGCTTAGTAGGTTTTGCATCATCTAACAAATCAATAGAATGCATGCAAATAGATGGTGAGATACCATTTAAGTCCTCAATCTTATACCCCAATGCACCCCTATGCTTCCTTAAAAGATCTAACAACTTAGAGAATTTAGATTCTTGCAATTTAGCATTCACAATCATAGGGTAAGACATATCCTCATCTAAGAAAGCATATTGTAAAGAAGGGGGTAAGGATTTAAGTTCTAATTGAGGGGAAGAGGGTTTAGCTTGAGGAAGAGACGTACCTTTGCATAGGACTTCTTGAATTTCCATGCACTCAAAATAAGGCTCATCAACCGAAATCTCCTAATGTGTAGGTGTAGAATCGAGAAGGTTGGTAAGAAATGTGATATCAGTACCTTCGGGCTTAAATTGAAAGGATTCAAGAAGACTTTCCCCCAAAGGATCCTCACATGTAGGCTCAAGAATATGAGATTCTTCTATATATTCGTTGACTAGCACCTCCATGATATCGATGGCATAGCACGAATCCTCAAATGAAGGATTCTTCAAAGACCCCTCAAGGTTAAAAACAATGCTTTCATCACTGACATGTAGTTACATGCGACCGTTCTTCACATATATCATAGCTCCGACCGTGGCAAGAAATGGGCGTCCTAAAATAATAGGAATGTTGGCATCCTCATCCATTTCTATAATAACAAAATCACATTGTATCAAGAATTTGCCCACTTGAACCGAATCGAATATCCTCCAATATATCCAATGGTCTACGCACGGAACGATCGACGAGTTGAAGTTTGATTGGTGTGGGAGTCAAATCATCAAGATTCAACTTTCGGCAAATGGAATAGGGCATTACACTTCCACTAGCCCCCAAGTCACATAAGGCATGACCAATCCTCATATCTCCGATAGTACGTGGAATGGAAAAACTCTCGAGATCCGCAAGTTTCTCCGGGGTTTTGTTCCTAATAGTAGCACTACAATCGTCCGTTAAGTGAATAGTAGACTTCTCTTGGATTCACCGCTTACTTGTGAGAAGTTCTTACAAATGCTTCTTAAAGCTAGGAAAAGATTGGATAGGTTTGGCTTGTTGGGCCATTTGACCTAATTGCAAATCAAGATTCTTAATGCGAGCTTGGTCTCTATATTGGGTCAAGGAAATCTTTTGTAGCCATTTCTCAATAGACAACTCTTGAGGTGTTTTTAAGGTTTGGGTTGATTGACCATGATGGGTGTTTTGTTGGTATGGGCGACGTTTTTGGTTTTGAAATCCGGGGGGTGGGATTTGATTTTGTGAGGGTTGTTGGTTATACGCATAGTTCCCACGAAGGTGAACTGGTTGTTGTGTGGAGTAAGAAAGATTGTTGTTAGGATAAACAGCTTGCACTTGCTCGGATTGGCATTCTCTACATTGTTGTAAAGGATGCAGTCCTCCACAATAATCACAAACAACAACTCTAGCATCCGGGGTAGGAATAAGCAATGGTATCTCTTGAGCGGCTTTGACTTGTCTTGTGGTCTCCTCAAGGGCTTTCTTTTGTTGCATCTCCAACACGGCATTCATGAGAAATTTGATTGTTGGGTTGCTCTCCAAAGAAGTGCCTCCTTCTCTAGAACCACAGCCTCCTCCCCAATGTGGACAGTTTTGAGATAACTTATGTAGAAAAACATTTGCCTCTTCCATTGTTTTCTTGAAAAACATACCACCGGAAGCATGATCAATAGATTCTCGCAAACAACCACACAATCTAGAGTAGAAATGATGTAGAAGAAGCCAATCTTCTAAATTGTGGTGAGGGCATCTCCGTTAGAGGCCTTTGAACCTTCTCCATGCTTCAAATAAGGTTTTACTTGGCTCTTGTTTGAAACTCATAATAGCTTGCCTCAATCTGCATGTCTCATCGGTAGGAAAGAACCTTTGAAGAAAATCATGACTGAGGGCATCCCACGAAGTATAGGTACCTGGTGGACAATTGTTGAGCCATAATAATGCCTTCCCCTTCAAGGTGAGACGGAAGAACTTCAACTTCATGTATTCGGCGGAGACACCATTCATGTGCACAATTAAACTCAATACGTTCCTCAAATATGTTGATATGGTTGATGGGGTTCTCATGTTCACCTCCATGGTATGGAGTTTTCTCAAATATATGAAGTAGATATGGTTTAAATTTGAATGACGCATATGTAGGTAATTCTATACAATGGGTTCGCCTCCCGTACCCGAGGATGGCAATGAATTTGAAGCTAGGGTACGAGGTGGACCGGGTTGTCCATCGGCCATTGGAATTTCAATTCTCCCTTGCTCTCTTAGTCGTCGCTCTCATCACGAACTAGCCTTCGCCTAGCGAATAATATTCTCCGGGTTCAAATTCGGTGGAGTAGATTGCGGTCGGCCACGTTGAGAACGAGTCTGCATACACAAGTGAACCCAAGAGAATAAAATTCTAAGTGACTAAAGACAACAAATCTCTAGCAAGGAAAGTAATCTTAAACAACCTACAACCAAGAAACTAAGCTAGGTGCGCTTGGTCCCCGTCAACGATGCCATTTTGTGTAACGTAGTTTTTATAACCTAGTTTTTGTCGTTCCTCCACGAGGAGCTAGGGGCCTAATACTTGGTTAATAGGTTAAGGTCAATCTATGGTTACTAAGGAAACAAGATTTTTAGGTGATATCAAGCAAAAACAGAGCAGAAACCAACTAAGGTTCGGTCAAAAAGAGGTAATGGGTTTTGGGGGATTTTCGAGGTGTAAATGGAGATAAGGGGGTAGATTTTATCAATGAGAGAATGGAAACGAAGGAATCCCAAATGGAGATTCTATTGAAGAAAGGCCACGGGATTCCCTTTTTCAAGGGTAATCCCGATTAACTACCTCACAATCCACCATAGATTCCGAGGGTTAATCGTATAGCCTCTATCTTACTTTCGTGAGCGAGTGCTAACTATTCCCTCTCCTACCTTCTATTGACAAGCAATAGATGCATTCGGGAGCTCTCGATCCCGAACACATCCTACTTGAAGGAAGGATTGGAGTGGAGAAGAAGTTTTCCCCTTAAACACTCCCTAATTGATTAATCTACCCCTAATCACACATTCACATCCTTAATCAACCCCCTAACCCATGGGGTTTTAGACACTAAGCATACTAATCAACATGCTAACAACATCAACAACCAAAGCAATCATGATCAAACTAACAATAAAATAGTAGAATCAAATGCAATCAATCCAAAAGACAATCAAACACAAACATAAATCAACACTAACAATTAACACTAATTATAAAGAGATTAAGGGATGAGAAATGCTCAGGCAATTGATGGAAATTACTGGATGATCAAACACTAAGAAGCTTCAATGCAAAATAGAACTCCAATCTTCAAATAGAACTTCAATCCAATAAGAAAATCCAAAGAACATTCACTAATCAAGCACTAAGTACTCTCTAATTACAACATTATTCTCTCTAATCTATCTCTAATAGTGTTTTCTATCTCTAATTATCCAGCCCCTAAAATGACAAAAAATTGCTCCGGGGTGCCATATATTCCCTAAAATTGGCTACTTGGGGACCACATTATATTTTTTTACTCTTTGGGGACCAGATTGTTGTCAAAACTTGCTGGTTGGGGCTTTTCCGACCAAAACTGCCGGAATCAATAAAAAGTTAGTTTTACCCCTTGACTAATGAATAAAAGGTCCAGTTTGCCCCTTTTATTTCCCCGCTTAAATCTTCCTCCTCCTCCTCCTCCTCCTCCTCCTCCTCCTCCTTCTTCTTCTTCTTCTTCTTCTTCTTCTTCTTCTTCTTCTTCTTCTTCTTCTTCTTCTTCTTCTTATTCTTCTTCTTCTTCACTTTCATTCATTCTGGGCTGTTTATTTAGTACAAATTTGCTAACCCCCCAACCAAATTTTTTTCTCTTTGCATTTTAGCCAACTACCATGCCTTGAGTGAACTGTATTTTAGTTTGTAGAGTGACTTGTTGAAAACAGTTACATAAGCTAATAAGGCGATTCACTTCTATTGAAGCTTTGAAGATCAGCAACAATGGCGTCGGCAGATCTAGCACCATCTCGATCTCCGACCGACCTCTTCGGCGATCCAATCGACGATTCCAACCCCTTATGGTTCAAGAAAGACCTCTCTCTCTCTCCCGATTTCGACTCCGAATCCTACGTCTTCGACCTCTGATCCTTCCTCCCCTTCGACACTCTCTGATCTCAACTCCAGTCGCATTTGTCGTCTCTCAAGCACGAACTCAGTGACATAATCAATCGCGAGTACAATGACTTCGTCAATCTCAGTACTAAGCTCGTCGATGTGGATTCTGCTGTTGCTCGAATGCGAGCGCCTTTGTCTGATCTCAAGGAGAAGATCTCCGCGTTTAGGGATAGTGTTGAGGCGTCGCTTGTTTCGTTGCAGGATGGGCTTAAACAACGAGCTGAAGCTGCTAATGCGAGGGAGGTTTTGGAATTGTTGCTTGATACGTTTCATGTTGTCTCCAAGGTTTGTGATTCTGCCCTAATTGAATGAATTAGGGTTTTGATTGTTTGTTTGTGTTTGTTTATGGAGAATTGAGGCCGCACATTGAATTTGATGATTGTTTGTGTTTGAGTGTACTGATGATTCGTACAAGCCATATCTTGACCTTGTTGTTAGATTGTATTAAAGGGGTGGTAGGGTTTGAGGGTGTGGCAGCAGCGGGGAAAGAAAGAAAGAAAGAAAGAAAGAAAGAAAGAAAGAAAGAAAGAAAGAAAGAAAGAAAGAAAGAAAGAAAGAAAGAAAGAAAGAGGCAGCAGTGGGGTGGAGGGTGGTGGTCGGCCGGGAAGAAAGAAGAGGAAAAAGATGGGTGGCGGATGTTATTCTGCCTGAAGAAGAAGAAAGAAAAAGAAAGGGAGGAGAGAGAAAGAAAATAATGGAGCCAAATAGGGTTATTTTTGTCAATTCATCTATCTAAATCTATTTGTGTTGACTCCGGTTAAATTCACCGGATTTTCATAACTTTTGGTCGGAAAAGCCCCAGCCAGCAAGTTTTAACAACAATCTAGTCCCCAAAGAGTAAAAAAAAAATAATGTGGTCCCCAAGTAGCCAGTTTTAGGGAATGTATGGCACCGCGGAGCAATTTTTTTGCTAAAATGAAACGTTCATAAGAGTATTTATACAAAGCATGGGGAGTTAATGAAAACGCAACACTTCAGCCGAAGAAGACACATGAAATCCAGGTGGTCGCGGGCGCGACCAACCTGGTGGCGGGCGTGACCATAGCCAAAAGTCATAGGCGATTTGGTTGCTTCGCAAGGTAGCGGGCGCTACCTATCTGGGTCGCGGGCGCGACCCTCTGCTGGAACGTTTCGTTTGAAGAATTCTCAACGGCCTTCGCGGCCATCACTACCAAGGTCGCGGGCGCAACCTCCCTCTAGAACATTCTCCTTCAAATTTCTCCTCAGATGTCACGCGTGTCATCTCGAAGGTCGTGTTTAAACCCAATTTTGTGTCTAAATAACGCCTTAATTCTTAGGCTTTTGACTCGTTTTTTGTTTAAATTCATGTCTTTTAGTACATTTTGGGTTATTTTGTAGGTTTTGGCATTTTAGAACAAAACGGGGTAAAAAGGGCAATTTTTGAGTCTTTTTGGTGATTTCCCGAGCCGAGAGCCGAAGCGGAGTTGACTCGGGACCGCTTTCCCCTCCTTTGGTGTAAATTAGTGAGGTAACACCCGCTGCGATCCTTGTAGCGGGCGTTACATGCCTTGGAAAGAAGGAAGGAGCAAAGGGGAGAAAAGAGGAGGATAGCCCCTGTCACCATGGGCGTAGCACCTGCTACCTTGGCTGGCCAGAACGAGACAAAGACTCGCTGTCTGCGGTTTAAAATCGCTGGGGACACTTTCGCTAAGACCGCACTGCGTCTCCTACTACAGCTGTTTTTGGCTTGAAACGCTGTGTTTTGCCCAACTGTTTTGCCTTGTATAAATACTCCTATGGACGATTATCTTGGTGGGGGGGACTTTACTTTTAGACTTCTAATTTCCAGCATGGTATTAATATATTTTAGAGAGAGATTAGTGAGAGATTAATCTAGGGTTTTAGTGATTTAAGTTGTATTTGAAGATTCGGGGATTCAAACAATTGAGAGATTATTGGATCATCCTTTTTATTGCTTTCCTTTGTTCATCTACAGCATTTTGATAAGTATTCTCTTCCCTTAACTCTTTTATTAATTGCTTTGCTAATTACTTTCTTGCTTGTTTAATTGTTCTTGGTTACTATTTCTTTTGTTTTGCTTGTTTTTGATTGTTGATGTTAGAAATCATGTTTAGGTTTGGTTTGGATGTTGTTAGTGTAGTTAGTATCATGTAACCCTATGGGATAAAAGGTAATTAAGGGTGTGAATGGGTGATTAGGTTTGGGTTACCAATATTAGTGAGTAATTAGTTGGGAAATCAATTTCCCACTCCTTTCCTTCCCTCAAGTAGGGTGTATTTGGATCCGAAAGCTCTCGAATACATCCAACACTTGTGTAGAAGGTTGCAGTCGGGATAGTTAATGCTGACCCACGAAAGTGGAAGGAGGTTAATTTGGGAATTCCATTTCCTTAAACCTCCAGGTCCGTGGTGGACTTTGGAGAAGTTAATCCGGACTATCCTCGAAAGAGGAAACTCGATGGATATTTTCTAACGGAATTGCCACTTGATTCTCCCTCCTTATTACTCGCTTGTTGCAAAAACCCATTTCTTCATCCATGTTTGCATCCCGAAAAGCCTCGCGTTGTGATCACCTTCAAACCGATATCCTTACCTAGCGATCTCATCCTGATCGTTGACCAAGTTTCTATCACCAAGGCCCCTCGCTCCCTGAGAAGAACGATATAAAACCGGGGTTGCAAAGAGCTACTGAGTTTGGCACAGCAAGGCTTGCTGCTGACAATGCTGGTGCTGAACATGCTAGTGTAGCTTCCTTGGGTGTTGAAGATGATGTAGATGTTACTCGTGCTACTGCTGTTGCTGAATCATATCATCCCCATTCTCCTGGTCTGAACTGGCTGGTGATGCTTGAACTGGTGCTGGATTTGCTGCATGGTCTCCATCATCCTCCCTAGGTTGAGGAAAGTTTGTCCTCAAACTTGGAAGGTCTTCATGCTCCGGAAAATAAGGCCTTCAATCTGCAATATTGAAGGTGGCACTCCCTCCATAGTCCTCTAAAAGATCCAATTTGTAGGCATTATCTCCTATTTTCTCCAAGACTTCAAGTGGACCATCTGCTCTTGGAACGAACTTGCCTCTTCTCTTTGCTGGGAACCTGTCTTTCCTTAGGTGTATCCACACTAGATCTCTTGGCTGGAAAACCATTTTCCTCCTATGCTTGATGGCTGAAGTAGCTACCTACTCAGAATACTTGATGATTTTCTCTCTAACCTACTGATGAAGCTTCTTGATCATCTCTGCATGAGTATCTGCTTCATAACTTAACTTCATAGAATTTGTTAGTGAAGATAAATCCAAAGGAGTGATAGGATTTCTCCCATATACAACCTGAAATGGGGAAAGGCCAGTTGCCTTTGAAGGGGCTCTATTGAATGCAAACTTAGCATGGGGCAAAAGAGTGTTCCATCCTGTTTTATTTGTATTTATCAGTGATATCAATACAGTTCCAAGTGTCCTGTTGGTCACCTCTGTCTATCCATCAGTCTGTGGGTGGCATGTTGTGCTATATTTGAGCCTTGTCCCTAGCTTCTTCTAGAGAGTCACCCAGAAATGACTCAAAAATTTCGCATCCCTATCGGACACCATGCTCTTAGGGACTCCATGAAGCCTCACTACCTCTTGAAAGTATAGTTCTGCCACTTTTACTGCATCATTTGTGGTGTGGCATGGAATAAAATGGGCCATTTTGCTGAATCTGTCTACCACCACCATCACTGAGTCTTTTCCCCTCTGTGATCTTGGCAAACCAACTATGAAATCCAAACTTATATCCTCCCATAGGCTGATAGGGACTGGCAATAGAGTATATAACCCTTGAGGTAGGCTGTGGCTCTTGGTTACTTGATAGATTGCAAACCTTTTCACCCAGTGCTCCATATCTTTCCTTATTCTAAGCCAGTAGTAATGCTCTTTCAGCGTGAGAAGAGTTTTCTCAATGCCAAAGTGGCCTGGGAAGCATCCTCCATGGACTTCTGAAAGTAGTTGCTCCCTGAAGCTACTCTTGTGATGTATGCAAGCTCACAAAGATCAAAGCATTGAAGTTACAATACACCACACAGGATCACACACACTTTGCAGTTGAATTAAAAAAAAGCTAAGTGGATGCAATTAGCTGGACTAGAAGACAAACCGATGAAAATTGAAAAGGATAAACTTGTATTCACTCTGATACAAACACACCACAAAATAAACACAAGGGCAAAGGACTTGGTTACCTCAACAGATACAAACACACCACCACTGAAGCAATCAAGCTCTACACAGACCAATAGGAATGCCACTCCTAGATACTGAAGTAGATGTAACCCAAATGAGAGTTTGCAGACACTTACAAACGAGAGGCTCAACTAAGGCACTTAGAATGCTATTGAAAATATTGCTGCTGAATACATCCCTATATATAGCTAATCCTAAAACAATTTGATTAGAGACACTTAATTTAAGTAACCTGCTAACCTCCCTGATAATCTAGTTATTGAACTAAACTAAATACATTACATTACAGTTTATACTTACCTAATACAATCCGGGAATAATTGAAAATACAAAGGAAAGCAAAGTTGGTTTCTGTTTGGACCAAAATCCCAAAGGGTGGCAATTCTGGCTAATCAGGACCTTTCCTAGCTGGGAGGGTAATTTTAAGGTACCTCGGTAACTTTCCCGGGCTTTTCGTAAACTATATGTAATCTCAATAGTTTAAGGAAGGCTGGGAAAGACTTAAATAGCCCTCATTGTAGCTGAACAAAATAACTTGGCCTCAAAACTTTGGTTTTAGAAAAACTGATAACAAACAACCATGGCATGGTTGCTTGTTCTAGTCCTTGTAACTTAGGGCCATCTTGATTGAACATGCTGGGACTTGCTTGGGACTTAAAAATTGTATGTCAAGGAACAAAAATATCCTAGAGACCTTTGGCTAAATCTCACTCAATCCATAGTTACAAAATTGAGAAAGATGCCTGCTTGGACGGATTCTGCTGGGAACTGTATTTTGACATGAATGGCCAATGTTGGTAGAATGGATGGCTATGCTGGCCAGGACTTGCTTGTTTAGTGTGTAACAAGCCTGGATAGATGATGTTGGTAGGCTGGTGGCTGCTGAAGAACCCTTGGTCTGCTGCTGAGAATGGAAGCTTGCTGTTTCTGCTGAAATTGCTCCAACAGTTGCTGAGTTTGGCATAGCAAGGCTTGCTGCTGACAATGCTGGTGCTGAAGTTGCTGGTGATGCCTCCTTGGGTGATGAAGATGATGAAGAAGCTGCTCGAGCAGCTGCTATTGCTGAATCACCCATTCCCTGGTCTGGTTCTACTGATGGTGCTTGATCTGCTACTAGACTTGCTGGATGGTCTCCATCATCTTGGGTATACACAACCTTGCTCCTTTGAAAAGAAACCCTTGGTCTATATGATACAGACTGTGAGCGTATCCCTGGCACTTCTGGAAAATCTCACCAAAATCCTCATCTTCCTTGTACAAGGCTTTTAACTACTCAAAGCCAAGTACCCTTGCATCTAGGACATGTAGCAACAAATATCTCCATGATAAAGCATCAGTTCCCTTGTTCAGCTTCCCTGATTTGTGGTGGGTAATGAAATGGAAGTGCTGCATGAACTCTACCCAAGTAGCATGCCTGGTGTTGAGCTTCTACTACCCTTGAATGAACTTCAAGGCCTCATGATCACTATGCAAGATAAACACTGCTCCAATTAGGTAGTGTCTCCAGTGTTGAAGAGCTCTAATGATGGAATAGAACTCTTTCTCATAGGTGTTGTACTTTCTCTTGGTTTCATTCAACTTTTCAATGAAGTAGGCAACATGTTTGCCTTCCTGGGTCAGAACTGCTCCTACGCCGACACCTGAAGCATCATATTCCACTTCAAAAACTTTAGAGAAACTTGGTAAAGCCAAGATTAGTGCTGATGTAAGCTGTCTCTTGATCTCTTCAAATGTTGTTTGTGTTGCTGGTGTCCAAGAGAAACTTTTGCCCTTCACTAGCTCTGTCATAGGTGCTAGGATGGTGCTAAAATTTCTCACAAACCTCTTGTAAAATGAAGCTAAACCATGAAAACTTCTAATTTGCTGAATTGAATTAGGAATAGGCCACTCCCTGATTGCCTTGACGTTTTCCTCATCCACCTGAATCCCTACTGCTGTCACAATGTAGCCAAGAAAAGAGACTTGGCTTGCAAAGAATTGACACTTCTTTAGATTCCCATATAACTGCTCCCTGCTCAATATCTCCATCACACTCTTTAGGTGGTCAACATGCTCCATCTCAGATTGACTGTAAATAAGTATGTTATCAAAAAGACAACAACACACTTACCAATCAATGGCTTTAGGACCTGGTTCATCAGCCTCATGAATGTGGATGGTGCATTTGTCAAGCCAAAAGGCATGACTAACCTCTCAAATAACCTTCCTTTAGTCTTGAAAGCTGTCTTCCATTCATCCCCTTCACAAATCCTGATCTGGTAGTATCCACTCCTCAAATCAATCTTGGAAAACACTACTGAGTCATGCAGTTCATCTAGTATGTCTTCAAGCCTTGAGATTGGATACCTGTACTTAATAGTAATCTTGTTAATAGCTCTACATTCAATGCACATTCTTTGACTACCATCGTTCTTAGGCACCAGTAAGGCTGGTACTGCACAGGGGCTCAAACTCTCCCTTATCATTCCCTTCTCCAGTCGCTCATCAACCTGTCTTTGGATATCATTTGTCTCGGCTGGGGTCATTCTGTAGGCAGGTTTGTTTGGCAAGACAGATCTTGGGATAAGATCTATCTTGCGATGTATGTCTCTCTTAGGGGGTAGGCTTGGGGGCATCTCTTTTGGAGACATGTAGGTATTGGTTTAGGATAGGCTGGAATAGGGGGTGATCATTTTGTGGGGGTAGGTCTTCCTCAATGTCAAGCAAGAGGATTCCACTTTGCTCACTGAAATCATGTTGTTCAGCTGGCAAAAGGACATCAAGAGTTGGCTCAACAATAAGGTTTTTGGGTCTTTTTGTGAGTTGGGATGGTCTAAGAGGGGTAAGGGTGATCTTCTTGCTGTTTAGGCAAAGGGAATATGTGTTTGCTCTCCCATTATGGCTAACAGACCTGTCATACATCCAAGCTCTTCCACATAATAGGTGACATGCATCCATAGGAATCACATCACACCAAAATTCATCTTTATAAGTTGAACCAATTAAAAAATTGACAAGGCATCTAGAAGAAATCTTGATACCTTTACTTTGGTTCAACCACTATATGGTATAAGATGTTCGATGGGGGCTGGTAGCCAAATTGAGCTTCTTCACCATGGTTTCAGAGGCTGCATTAGTGCAGCTGCCTTCATCAATGATCAAAGAACTGATTTTCCCACCAACTGTGCACCTGGTGTGGAAAATGTACTCCCTTTGCTCTGCTGCTTCATCCACTACTGAGCTACTCAAGATCATCCTGATCACAAGCATTTCCCCTTCATCAGGACTTGCTTCAACCTCTTCACCATCATATACAAGTTCTCCATGGGACTCTTTATACTGATCTTCTTCTTCAAAGGGCTCAGGATCAAGCGAAAGAGCTGCTTGAAAGTCAACCAAGGTGACTGCTCTTCTGCTAGTATTTAGGAGTTCTTGGGACCGGATATCTGGCCTGAGGTAGGGGTGGGGTGGGGGTGGGTAGGCTCTTTGTGGGGGAATATAGGGCTTGCTGTAGGGATTTGGCTAGGCTTGGTCATATGACTTGGTTGGATACTTGCTGGTGTTCTCCATGACTCTAGCTTTCGTCTGCTGTTCTACCTTATAAGCCAAAGAACTTAGCTCATCAAGTGAATCATAAACTTGCAGCTCAACAACATTCTTGATACTGTCATTCAAACTTGCAAGGTACCGAACATAAGTTTGCACCTCATTCTTCTACATATTACACTTTCAAAGCAAGTGGTCAAACTCTTTCGTATATTCCTCCACAGATTTATTTCCCTGTACCAAATGTTGTAGCTTAGAGTAGTTTTCCATCATATAGTTGTCTGGAAGGAACTTCTTTTTCAACTTCTGCCTCATTTCAACCCAAGTACTCACCCTATCTTCACCAATCTCCATTCTTCTTCTCTGCAGATTAGTCCACCAAGTAGAAGCATATTTTTTTTAACTTCAAGGATACTAACTTCACCTTATTCTCTTCTGAAACTTCTTTCAAGTCAAAACCCTCTCCACAGTCTGTAACCAATCTAGGAAGACATCACGATCTAATTCTACTACATACTCACGTATATCAATCTTGAAAGCTAACTTCTTTATTCTCCTATCTTCCCTCGTTTCCTCCCTTTCACTCTCACTATTCTCCTCAGGTTCATTGATCCTAGGTGATCTCCTAACATATCTCCTTCTTCTGTGTGTTGGCCTAGGATCTCGACCTCCTCTTCCTGTCCTACTGAAAGGATTTTCACCTTCTCCCTCCTCCAACTCCGCATCAGTCTCCTTATTAAGCTCAGTTCTATGCAATCTTATATAATATTGCAGTTGTTCACTTAAGAATTTCATTTTTTGCTCCATTTCCTCTTTTTCTATCAAGGTTTGTTCTAAGACTTCCTGAGTGTTCTACTAGCTCCGACCATCTTAAACTATCTCAAACAACACACTCTAAGATAGAACACAACTCTGATACCAAGATGATGTATGCAACGTCACCAAGATCAGAGTTTCACCTCACAATACACCACACAGGACTTCACACACAATGTAGATGGTTTTAAACAAAGCTAATTGGAAAAAATTAGCTGGATTAGATGATAACCCAACAAGGAAATAAAAGGATAGGCTTGTATTAACTTTGATACAGACACACCACAGAATAAACACAAGGGCAAGCGCTTAGTTACCTCAGCAGATACAGGCACACCACCATTGAAGCAAGTAAGCTCTACACACACCACTAGGGATGCCAGCTCCTAGATAATGAAGTAGATTCAACCTAAATGAGAGTTTGCTGACACTCACAAATGAGAGGCTCAACTAAGGCACTCAAATTTCTATTGAAAATATCACTTATTAGTTTGCAAGCTGCTGGATACATACCTATATATAGCTAATCTTAAACGGTTTGATTAGAGGCAATTAATTAAGTAACCTGTTAATATCCCTTCTATTCTAGCAACTGAAATAAACTAAATACATCATATTACAGCTTATGCTTGCTAATACAATCCGGATACATTTGAAAATAAAAGGAAAATAAATGTTGGCTTCTGATTGGACCAAAACCCTAAAGCTTGGCATTTCTGACCATTCCTAGCTGGGAGGGTAATCCCAAGTTACCTCAGTAACTTTCCCGGGCTTTTCCTAAGCTGGATGTAATCTCAACAGCTTAAGGAAGGCTGAGAAAGACTTAAATAACCCTCATAGTAGCTGAACAAAATAACTTGGCTACAGAGCTGAGGTTGTGGAAAAACTGATAACAAACAACCATTGCAGGGTTGCTTGGTTTGAAGCTTGTAACTTAATGTCTCCTTGCTTGAACATACTGGAACTTGCTTGGGGCTTGAAAATTGCATGTCAAGGAACAAAAATCTCTTAGGGACCTTTGGTTGAATCTCACTCAATCGAGAGATACAGAATTGAGAAAGATGCTTGCTTGGACTGGTTTTGCTGGGAACTGTATTTGACCTGAATGGCCAATGCTGGTGGAATGAGTGGTTGTGCTGGCCAAGACTTGCCTTACTAATGTGTAGCAAACCTGGATGGATGATGTTGGTGGGCTGGTGGCTGCTGAAGTATCATTGGTCTATTGCTGAGGATGGAAGCCTGTTGTTTCTACTGGAATTGCTCTAACAGCTGCTGAGTTTGGCACAACAAGGCTTGCTGCTGACAATGCTGGTGCTGAACTTGCTGGTGTAGCTTCCTTGGGTGATGAAGATGATGTAGATGTTGCTCGTGCTACTGCTATTGCTGAATCATCCCCATACTCCTGGTCTGAACTGGCTGGTGATGCTTGAACTGGTGCTGGATTTGCTGGATGGTCTCCGTCATGGGACTTCCTAATATGCACATTCTATAAGCTGACTGAACAAGGTGACTCACCCGGGACACGGGTTTGCATGATCCTAATCCTATATGACCCTAAAAGACCATTGATCATGTTAAAGGGCCGGATAAAACCAAACACAACGAGTCAAGACTGAGTATGGGAGTAAAAGTCAGTGTTTCTCAATTCGGATGAGCCCCATCCATAGGCTGACCGTTTTAAGGAGAATCCGTAACTTGGACATCCTACTTGGGCCAACTCAAGCGGTACTGATTATTATGCGGACTAGAATGATGATCAACAAGACTGACCGCCTGACGCCTTTCTATTTTATTTTTATTTTATTCTACTTGTTTGTGAAAATGGGTATCGTAAAGGACTGGAAAAAACCAACAACGGGTGAGTTATAATTAATTTATGGACTTAACTGATAAATCCAACATGGTTGAGCCTAACCAAGGGCCGGTCATGAATGTGATGTATTCAAAAATTAACTCGATAAATTAATTCACTCAAACCAGGTGATTATTACACAGTCTAAGACTTTACCCATTTTCTTTTGTTGGACTTTTAGGTAGGTTTATTGGACCTTTGTTAAGAAGATGTCAGAAAGGGCCATTTAGAATCATCAAAGGTGAGTTGAGTTTACTTTATGAACCAAGATCGAAGATCAACCTTTATAGATAAATGGGCCCAACCACTGGGTTAACAGTAACTTTTGAGGTTGAACTTCTTAGTTGGTAAACAAGACTCTTCTCAGCCCAATGACTACTATACGGACTATAACAACATTCCTAAACTTAGGTCGATTATTTTACAATGAATTTAAACACGTAGCACATAACATCCATATGAACAAAGGGGTATCCTAATCAAGGCTCTATGTACAAAAGGATTTATTGGCTGGATAAGGTTTAGCGGTTCATGTACTCGCCTCGGTGCATTCTTGTTGTAAAGGCAACTTGAATGGGTGGGGTGTTGCTCTTGGAGGCTCGAGTGTAACTCGTACAGTGATGCATGAGTGGATGTGGTGTCCAATGCTCTCTCGGTGTAAGGTCACCAATTGAGTATAGCCGGTCCGACATCCCATGGGTTATTTTTGTGGTTTCAAGAGAAAAAGCTTAATACCACCGATTTATGTGCTCCTACGACATATTACATGTCAAGGGAGTGCCCCGGTATATGCAATGCATTATGCCTAAAAGAATGACTTAATAATATAAAGTAAAATTCATTTTCCTTCCAAAGATTTAAAGCACACAAACTTTTTTCAAGTTTCACTATTGAGCCTCGGTTTTACCACTTTTTACCTCCGTGTTTATTGTTTAATTGAACTTATCTAAGTCATTTAGTATAAGTTTAATAGTGATTTTTTCCATCTTTACTAATTGAGACTAAATTGTTTAATTGTCTTATTTTTAGGTAACTTGAGATAAGTGATGATGGCACTAGAGGTAAAATATTGGAATTAAGGAGCAAAGGAAGCCAATATACTCGCGCTAGAAATTAGAAGCGAAGTTAGGATTTCTAGTTCTGCACACCTAGGTGTGCCAATCGGCACAGGCACCCGTGCCAGTTTGCAGTATTTAGTTTTAAGTAGTTTTATTAATTAGAAAACAGACATCTTTCCATTCGACGTTATTTTCTTTTTACAGTTTATATCTAGGCTTGAAGGGAGGTTTCCTCCCTAGTCTCTCTAGTTCTAGGATAGATTTCCATTGAAGAATGAGATTTGATTGTCTTTGTTCAAGAATTCAACAATTTCATTCTTCGCGTTCAATTCAAGACTAAGCTCTTCTATCCCTTTCTCTCTCTACTTTCTCCTATGTTAATTTCTTGTTAGTTTTGTGTTGTTTGGGTTGTGATTCAATTGTTTGATGGCTAGTTAATCTTGTTTAGGCCTATTCTATATAAATTCATGCTTGTAGTTAGAGGTTTTCTCTTGCCCACCATGTGTTCATGAAATGCTTGAGAGCGTGTTCATCTATATTTCTTAGGAAATTGATGTACGCAGAGAGGTGAGGTTAATTTGCTAGTGTGGTAGAGAAAATAGTTAGGGTTTTGGACATGAGAATAGTCGAATTCTAATTAGGTCTAGGGTTGCTATTCTTGTAGTTTAATTAGACTAACTCCATGAGAATAGGTAGTTGGAATAGTTAGACTAGCCCTTGACCCTCGAGAGAGGGCTTTGGCGAGCTTTAATGGTGCAACCGATCACTCTTAGTTGCTTGTTTAGAATTGGTAGATTAGGTCGTTCAAATTGATTAGTTGTTGAATATCGATTTTGTTGTCTGAGCATCTTTTTATTGCTTTCGTAGTTTGTAGTTATCATCACCATCACATCCTTGGTTAATCTACCTAACTTGAAACAGTTGAGTCCGCTCTGAGTGCTTAGAACACAACTCCCTGAGATCGACAACCGTACTCCCAAAAGTACGACAACATTCACCCACTTCAAGAAAACTCCCCAATCGAGTCGCCAAAAATCCTGTGGACATTTTTTCTCGTCGTTCGGGCTTCCGAACGTCCATGTTAGGATTGGGGGTGTGATTCGGTGATTTGTGCTGGGGTTTAACCTTTGAAAACTCTTTAAAGAAGTCTATCTTATATTTCATGAATAATATTTTGTAAAATCACTTTCCCTTTACTTATGTATTTTATGAGTTATGGAATTAAACCTTTAAGAGTGAACATCCACTTGTTCTCAACTCTTCTAAATTTAATCCCATTTGCTCATTTAAATGTTAAGCTCGGAAGAGAGTAATTTATGCAACCATAATTTAGAAATATCGGAAAGAAAACCCTAAAGTTGCATCGATACATTGTAAAACCATGTTAACCATAGTTTATGCAATCCTCGATGTGTTTTAGTTCAAAATGGGAGTCTCCACCTGACTTTTTAAGGGAAAAGCCAAGACAAAACCAAAAGTGAAATAAAGAAAGACTCCGCCTGCGAAACCCAAGAATGGATTCAGAGGTAAGGCTACGAACTCGAAAAGTAAGCTTTAAGAGTTCGCCTCTCACAAAAGGAAAGACTCTCCTAAAAGTTTAAGAATGTGCTTTTAATAAAGTTTGGAAGGGAAATGAATGAATACTTTATAAAATTACTTCATTGAACCATGCAATAAGAATGTAATATATAAGATAAAAAAAAAGGTATAAATATACACTTATTTACAACAAAAGAGAAGCACTTTGAAGCTTACATCGTCACTTTGTGGGAAAAAGCATTGCCTAGCCTTTAGATGCTCGTTGGATCCTCTTGATGCCTTAGAACCTTCCTCTCCAAGTGCAAAAAGGATGATAGAAAACATAGTAGAAAAAAGGGTTAAAGAGAGGGTAGAAATGGGGAAAATAAGAAGGCTTTTTTGTAGTTTTGGGATGTGTTTAGGCTAGGGTTTTTTGTGGAGTTTTGGAGGGATAGAATAGGATAAATGTTTAGGCTTTTTGTGATGGAAGGAATAGGAAGATAATGGTGGTAAAAAAGATGATAGAAGAATAGGATAGTAGTAGAATGATAAGAGAGATGATATGAGAGTATAAGAAGTAGAGAGATGTAGACAAAATGAGAGATTATAGAATGAGTAGAGTGGGATAGATGACGACTGAATTGGTTGATGAAAATGACATGGAGAGGAGTAGTATTTATAGGCTAAGAGGAGTAGAGAGATACATGTATGTAGAACTGTTCATATTCCGGTTCGGACCGGTTGACCCAAATAAATCGGACCAAAAACCCGGACCGAATGGTAACCGGTCCGGTCTTTGGTCCGTCTTTTTTTGGTTTTCGGGTTTCGGTCCGGGTCAGTCTAAACCCTGAAAAACCCGGACCCGGACCGGAAACCCAATTATTATAAAATTTAATTTTTTTAAAAAAATCCATAATCACAACTTTTGGTACCAATTGTGTTTCACTGATTCTGTGAATGTGATTTCCGTCAATCACATCTTTCAATCTATCATATTATAACTTCAAAAAAATATTCTATTTCCTAATCTAATGATTCTATGAGTCCTAACTTTGTATCATACAGATTCATCATTCATACTCACGTAATAAATAGACAATGGTGATTAAGTATTAGTAAACTTTAATATTATATATCTTTTGCAACCTATCATTGTCAATTTTTAATATTATATATCATAATTGGGGAGTATTTAGGCTAGTTTTATAGCTTTATACTTATGTATTTTATCATTGTTATTATATGATTTTTAAATTTTTTTAAATTATAATAATTTATTATTTTCTAAAATTTTCCATCATAAACAATAACACGTAATACAAAAAAATGTGCTTCCTAACAATGGACATACATTAATTAATTAATTAGTCTTTGTACAAATTTTAACAGAAAAATTTCAAAAAGATCTCAATTGGTCCAAACTGGTCTGGGTTGGTCTGGTCCAAATACCAATTGGGTTGGTCTGGGCTTGGACCGGTTGTTTTCGGTCCGGTCTTTGGGTCCAACTTTTTTGCTATTTCGGGTTCCGGTCCGATTCGGTCTGGTCCTGTCTGGTCCGGGTTTGACCCAATGAACAGCCCTACATGTATGCATGCATGCATGCATGCATAGTAATCTCCGAGCTGTGCAGAATACCAAGGCAGTAGGGGGATCTCACCTAGCTTGGACTGTGGCAGGTGGTCAATTGACGACGTGTGGGCGGAGCCTCCAAGGCAGATTGGCCTTCAGGCAGGGGGGGATGGATCCCTCCTCGTCCATGCATGCATGGACGGTAGGGTGAGGAGTCAACCAACCTAGGGAATAGGTGGTTCACACTAGACAGAGTGATTGTATTGTTTAGCTAGCTTTTGAGAGGTGTTTTTAGATGCTCTTGTGAGGATTCAATCTCGCGACCTCCCGCACTTGCTTTTAGGGTTTGCATGGCTCGAGTTTTATATAAAAAAATGTACATGTAGCTAGGATGGACCACATGTGATCATGTATGTTGATCTAGGTGAACAAAACACATGTAAAATGCATGCATTTATCGAACTTCTTTTATTTCTTCCGCTCTTATTTTTATATTATTTTATGCGTCAAAATCCCGGTGTCTACACAAGCCGAGGCCTTTTCTTCAAGTTAGCACCATGTAAGCTTTAAAGTTCTTTGTTTTCTTGTAAATAAAGTGTATATGAATTCATGTTGCATGTTCAATGAAATGATTCTATAAAGTTCCTATTTATCCTCTTTCCAAACTTTATAAAAGCACACTTAAAACTTTTAGTACAGTCTTTCCTTTCGTGAGAGGCGAATTCTTAAAATTCCTACTTTTCGGTTCGTAGCCTTACCCCCGAATCCATTCTTGGGTTTCGCAGACAGAGTATTTCTTGTTTTTCTCTTTTGTTTTTCTTAGCTTTTCTCTTTAAAAAGTCGAGTGTCGACTCCCATTTCGAACCAAAGCACATCGGGTTGCATAAACTGTTGTAAAACATGGTTTTACAATGTGCTGATGCAACTTTAAGGTTTTTCTTTATATATTTCTATTAAATACTTGCATAAACTTCTTTCTTCCGACCCTAACATTTGAATGAGCAAAATTGGTTAAATTTAAAAGAGTTTGGAACAAGAGGATGTTCACTCTTGAATGTTTAATTCAATGACTCATAAAATTCACAAGTAAAGGGAAAGTGATTTAACAAATATTATTCCTGAAATGTATAATTAAAATCCCTTAAAGAGTCTTTTTCAAATGTTCAAACCCCAGCACAAATCATCAAATCATACCTCAATCCGCGTGGACGTTCGGAAGCCCGAATGGCGAGGAAAAATGTGCACAGGATTTTTGGCGACTCCGCTGGGGAGTTTTAAAAGTGGGTAAAACTTGAAAGAAGTTTAGTGTGCTTTAAAATTTTGGAAGGAAGATAAGTTTTTTACTTTATAGTATTAAGTCATTCTATTTTAGGCATAAATGCACTGCATATACCGGGCTACCTCTTGGCCACGTATGTGGGCCATGTTGCACTTAGAGCGGCGATTTAGGTTTTCCTGAATACTACAAAATAATACCCATGGGATGCACAAGCAGCTATACTCTGTTAGTGCCTTTACACCAAGGGAGCCTTAGTCACTACATCCACTCATGCATCACTCTTCGAGGTCTCCACACGAGCCACGAAGAGCAAAACCCTATACATTGAAGTTGCCTTTACAACGAGAATGCACCGGGGCGAGTACATAAGCCTATCTAGCCAATAATCCCAATTTAGAGCCTTAGTTAGGATACCCTTTGTTCATATGTATGCTACGTGCTATGTTTTTACTTTTGTTGTAAAGAGTCAACCCAAGTCTAGAGATGTTGTTCTAGTCCATATAGTAGTCATTTTCCTGGGCTGAGAAGAGTCATGTTTACAACTAGGTTACTTAACCTCAAAAGTTATGGTTGACCTAGTGGGTGGGCCCATTTATCTATAAGGGTTAATTATCTTGGTTCATAAAGTAAACTCAACTTGCCTTTGATGATTCTACATGGCCCTTTATGGCATTCTCTCAACTAAGGTCCAAAAAATCTAATAAAAGTCAAAACAAAGTTAATAGGTAAAGTCTTAGGATGATTAATAACCACCGGGTTTGAGTAAATTAATTTATCGAATTAATTGTTAAGTCCATCCCAATTTATGGTCGGCCCGTGGTTAGGCCCAACCATATCATATTCAATAATTAAGACTATAAGTTAATTACAACTCACTTGTCATTGGTTTTATCCAGTCCTTTACAATACCCGCTTTCCTGGTAAATATAATAAAAAATATAGAAAGAATAAATTGTTTGTCCTTATAATGATTATTCTAGCCCGCGTAATAGTCAGTATGGCTTGAGTTGAACTGAGTTATGGTTTCTCCTTCAAACGGTCGGCCTGTGGATGAAGCCCATCCAAATTGAGAAACACTGACTCGTGATTCCTTATTCAGTCCCGATTCGCCATACTTGGCTTTATTCGGTCCTTTATAATGATCAAGTTGTCCTTAGGTTCATGTAAAGTTAATTAGGTCATGCGAACCCTTGTCCCAGGTGAGTCTTCCTTCATGGCAGCATATAGGTCATGCATCTTAGGTGGTCCCATGTAGGTCGGTTAAGTCATGCATTCATTGGGAAGGGTTGTT
Organism: Portulaca oleracea; assembly: GCA_029582165.1. NCBI lineage: Eukaryota > Viridiplantae > Streptophyta > Magnoliopsida > Caryophyllales > Portulacaceae > Portulaca > Portulaca oleracea. Next base: position 3,652,094 of record CM055890.1, on the reverse strand, counting down.
TCATTCAAAAGGTCAATCTTTGATTTGTGTGTTGTTCCTTAGTTAGTATAGGAGACCCGAGTCTAGCATGGATCCCAGGACTGTCAGGCCGTCAATCGCAACTCGGATTACGTACGTCCCGTAGAACCCTAAGCCCAAAGCCTCTCCCCATCAGCAATTCGACATGTCTGTTAGTAAAACGCAGGTGACAACTCGGCCAATGTTGCTTTGACCAAGTTCCTCGAGGAGAGATTCAACAAGATGGAAGGTTCGATCACCTTCGCCGCTTTGCAACAAGAAAAGAAAGTTGAGGAGCATACCGCTCGACAGCGAGAATTCATCGGAAGGCAGAAGAGTCATATTGAGCAACATCAAGAAACTTTGAATGGAGTAGTGGAAGCTCTGCACCGCATCAGTGTCCCTAACTCTGCGACTACTGTTGACAAAGGTAAAGGAAAACTAGGGGAAAGTTCCAGTATAGCAGGAGTCATCCATATTCCAGATGACTCCACACTTAAGCCACCATCTCCAGTGGCAACCCTTCAAGTTGCACCAGTTAAGACCGAGGTTGGGTTACAAGACACTCCTATCTAAGAGATAAAGGCGTAGTTAAATGTGGTCAAGAATGCTATGAGTCACATGCCTGTTTTTGCCAATTTGTTCGTTGAATTCGAACCACCCACTGAGATTAATGACAAGATAGCTGGTAAAATGGATATACCTCTGAAGAAATTCAGTCCTTCTGCAAACTTGACTCATCATGTATAGGAGTTTAACCGAGTGATGCCGCTCCGTGGCATCGGCACTGAACATTACAAGCAACTTTTCCCATCATCGCTGAATGATGAAGCACTGGATTGGTATTATACCCTTGCTTTGGAAATTCAAGGAGATTGGACTGCTTTGCGTCGAGCATTCATCGAACATTACAGTAAGATTCAAAAGGACAAAGTGACTTTGGCTGATGTTATGGCCATTCACCAAGGGGATGATGAGCCGTTTTTGATGGAAATCAGCCCACGCCTCTCTCCCTAAGACCAATCAAGAAGGCCTAATTAAAGTACAACTATAAAGATATGGCCCTTTATCAAAAGACTCCAGTCAAATCAAGCCCAGCAAAGAAGACTCTGTTCAATTATATAGAGTTCAATTGGGCCAAAGAAGGAAGATATAAAGTAGAAGTCCAAAGGCCCATTCACATGGTGTGCTTCTTGTTTCAAGAGGATGTCCAAACATGCTAAAGTGAATCTAAGCCCAAAGTCACGTCCAAAAGGCCAATCAACGTCCAAGTCCAAGAACTGCAAAAGCAAAATGCAAATTGAATTTCACAGTTTTTGTCTTTTGGATGTAACTTTTATATTTAAGTTTTTTAGTTAATTTTGGTGTGATTTACATTATTCCCTTATTATTTTGAGTCATGTAAGGTGCCAAGTAAGTTATAAACTTGAGCATCAAGTCTAGTAGGAGTCTAGATTAGCCTAGAGTGTTCTAAGGTGTTCTAGAATATTCAAAAACAGTGTGTGTGTGTGTGTTTTAGGCATGTGAATTACTTAGATTAGGCGCCAAGATTAATTGCTATCCTAGATAAGGTTGGCTTATTTTGTAACTAATCCATAATGGATTAGGAAAACCAAGTCCTATTAGGATAAGGTTGTTATAACTAACGCCCCTTAGGATCAGGAGTCCTAATCCAAGGGAGAGTAGAATTGACAAGGCATCTAGGACTAGGAAACCTTGGCTTGCACGCCAAGTTAGAGTACTCCTAGTCATATTAGGTTGGCTTGCACTCCAAGATAGAGTCCCAGTCCATATAGGCCTATAGTAGTATAAATAGCTAGGCTTGTAGTCTTTCAAAGGCACCCCGTTTATCAACCATAAATAGAATCAAGCTTTTAGCTTACCCCTTGAGTGTTTGGTGAAGAACCTCGTTAATTTCTTCTATTGTCTCTAGGTTTGGCAATCAACTGGTTTAGGAAGAGGTTGCACCCTGATCCTAGAAGGTGTTTCTATAACTAGGATAAAGGTCATGTTAGCCCTAGGGTTTCTTTCTTGTGGTGTTTCTATATCAAGATAAATCCCTTGAACTATCTTGTTATTATCTTTCTATTAATATAGTTAAGATAATTACTCTTTATCTTTCTATCAATATAGTTAAGATAAACCCTAAGCTCTCATCCTTCTCTCTAACCTCCCCCAAACAAATGTCACCCTCCTCTTTCTCTCCCTCTCAATTGACGTCACCCTCTCTCCCTCCCCCTCTCTCAAGTCGTTCACCCTCCCTCTCTCTCTCTCTCTCACAAAAGAACCCTAACAAACTCCCTCTCTCTCTTCCCTCACAAAGGCCTCACGCCAAAACAAACTCTCTCCCTCTTTCTCTCTCACGTCACTTTCTCTCTTTCCTCTTCAAGAAACAATCTTTCTTATTTCTTGAATCCACAAAAGTCCTCACAACAAAAGAGCCTTCCATAGATCCTGGTTTCATGTGACCTTCCCCATTCTTTCCTCCATTATCACATGAAGCATCCCACCCTTTAGTTTAGTTTGGTTCAAAATTGGCAAATCATTAACCCAAGGGGAGCAAAATGAGTTCTCAACTATCTTGAGAGAGTTTATCAAAGTTTTCACTTGGTCTTATGAGGATATTCCTGGGATCGACCGGGAGATCGCCGAGCATGCCATACCTCTTTATCCGAATGCTAAGCCTGTCTAGTAGTGTCCACGCAAAATCAAGAATGAATGGTCCGATAAGATCCATGATGAGTTTTGGAAATAGTTAGAGGCTAAGTTCATCAGAATTATAAAGTTTCCACAATGGGTAGCCAATATTGTCCCCGTACCAAAGAACGATGGGAAGGTATGAATGTTCGTTGATTTTAGGGATTTGAACAAGGCTAGCCTTAAGGATTGCCTTCCTTTGCCACACATCGATGTCCTGGTTGATCATACATGTGGTCATGATCTCCTGTCATTTATGGATGGGTATGCTAGTTATAACCAGATCAAAATGGCTGAAGAAGACATGGAGAAAACATTTTTTATCACTCCCTAGGGAACCTTCAGCTATGTTGTTATGCCATGTGGGCTTAAGAATGCCAGTACTACTTACCAACGCACCGTCACTACCTTACTCCATGACATGATCCACAAGGAGATAGAAGCATATGTGGATGACATGATTGCCAAATCTGAAAGGCATGAAGACCACATCCCTAACTTGCGTAAGTTTTTCCTTAGGCTTCACTATTCGGTCTCGTTTCGAGTCGAATATTTCTCTTTATTAAGGAGTTTTTACCTGTTCTAACCTCTTACAGTGTCTTAGTTATGAGGTTTTTCTAGTTTTATAGGAAGTCGGGAGGTTGAGCCAATATGGAGCTAAAAGTGGAGCAAAATGCATCAAAGAGAGGAAGCAAAAGCAACCATATAAGAGCCTTGAAGGAAATAGACTTGCCAACTTCAATCGAGCCAAGGAGAAGGGAAGGTGGAGGCTAACTCGCCCGAGTCGCCATTTGACTCGGTTGAGTCAAGCCTCTGAGGGTTGCCAGCAAAAACTCAAGAAAATTTGGCTAAGTATAAGGGAAGCCAGAAGGCTGACTTGCCCGAGTCACCCCTTGACTCGGTCGAGTCAAGCCTCTGAGGGTTGCCAGCAAAAACTCAAGAAATTTGGCAAAGTATAGGCCGAAACCAGAACATTGACTTGCCCGAGTCACATGTACGGCGCGCCCAAGTCGCCTCTCTGTTCAGCTGAAGAAGTCCGGCCAAATTGACAATTCCTATGGGCCAGAAGCCTGACTCGCCCGAGTCAGGGGGTGACTCACCCGAGTCACCCTATTTTTCTACGTTTAATTAGGGATTGAAGAGATGCGTTTTGTGTAACAAATTGGGCCTATTATATATACTCCCAGCTGCGAATTTAGCCACTAGTAGTCTTTTAACCTAGTTCTAAGTTGTTGTTAATGAGCTTTTAATGTTTTCAAGTTGAATTCTCTTTTCTCTCTCCTAAGTTTTCCTTGGTTTGTTCTTCAAGCTACTTTGTAATCAATTTTCAGATTTTATTCATTATCTCTTGCTTCTTTAATGATTTCATTAGTCTTTCTTGCTTTGATTGTTCTATATTAGCAACAAACTTACCAAATCCAACTTTTAGTGAGGAGGAGGATTAAGGGTCACAAATTTCACTCTAAATTGGGAATTTGAGGATCCTTAGTAATCTAAATCACACTTTCTTATTTGTTCGGGGGAAAGTTTGAGTTAAGGATTCAAGTGAAGATTAGTTCATCAAAGGTATAATCTCTAGTTCTCATTTGCTTTGATATTCAAGTTATTTGATAGATTTTAGAGTTAATTGCCTTGTTCATGCTTTATTGCTTTCTAGAATGTGCTGTGATTGCTTTTGGTTAATGATTAGTTTAGATATGATGCATGATTATAATAGTTTTAATAGCTTATTTACTTGATTTATTGCTTATTGCATTAGGAAACTATTAACAAGCCATAGATCCTAACAATCCAGACACACATCCCTGAGACCGACAACCCTACTTAAAACCACAAAAATTATAACCGAACAATAGCGTCGCTGCCGGGGATGTCGTTATTTCGGAAATTAGGTTATTAATTTGTAAATAGTTATTTACTTTGATAGATTAAAGTTAATTTAAAAACTACTAAAAACTGAAAAATAGAAAAACCAAAAAGAGAGAAGGTGCGTCGACCTTTAGGATGGGTTCGCATTCCCGAGACCAATAGACTGGTTAGATTAGAGGTGCGTTTAGTTGACTCACCTAGCATGGGTGAGGAAGAACCAAGGGTGACTTTGAGTGACCAACTCTACCCTTCATACGACCCGCCACCATCCTGTTTCGTATTACCAATCTTACCTCCAAGGGTTACCTTCGACCCTAGGCAGTATCACACTCAAAATCTGCCTCTATTTACCGGGACGGGGTTAGCATTGATATGGACGGCACAGTACAAGGAATACCTTAGTATGGTCACACCCCCAGGAGTGCCATTAGATTATGTCTTGCTGAAGTACTTGCCCTTTGCCTTGCGTGATTCCGCCAAACGATGGATGTATAGCATTAAGCCGGGGTTAATAAACTCTTGGGATAGTTTTTTGAAAGTGTTTATGAAAAGGTACTTCCCCAAATCTTTAGCGGTTCAGTTGAGAAATTCGATTTTGAAGTTTAGGCAAGATAAAGGGGAGCCTTATTAGAAAGCTTTCGAGAGATTCAAAAATCTGTTATCCCATTTCCCTCATCATGGCTTTGACCTTGTGAGACTGTGCCAAATAGTGTACGAGGGGGTAGATCAAGAGACCCGGTGGCTTTAGAATCCATGTGTTTAGGGGGATTTATGGATAAGACGGCGGAAGAAGCGTGGGACTTCTTAGAGAGCATGTCCGAACGAGTTATGCAATGGGGGAACACCCGGGATGAGTCCATAGGAGCGCATTTGTTCAATGCAAAAGGGGAAGTTCACGTCGTGAGTGAGAGTACGGGGTACGAGGCTAGGTTTGCTTCCTTGGAAAACATGATAAAAACCTTAGCCCAACAGCAACTTACATCTTCTAAGACTCAGCCTTGTGCACAAGTGAATTCTTTAGAGCGACCTATTTCTCCGACCCCTCAATCTCCTTTGATTTGTGCTTGGTGTCAAGGACCAGACCATGTATATGCTAACCGCCCTTTATATATGCAACATGTGTCTTCCAATGTGGAAAATGTTAATGTTATATTCAATCAGTACCGACCCTACCAATTTCCGGGGGTGCAAAAACACCCTTTCTTGTCTTATGGGCCGGACAATCAGAACGTCTTGAGGCCACCAACGCATCAGGGAGGAGGTTTCCAAGGAAACCCACCTCCTCCTCACCAACCTCCAGTCTAGCCTAGACCACCCCCTCAGGAGGCTTATCAAACGCCTCGAGGGCAGACCATTCATCCTCAAGTTGCACATACCCGACCTCCACCAAGGTACCAAAGTGAGGACAATGGGGATAGAAAGTATAAGGAGTTAGAGTCTGGTTTGAAAGTGGTTCAGGATTCCATGAGTGATATGGCAAAAATGGTGAAACAATTGAATGAGAGTGTCGCTCAACTAATGATGTCTAACAGGGATAGGGGTACATTCCCTGGACAACCGGAGGCAAACCCCAATGGGCAAGCCTCTAGTTTGTCCTCTTGTGACCCGAACCAGGTTATAGGACTTAATGCGGTAATTACTCTTAGTTCCGGGAGGGAAGTTGATAATAGAGTTCAGGAATCACCTTCGGACTTGCCTAGAAAACAACCCGTGAGTGTTGGAACTAGTGATGAGCTAGTATCAATTGAGGATGAGCCATACGAAGGGGAGAGGCCAACTAACTTAGTTGAGCCTCCGAGCGTCAAGACTTTACCTAGAGTACTTCCCGTGTCTAGTCCTTTACCACATGTGCCATACAAGCCTCCCCCACCTTTTCCTCAAAGGTGAAGGGGGAATAAGGATCAGAAGTACCTAGAAAAGATTAGAGAAACATTCTCTCAGGTTAAGGTCAATATCCATTTGTTAGATGTTATCCAATAGTGCCCGTCCTATGCTAAGTTTCTTAAGGAGTTGTGCACTACCAAGAGAACAACCCAAGTCCCTAAAAAAGCCTTCTTAGCTTCTAATGTGAGTTCAATCTTCTCAAGTCAAGTTCCGGTGAAGTATAAGGACCCAGGATGCCCGACCATTTCTATCACCATCGGTTACCCTTACATGTTTATGAGACTTTAGGCTTGAGGGAGCTGAAGCCTACTAGAATGGTTCTTCAATTAGCCGATCGGTCTACGAGGGTACCTAAAGGAGTAGTTTAGGATGTGCTGATCCAAGTTGGATCCTTTATATTTACTGTAAACTTTGTCGTGTTAGAGACAGCTAGGGTTCATAGTACCCGTGACGAGATACCTGTCATTATGGGTAGACCCTTCCTTGCCATGTCCAATGCTTGGATTAATTGTAAGGACAGGAGAATGAAATTGACCTTTGGGAACTTGACCATGGAACTGGACATATTTGATTTGTAGAAGTCTCACTTAGGCTTTGATGAGCGAGAGTGTCATGCTTTGAATTGGGTGAGTGATTTTGGGGATAGTGATCATTCTGACTTTGCTGATGTTTCTAGTGTGGATGAGCTTGTTGAGTTAGGGTTTGACCCAAATTGTGTGACTTCATTATGTGATTCTGATGTTTTCGATGGTGAATTGTTGTATGAATCATTGTTTGCCTCCCAAAATGTGCCTGAAACAGTAGAGCCTGAGCTACCATCTTCTAGAACCCTTGAACTTAAACCTCTTCCATCTGAATTGAAGTATGTGTTCCTTGGCCCTAGTGAAACCTACCCGGTTATCATTGCTTCTAACCTAGGTGAGGATCAAGAGACTAAGTTGATTGAGGTTCTTAGGGTAAATAAGGGAGCTTTGGGATGGACGCTTGGAGACATTAGGGAATTAGTCCATCTATCGTGCGGCATAGGATATTCTTGGAAAACGATAGTGTGGCCCATAGGGATCCTTTCAGGAGACTCAATCCCCAAATGAAAAAGGTGGTCAATAAAGAAATTTTGAAGTGGTTAGATAATCAGATTATATATCCTATTTCAGACAGCAAGTGGGTTAGTCCAATACATGTGGATCCTAAAAAGATGGGTCTGACTGTTGTTGAGAACGAGAGGGGAGGGTTAGTGTCGACCCGTATCCCTTCGGGTTGGAGAGTGTGTATTGACTACAGAAAACTTAACAAAGCCACGAGAAAGTATCATTTTCCATTACCCTTCATGGATAAGATGCTAGAGAAGTTGGCGGGACATGATTATTACTGTTTTCTAGACGGGTATTCGGGGTACACTCAGATTTCGATAGCTCCTTGTGATCAGGAGAAAACTACGTTTACCTGTCCATTTGGGACGTTCGCTTTCCGTAGGATGCCCTTCGGACTTTGTTATGCCCCCGCCACTTTTCAGCGGTGCATAGTGTCTATTTTCTCTGACCTTGTTGATGATTATGTCGAGATCATCATGGATGATTTTTCTGTATTTGGCACTACTTTTGATGCTTGTTTGAATAACTTGAATCGAGTCTTGAGTCATTGTAAAGATAAAAATTTGACTCTCAACTGGGAAAAGTACCATTTCATGGTACAGAGGGGTATAGTCTTGGGCCACGTGATTTCGAGGGATGGAATCGAGGTGGATAAAGCTAAATTGACCTAGTTAGAAACTTGACCCCCCCCCCCCAACTTGTGTGAAGGAGGTTAGGTCTTTCCTAGGACATGCTGGATTCTATTGTCGATTTATTAGAGATTTTAGCAAAATTCCCAAACCTCTATCTGCTTTATTGGCCAATGAGGTGACTTTTGACTTTTCTTATGAATGCTTGAAGGCCTTTAATACACTTAAAGATGCCTTAATATCACCTCCTATTCTCAAGCCTCCCACCTAGAGAGAGCCATTTGAGTTGATGTGTGACGCATCTGATTTCGCGATTGGTGTTCTGCTTGGTCAACGCATTGATAAGAAACCGGTAGTGATTCACTATGCTAGTCACACATTCAATGAGGCCCAACTCAATTACACTGTGACTGAAAAGGAGTTTGTAACTATAGTGTATGCGTTTGAAAAGTTTCGACCCTACTTGCTTGGTGCTAAGGTCGTTGTTTATACAAACCACTCAGCTATTCGATACCTTATGGAAAAGAAAGAATCAAAACTGAGACTTGTTAGGTGGGTGTAATTGCTCCAGGAGTTCGATTGTGAAATTAGGGATAGAATAGGGGCTGAAAAATCCAGTAGCAGACCATCTCTCTAGAATAGTGTTTGAAAATGGGAAAGAAACTCCTATTGATGCTAGTTTTCCTGATGAATGTATTCTTAGCATAGGAGTAGAGCCATGGTTTGCTGATATAGTTAACTTTAAGGTGACTGGGGAAATGCCGGAGGACTGGAATAAACACGATAGAGATAGGTTCCTACACGTAGTGAAAAACTTCGTGTGGGATGACCCTTATCTGTTTAAGTATTGTCCAGACCAAATCCTTAGAAGATGCATACCCGATGAGTCTATCTTGGATGTTTTATCATTTTGCCATGACCAACCGTGTGGGGGGCATTTTTCTAGGAAGGTAATGGCATACAAAGTCTTGCAATGTGGTTTCCATTGGCCGACCATCTTTAGAGATGCCCATGACTACGCTAGCAGTGTGCTAGATGTCAAAGCCTAGGAAGGATATCTAGGAGGGATATGATGCCTCTGCAACCTGAAATCTTTGTAGATGTCATCGATGTGAGGGGTATAGATTTTATGGGTCCATTCCGGACCTCCTTTGGGAATGAGTATATCCTTTTAGCAGTAGACTATGTGTCTAAATGGGTAGAGGCCATTCCGTCAAAGAGAAATGATGCAGAGGTAGTGACTAAATTCCTTCGGGAAAATATCTTCTCTAGGTTTGGAGTGCCTCGAGCGATAATTAGTGACTAAGGAACCCATTTCAAGAATCGATCTTTTGCAGCTTTGCTTAGGAAGTGTTCTATGGAGTATAGATTGACCACCGCTTATCATCCACAAACAAATGGTCAGGCTGAGGTGTCCAATAAGCAGATTAAGCAAATTCTTGAGAAGACGGTGTCTAAGAATAGAAAAGGCTGGTCTGTTTTATTAACCGATGCTTTATGGGCTTATAGGACAGCCTACAAGACACCCATAGGAATGTCTCCGTACAGAGCGGTTTTTGGGAAGCCATGCCATTTACCAGTTGAACTTGAACATAGAGCGTGGTGGGCCTTGAAAGCCTTGAAGCTTGACCTTTCGGAGGATGGGGATGTTAGGAAGTTCACCTTGTGCGAATTAGAAGAATTCAGGAGGGAAGCCTATGAGAATGGGCGATTGAGTAACGAGAGGTCTAAAATCTTACACAATAAGTTCATTCATAGAAAGACTTTCTTCTCGGGACAAATGGTGCTCTTGTATGATTCCCAATTACACTTGTTTGCTGCAAAGTTGAGATCTCGGTGGACTGGGCCCTTTATTGTAACCCAGGTATTCCCTTCAGGAGTTGTTGAAATTAAGGACCCAACTAACGTGTCTATGTGCAAAGTAAACGGTCTCAGGTTGAAGCTTTTCTTGGAGTTTCCGGAGAAGGTGGATGTGGAGTGTGTGACATTCCACGATCTATCCGTTGATTGAAGAAAGGGTGAGGTAATATTCTTGTATATATTGTAAATTAGTTTACTTTTCTTGATTTGCTTCTTTGTTTACTTCTCTTAATTATGCACTAACAATAGGAAAGGATCAATTTATTGTGCGTATGGGCATCATTCGTAGCTTGTATAATCAATCTCCATTTACAAGTCATGCAATGATTCAATTATAATCCATTCAGGTATCATCTTTCCTTATTGTTTAAGCTTAGTTAATGACAAGTTTCTTTTTTATTTATTTTGTGAGATTTCTTGATGTTTCTTATTTTTGGGTGCTTGTTTCCCTCTCCTTTTAGTCACAATGAGGACATATTGTGACCTTTTTGTGTGGGAGTGGGGAGGCATCCATGCCGGCTTTATTTTCTTTCCTTGTACAATGTTTTGGGTAGCTTTTGTTTAGGTTTTGTGTGTTTTTGGATTTCAGATTTTACGTAATTTTTAGTTAGGTTAGTTTTAGTTAGATTTTGTACAAAGATTTGGCTGAAGTACTTCGGGTTATAAGGTGCCCGGGGAGGTTTTAGAGGGTTGAGAGTTGAAAAGTTTTAGTGAAAATGAGAGTTTTATACTTAGTTTCTGCAAAAAACTGACGTTTTCATTTCTGGGCAGGAACATGACTCGACCGAGTCAATGGCTGACTCACCCGAGTCAACCGACTGTGCTTCAGGGAAGTGAGAAATTAGCCAAGGCAAAGGCATCAGAGCACTAACTCGGGCGAGTCAGGGGACGGCGCGACCGAGTCGCCTCTCTGAGCTGCCAGCAGTTGATAAAATTTTGGGAGAAAAAGTCAAGAACAGAGAGTTGACTCGGGCGAGCCATCATGACGACTCGACCGAGTCGCCTCTCGGTCGGGAGAAAGTTAGCGCAAACAGAAAGCTGACTCGGGCGAGTCACAGGGACGGCGTGACCGAGTCGGCAGCAGCGGCGCAGATCTGCGGGATTTTAAGTGATGTGCTCTCATTTTTTCATCATAACAACTCATACTCTTTCTCTCTCTTATCTCTCTCTTACCTCTCCCAAACCCTAGAACCTTCCCCTAACTCTAAATCTTCTCTAATCTCTTCAATTTCTCTTAGATTTTTAAAGATTTGTGCCCTAATTGTGTAATTTTCTGTGTTGTGCATGTTCCTCAAGAACTTTGCAGCGATTTGTGTCTCTTTTGTGCAACATTCTTCTTGCTTTTTTGTTGGGAGTTTAAGCAACTCAAGATTCAAAGGAAGAAGAAGTACTTGCTCCTTTTTGGTGTGATTTGTTGGGTGTTCTAGTTGGAAACAACCTCAAGTGCCTCAAGATTCACTCTTGCTAAAGGTGTTCAAGTGTTTGAGGTTCAATTGGAGCTTTTTGGTGCTAGATTTGGACCTCTCACTCAACAATCCTTGTTCCTTATACTCATTATTTGAGAGATAAAACTTTATCTTTGGTGCTTCAAGTTCAATTTTAGTACTAAAGTTGGGTGTTACTTGTGCATTTCAATTGGAAGTTAAGGTTGGGAATTGTTTTTGGTGAAATTGGGTGTATTTGAGTTGCTTTGTGTCACACCAAGTCACGAACATAGTTCGATTTAAGCGTGCACGCAATGATGAGGAACGATCTCCTTCACCTCCACCCGAATCCTCTTCGGTCGTGGACAAGGATCGTTATAAAGCACAACCACCCACACCGTTTCAAGTTGCAGCGGTGTGAATCACGTTTAGGGATGCCCATCATAAAGAAAAGTATAAGCTATATCAATTTCGGAAGATCTGTGCTCCCGACATATATGATGAGGCAACCGTGAAAAAAGTTTATTGTGGGCCTAGTTTCGATTACATCATTTAAGTCTTGGGGTGGCGCAAGTTCATCAAAATCAACGAGTCAATCTTTGATCAATCCATCCTCGAGTTTTTAAGTTCGTTGATAGTAGAGGATGATGGAAAACAGAGCGCCAAGTTCTGATATGAGGTGGATAATAAAGAAAGAACTTGCACGGTGCAAGAGCTTTGTCGGGCATTAGGTTTACCAGAGGATGGATTGTTTTATGGGGAGTCAGTTCACTTTGATGACCAAATCGCTATGAAGAGCTTGACCTATTGGAGGAGGAAGCATCAACCCTCGCATGCTCAGGACACCCCTTTATACTGTCATAAGAACTCAAAAGCCCGGGACCTTTGCAACTTAGCGGTGCGGATTTTTCATCGATTGGTTTCGAGTTCGGTATTTGGGAGGGATGATGGATGAGCTAATGTCAGGAGAGATGATCTTTTCATCATGTTCAACACTCTCCAAGGGAGAAGGGTAAATACTGGGTCATGCATTTTACATTATAGGAAGGAGATCACCTCGAAGCATTTGACGACAACGATTGGTATGGGGCATGTAATATGCTCCTTTTTGAAGAAGAAAAGGTTTGGGGCTTACTTTGAGAAGTTCAAACCTCGTTATTTCCCAGATCCGATCGATGGCGTGCGCTTGCAACGGATGGGTATTCGTCAGAGGCACCCCACAAAGACTATCTACAAGCATGGTTCCGATAAATTGGCAACATCAATTCATTTGGATCATGAACGGGCAGCGCGCTACTTGGATGTAAGGAACTAGCATAATTGGTCTTGCAGGGAGAACTCCAAGAGTTTTCGGCGGGTTGGGGGTCCTGATGACCCTTTTGTACAAGAGGAGGTGGAAGAAGAGGAGAACGAAGGTGAAGAAGAGCATGAAGAAGATGCGAAATAGGAAGGGGAACCGGCTAACCAGGGTGAAGCTAGTGGAAGTGGCTCACGGGATGTCCCAATGGAGTACCTTCGTTGCCAATTAGAGCAGCTCAATGTTGGCTTTAGGGAGCAGTGAACTTTGCTTCAAGGCCAACATAACCTTCTAGAGAGCCAGCAAGAGCTCCTTCGTAACTAGCAAGCTATGCTCAATAGGCACGAGGAGTACTTTCAGCGCAACGAGGACCGTTTCCAACGATACGATGAATACTTCCATCAGCAAAATCAATACTGGAGATATTGGAGGTATTATCACTATGCCATGGCTGATCGTCTGCCGGCACCGCCCGACTACGTCAACCAATACTACCCAACTTACTTCCCTCACCACCCTTACCCTCCTCCAGGAGGCGATGAGCAGTGATTGTGAGCATTCCGCACTCCCGCTACTTAATTCTTGCATTGCATTATTTACTTGTTATCTTGTGATGCATGCGTGGGGGTGTAGTGGAAGGTTCTCCGGTATGATTTTGCCTTTCTTGAGAATTGTTGGTTGCTGCGTGTTGCCTCGCTGCTTTTGTCATGGTTCGTCGGTTGGATTGGTTATCATCATAAGCTTGAGTATCATGCATTTGGGTTGCAGGGTGGAGAATGTATGGTTTGCGTTTGGGGTTATCTCATTCGTAGGACCGGGATAGTGGCGAGAAATTTCACCCTCAATTCCCGCCTCATATAATGAGATTTGGGGTTGAGGTTAGTCAGTGATCATGTAAATATTGTAAATATTTTGAGTTTTCTTTCAGTAGTTAGTCCATAGTTTCTACCTTTTATAGTTTTAATTTACTTTTGATCTCGCATGCAAGCATTGCAACCATAGGGTGCTTTGGCTGTCTATCTTGAATTTATGGTGCTATGTTCATTGTGGTAAATCGGGCAAAAGGAGAATAAAATTGATGAGAGAAATCAGCGTGCATTCCCATCCAAATAGGCCAAGCAAAAGGAGAGAACGTCATCAGGAAAGACCAAATCACATAATCTCTCTGAAGTGAGCGCTCCTTATTCGAAATCTCGCAGCTTAACCAAATGTGCCGAGGATAGAAGGCTTTAACGCCACCTTCATTTCACCATTCACGTTACCCACATCTTGTTATCCAATCTCGACTTGCCACCTACCATTTATATTTTTAGCCATACAATCAAACCTCAACCCTTTTCGAAACCTTTTCTTCCATTAACCAAATCCAAAAGGTGTGTTATGACCAAAGGAGAACAGGAGGCAACCCATGAAGAAGTTTGAAAAAAGAGAGACAAAAAAAGAAGAGCAAAAAAAAAAGGTGAGAAAAAAAAAGAAGAAAGAGAGAGTTCCTTGTTGGTCCACCAACATGGGTCGACATGAGTGGTACGACACTCTTGTCCCTTAATGTAACGCCCCAACCCCCTCCTAGGCCGCGGACATTACCGATAACTGCTTCAAGGATCGTTGACTGGCCCCACAAATCACCACGAGTCTTTCCAACGTGCTTCGTCCTCACTCACACGCTGCCTGGGAGAACTTCCCAGAAGGTCACCCATCCTAGTACCACTCCCAGCCAAGCACGCTTAATTGAGAAGTTCCTAACGGATGAGCTTCCATAAAAGAAGGTGCACCTTGGTGATATGAGTAGTTGTTTCAATCCTTTTAAGCGACACTTTAACCACATATCTGGGGTGTTACAGTCACCCCCACTAAAGTGCACAACGTCCTCGTTGTCCCCCACAATCCACTCAAGAATCTTTGCCCCGCTAGGTGACTGTCCATGGATCTCTCGTCCACTGGCGCAGCTCACGGTCGCTGGTCGGCTCTGAAACCATTCTGCAACGCCCCAACCCCCTCCTAGGTCGCGGACATTACCGATAACTGCTTCAAGGATCGTTGACTGGCCCCACAAATCACCATGAGTCTTTCCAGCGTGCTTCGTCCTCACTCACACGCTGCTTGGGAGAACTTCCCAGGAGGTCATCCATCCTAGTACCACTCCCAGCCAAGCACGCTTAACGGAGAAGTTCGCAACGGATGAGCTACCATAAAAGAAGGTGCACCTTGGTGATATGAGTAGTTGTTTCAATCCTTTTAAGCCACACTTTAACCACATATCTAGGGTATTACACTTAAGCACTTTATTAGCGTATGGAAAAGCATGTGCTGGGAGAGCGTAAACCCCTATTGGGTCATCAATATCTCGAAACATGCCAACACAAAAAATGAGAGAGACAAATAAAGGAGAAAAAGGAAAAAATAAGGGAGAAAAAAGAAGAAAAAAGAGTAGAGAATAAGAAACTTGAAGGCGGAAATAAGAGACATGCACACTAGAAAAAATCTCATTTATCTCAAACCCTCACCTCATCATCCTCCGCAAACCTTTTAGCCTCACCAAACCTTTCAACCTTCAACGACCTTCACAAGCCATCGTTACCATCCATAACCTACATATGAACCCTTCAATCCTTCAAAACAATCTTTTTGAACCTTTAAACCTTTCTAGAGGCACTAACCCATCAAAGTTGCGCTTAAAGAACTACAACTAGCTTGATTCCACCTGGGATACGTAGGAGAACCTCTTGGAGGCCCGGCCAATACTGTTCACTTTAGAGAACACCCGTCATTGACGAAACTTGTCTTTGAGAGAATAAAAAAAAGAGAGAATAAAAAGCTAGCCTTAAAACCCTACTAGGGAGGGCTAGGCAAAAGGAGAGGAAACCCTGGGTTCTATCATCATCATCAACCCTCTATTTTCCTTATGTAAGGCTAGGACATCATTCTACAACCACCTTCCAACCTTTTCCCAAGAGATGATGTCTACCCTTATTGACCATCACTTCTCCCTTTCAAGACACGATCATCCTTACGTGTCTCCCTATGTCGTTCATTAATAAAACCTCGTCCACCATCCCTTTCATCAAACATCTTCCAACCACCTTTTTCGAGCATTTTTTATCCTATCTTAACCTTTAACAACATACATCAGTCAAAAATTTATCGAAGATAGCTTCTAAGAGGGACACCTACTCCCTATCCTACAAGGTTCTGAATCCTCATTGACGTCCTAACAGTGGTCTCAAAAGAAAAAAAAAGAGAGAGAAAAGAAAAGTAAAAAAGAAAAGAAAAGAAAAAAAAGGGAAAGGAAAAGAAAAGAAAAAGAAAAAGAAGGGGAAAAAAGAGAAAAGGAAGAAACAAAGATAAAAAGAGGCTAACTTGAAAACCCTATGAACAAGTTAAGCAAAAGGAGAGATCGAGACACATAAGTAAGAACATACCTCCAATAGTGCAGCATAGGAAACAATACCTCCTTCTATTCCATGGTTTCCATGCATCATATCGTCAGTCGGCATTAAACTAGGGGCTTGCAAATCTCCAAGGTTCCCTCCAAAGCAGGACAATGTCATTAAGAGTCTGTGCCAAACCAGGGCTTGTCGAACATCAACAAGGATTTTGGAAGCAATCAGTCTGAGGGCGTCTACATGACCACAAAGAAGCAAATGCTTCAGGCCTATCGCCTCCACCATCGCTCCCTGTCCCATGGACTGAGATGTTACTCATCCTAAATTTTCCTGAAATTCTCCATAAGTGGCCTTGACACTTAGGAAATAATTGTCTTTGGAAAGCATTATCCTAGAAAGTCATTGTCTAAATGTAGAGTCAGGGGGTTACCTGCATGTAGAGTTGCATGTGTAGAAGCACAAATCATCATGTGTGTGTCATGAATAAGCATAATACGTTTGTATTGCATCCATAAGTTGTGTCAAAGTCACATTGAGTCAGTTTGTCGTGCATAGAGTCAATAGTCATGCATAAATGCATAAGTGCATAAATACTTGTGTAAAAAAAAATAAAAATAAACGCATTGTTGGCAGACTAGTTGCATGCATAGCTGCACATCAGAAAAATAAAAAAAAAAAGAGCAAAGAAGTGACACATGATCATTCCAAAACTCAACACTGGTGGCTGGTTAAGCTCATATGTCCTCTCATTCAGGCAAGGTTTTCAAACACTAAGAGCAAGATTAGAGTAATCTCTAAATCCAACTCTAGTCGGCCAAATCAACATCCAACCAAGTCAAGAATCATTAGCCAGACACGAAGGGCACCTGTCAGACACGAATGACAGAATCTTTTCAGCCAGACACGAATGGCGACTATCAGACACAATAGACATAATCGTCATCAAAATCGGGTACAAATGACAAATGCAGATCAACGGCCGGGCGAAATTCAAGAATTCCTTTCCCCTAGTGGATTTCTAAACTCATGCAACGATGAACAAAGAAATTTTGGCATCTATGCGCTTAAAGCATAATTTAGAGTACCATTCTACTTTAAATTCAACTTAAAGTGCTAAAACATGCAATAGCATGCAAGACATTCACAAATGATAACATGTTGTGAAAATAAGCTTGTGAGAAGAATAAAGGCATACCGAGGTCTGATAACGAAAGAACCATGCATGCTCATCCTGCCAAAAAATTTACTCCGCTGGTGTAAATTCCCTACTGGGATATTCTCTTTGCACTGTCCTGGCATATGGACATTCCTGCACAGCTGGTTGAGTAGCACGATGACATCTTCGCCACTAAGAAGCCATCGCTTTTTCAATAAAACCCAAAATACAAAAAACTAAAAAGAAGATATTCCAAAGAATAAGAAGAAGGCCAAGAAGAAACTCGGTTGTTGTACCTAATAAGATGCAAGTGGTCTTCTCAAGATTGAAGAATCAAGTCCCCAAATAAGAGCATTTTACAACAGTTATGCTGATGCAATCCAAGGTAAGCTATCCAGATCAAAATTTAAAATTCATTAAAGTGACAAAAACATATTTGCATTTTGCAGGAAAATATGAGTCATCAACATCGAGTTGGATGAAATCTCAGGAATAAGAGCCACCAGCATCGCGTCCGATGAAGTCTCTCGGTATTGAATTGCCATCAAAATCAAAATCAAACATCAAACATCAAAACCTGAGCCATCGACATCGCGACCGATGAAGTTTCAACCCCCATGGCCATCGACAGAGCATCAGTGAAGTCCCTTGGCATTGAATTTCCATTAAAATCAAACTCCAGTGCCATCGGCATCGCGCTCGGTGAAGTCTCTCTCAACAAGGAGGGTGTCATTCTCGCTAGAGATAAGGCACAAGTCGCAAACCGCGACACAGGAATTTAGCTTCCAAGTGTCAGCCCATATCCTCAAGTAAGGCGACATCAAGCGCATGAGACCATTTCAAGTAGGGCGCCATTCTCGATCGAGATCATTTAAAATCAAACCTCAAAATTCCGAGCCACCGACATCACGATCGGTGAAGTCTCAACCCCCTGGGCCATTGACATCGCGATCGATTATATATGAAGTCTCCCCAACAAGTAGGGCATCATTCTCGCCTGCGATCATTGTAAAGGCGCAAGTCGCCAACCATGACACGTGACTTTAGCTTCCAAGTGTCAACCAACAACTTTAAGTAGGGACTTCGTCAACGCCCGAGATCATTCCAATTATGGTGTCATCAAACACCTGAGACCACCTTCAAGTAGGGCGTTACTCTCGCCTTAAGTCAAATTCATCATTTTGAGTAGAGCGTCAATTTCGCCTGAGATCAAATTCACAACTTCAAGTAGGGTGTCATTCTCGCCTGAGATCATCAAATTGCATCCTCCACTCTTCAAGTAAGGCGTCATTCTCACCTGAGATCATTATAAAAGGCACAAGTCACTAACCGCGACGCAAGACTCAGTTTCCAGGCATCACACTCCCATCGTTTCAAGTAGAGCATCATTCTTGCTCGAGATCAACAAAACATACTTGTCCATTTCAGTCAAGTAAGGCGTCATTCTCACCTGAGATCATCCTTACAGGCATAAGTCGCCAACCGCGATGCAGGACTCAGCTTCCAAGCGTCACCCCAGGCTTTGCACTCCACAAAGTCATATCGAGCTTAAATGACCTTAATTTTTCGGGTCACATTGAATAATCGAGGCCAGTTGACCCTTGTACCGAGTTTTATCGAGCTCAGCCGAGGTTGATGAGGCGGGGGTTGATTCCGGCTCGGTCCGGGAACGCTTCGCTCGACCCATTGGATACTCTGCAAGAAAACCAACCACCACACACCGAAACACAACACAACCAATACCCAAAAATCCCGAGCAACACGAAATCACAATCAACCACAATATTCAATCCCAAAAACAAGCAATACACTCCTAATCTCGGCAATATCAGCCAAAAATTCAAACTCCAAACTCAATCAATTCATCCAACCAAACCCACAAGCCATTCACACAAAATTCAACCAAGAGTTCACCAAAAACACTCCCAACAATCAATTTCAATCAAAATTCCAACCCCAAATTCCACTTACTCACCCAACCAAGACCCAACAAGCAATTTCACAATATTCAACCCAAATAAACAAGAAATCTAGTGTTTAAGCACCAATAAATCAAGGAATACCTGGATTGAAAACTTTGAGAGCTTCCCTTGAGAGATTCGAGCCCCACAAGGAACAAGAGGCCTGAAATTTACTTGAAGAAGACCCAAAAAGTGTCGAGCAACAGCAGCTAGGGTTTGAATTGTAGGAGAAAGTTGGGAGAAATGGAGTAATTGGTAGTGGGTTTGTCGAATTTTGGAAGAGAATCAGAGTTTTAGGGTTTTGTGAGTGTTTTTGAAGGTGAGAGTGAGGAAGAAAATGAAAGAGAAATGAGGGTAAATGAGGGTGAGGCCCCCGACATATCGCAGGTTTTCGATAGACCGTGGCCACGGTCCATTTGACTGTGAGCACGGTATGATTCGGGCGAGGGAAAAAAGAAGGGAAAAAGTAGGGCGGAGTCCGTGGCTACGGTGAACATGATCGTGGTCACGGTGATGTTCGGGACCAAAATTTCCAAGAATCATGCTGCGATGAGACCGTGGCTGCGGTGACTTCCACCGTGGTCACGGTGATCTTCGGCTTGGCTAAACTGGGAGCAACTTTGGGTATGCTGACCGTGGCTGCGGTGACTTCCACCGTGGGCACGGTCCCTTTCGGTCCATCTCCAGCATCTACAAGGCTCAAAACTTGGAGAAAAAATGTTAAGTCCTAAAATCTACCCTCTTGTCATCCACTCCCTTTTCTTTTTTGCTCAATTATCATTCAAGGACACTCTCCAATCACTCAAAAACACTTTCAAACCCCGACTCTCATAGAACCACTCTCGATTTTTTTCTTCTTTTCAAACTTTTTCGATTTTTTTCTCATTTTTAACTCAAAAATCTTTTCTAATAAGATAAAACAAAGGAAGAAGAAAGGAACAAAAATAAGGGAAATAAAAATGAAAGAACTAAAAATTGAAAGAAAACACTAAAAGAGGGGGAAGTAGTTCATACCTCTCCCGGGTGCTTGTTTTGTAGGTCCTAGCTCGACCTTTTCCGATGCTTTTCAATCTTCAAAATCCACGAGGTATGTCACAACCGTCCCGACATATTCCTCGCCCATGATGTATGGTTTGAGTTTCGATGAGTTTGCTTCGAAACACTTTCCTTGGGCATCTTTCAACTCGACTACTCCGGCGGGAAGAATTCTCACGATTTCAAATGGTCCGGACCACCGTGATCTCAATTTGCCAGAGAATAACAGCCTTGAGTTGAAAATGAGAACCCTATCGCCTACCACGAACTCACGTCGGTTCAACCTCTTGTCAGCCATGCCTTCGTTCTCTCCTTGTAGATCCTGTTGTTCTCATATGCATGACGCCTCAACTCCTCAAGTTCTTCTAATTGAAATAACCGACTACCTCCGGCCGCCTTGAGATCGAAGTTCAACTTCTTGATTGCCCACATGGTTTTGTGCTCAAGTTCTACGGGGAAATGACATGTCTTCCCGTAGACAAGACGGTAAGGGGTAGTACCGATCGATGTCTTAAAAGCGGTGCGGTATGCCCACAAGACTTCATCCAATTTTTCTGCCCAATCTTTTCATGAGGAGCTAACCGTCTTCTCTAAGATCTCCTTGATGGCACGGTTTGAGATTTCCACTTGACCTTTTGTTTGTGGATGGTAAGGGAGTCCCTTCTTATGCTTAACGCCGTACTTCTCCAAGAGAGACTCGAATCTCTTTTCGATGAAATGGGAGCCGTTGTCACTAATGATGACCCGTGGAATGCCAAATCTTGGGAATAGGGTCTTTTTCAAGAATTTCGAAACAGATTTCCCATTGCATCTTACACATGGTATGGCTTCGACCCATTTTGTGACATAGTCTACCGCCACTAGGATGTATTGGAAACCCCTTGACGACGGGAAAGGACCCATGAAGTCCAATCCCCACACATCGAAAGCTTCCACCTCAAGAATATAGTTCAATGGCGCTTCATTCTTCAGGGAGATGTTACCGGACCTTTGACACCTATCACATTGCTTGACATGCAAGTAGGCGTCGCGAAAAAGAGTCGGCCACCAATAGCCGGTTTGCAAAACCCTCGACGCCGTCTTTTAGGGGCCACCGTGACCTCCCACCGGAAATCCATGACAATGGGTCAAAATAGATTGCACTTCACTCTCGGGAATACATCGCCGGTACATCCCGTGATTGCCAAGACGGAAAAGGAAAGGATCATCCCAAAAGTAATGCTTCATGTCGTGGAGGAATTTCTTCTTTTGATGATGGTTCAAGTGTTGAGGGATCACTTCGCTCGCCAAATAATTCACAATATCCGCATATCAAGGATGTGAGTTGATAGCCAAGAGTCGCTCGTCCGGGAAAGCATCTACAATCGGTTGGGTGTCTTCCAAGTCTACAAGAATCCTCGAAAGGTGATCGGCTACGACATTCTTCGTGCCCGCCTTGTCGCGGATTTCCAAATCAAATTCTTGCATAAGCAAGACCCACCGTATAAGTCTCGGTTTTGTCTCCTTCTTTTCCATCAAGTATTTGATAGCGACATGATCTGTGTAGACTACCACCTTAGAGAACATGAGGTATTGCCGGAATTTGTTGAGCGCAAAAACGATCGCCAAAAGCTCCTTTTCCGTGGTAGTGTAGTTCCTTTGGGCACTATCAAGCACATGGCCTGCGTAATAGATGACCCTTGGCTTCTTGTCTACTGTTTGGGTCAAACACGCTCCCACGGCGAAGTTACTCGCGTCGGCCATAATCTCGAAGGGTAGCGTTTAATCCGGAGGTTGAACTACCGGAGTGGAAATCAAGGCCTGCTTCAACCTATAAAACGACTCAAGGCACTCATCAGTGAAAATGAAAGGGGCATCTTTGCATAAGAGGTCAGTTAGAGGTCGAGCAATTTTTGAAAAATCCTTGACGAACAGGCGATAAAAGTCGGCATGGCCAAGGAAACTACACACCCCCTTAACGGAAACTGGGGGTGGTAGGCGCTCTATAACCTCAACTTTAGCCCTATCTACTTCGATGCCCTTAGAAGAGATTAAGTGACCCAGAACGATACCTTGTTTCACCATGAAGTGGCATTTCTCCCAATTCAGAACTAGATCCACTACCTCATAACGAGTTAACACTTTCTCTAAATTTAGCAAACAATCATCGAAAGAATTACCGTACACAAAAAATTCATCCATAAAGACTTCCATGCATTTCTGAATGAAATCACTAAAAATAGCCATCATACAACGTTGAAAAGTCCCAGGGGCATTACATAAACCAAATGGCATGCGACGATAAGCAAATGTCCCATATGGGCAAGTAAAGGTGGTTTTTTTCTTGGTGTGAGGGGTGGATTGGGATCTGAAAGAACCCCGAGTACCCATCCAAAAAGCAAAAATGCGAATGACCCGCCAACCGTTCTAACATTTGGTCGATAAAGGGAAGGGGGAAATGGTCCTTCTTTGTTACTTTGTTTAATTGGCGGTAATCGATACACATCCGCAAACCGGTGACGGTCCGGGTACTAACTAGTTCTTTCTTGTCGTTTTCAATTACGGTCAATCAACCTTCTTCGGCACACACTGAACCGGGCTTACCCATTCGCTATTTGCAATGGGGAAGATGATCCCAGCAGCGAGCAACTTTACTACTTCCTTTTTAACCACTTCTTCCATGTTGGGATTTAAACGACGTTGGGGTTGCCTAGTAGGCTTGGCATCTTCTAGCAAATCAATTGAATGCATGCATATGGAAGGAGATATTGTAAGACCACGGTTTTATCGTTCTTCCACAGAGAGCTAGGGGCCTTAGCTGCAGCTAGTAGACTCTAGGTGTGGTTTACGATCATGAGAGGTTGAAAGACTTTAGGGTAAAAACAGCACAAACGCACTATGTTCACTCAAAAAGGTGAAACAATGGGTGTCGGGAGACTTTCGGGATGCAAACGGGAATGAGGAAATGGGTTTCGCAACAAGACAGTAACGAGAAAGGGAAATCAAATGGTAATTCCGTTAGAAGAATACCCACCGGGCTTCCTTTTTCAAGGATAGTCCGGATTAACTTCCCCGAAATCCATAGATAGACCCGGGAAAGTTAATAGAACGGAATTTCCTAGTTAGTTTCTATTCGCTTTCGCGAACTAGAATACTAACTATCCTAATTCCTACCTTCCAACAAGCATTGG
Organism: Portulaca oleracea; assembly: GCA_029582165.1. NCBI lineage: Eukaryota > Viridiplantae > Streptophyta > Magnoliopsida > Caryophyllales > Portulacaceae > Portulaca > Portulaca oleracea. Next base: position 3,628,641 of record CM055890.1, on the reverse strand, counting down.
ATGTATTCGGGATGCTTTCGCACCTAAATACATCCCACATGAGGGAAGGATAGGATTAGGAAGTTGATTTCCTAACTAGTTACTCACTAATATTGCTAACCCAATCCTAATCACCCATTCACACCCTTAATATCTCCCTAACCCATTAAGGTTCTAGCCACTAAACATCCTAACTATCATGATAATAACATCAACAACTTCATTCATGCTTAAAAGAGTAAACAAGGTGACAATAAACATTCAATAACACCAACAATATCAATAATAACTAAAAATAGAGATTAGTAAATAAGCAATAAATTAGAAAGAGAAAGGTTAAGAAATTCTCATTGATTGTGATGACAAGGGAGAAAACTTCAGAATAAGAAAGCTCCAATGCTCCAAAGTTGAGAATAATCTTCAAACTTCCAATAATAATCAAGAGAATCCAATACAAGAACTAATAATCTCAGCAAAGATCTTCCTTAATCCCTCTAATCTAAGACTTAAAATGTGATAAAGAGTGTTAAGGTATCATAAAAGATAGGTAAAGCTGCTGTCTAATATCCTCCCTAGCTAAAATGACCTAAATACATTAAATAGTAATCATGGTTGTTACTCAAAACTCATCATTTTACACAATAGACAAAATCGCTCATGAGGGACCGTAAGTACGGTCTGGCCAAGTCCCGCTGCGTAAGCGATTTCTTCTCTTCGCTTCGCATCACCGTGGGCACGGTCCCCATGCACCGTGGTCACGGTCTAGGCGATTAGGGCTGACAAATTTTCGCTCCTTCGCACCGCCGTGGCAACTGTCATGGGAGACCGTGGCCACGGCCTAGTTCGGCTAGCTTCTTCCTTAGGCAGGGTGAAGATCCCACCGTGGCTACGGTTAGAGTGACCGTGACCACGGTCTAGTTCGGGTGCAAGGTCTCTTCACTTTGGTCTTGACTCCATCATACCGTGGCTACGGTCAATATGATCGTGGCCACGGTCTCTCTCAGCCACAGTTTCCTTCAGAGTACTCTTCAGCCGTTGCCTCCGCTTCCGCTGCCTTTCGACATGACCGGCCCTTCTAATCCTCTACCTTTGACACGACCAGGGCTCGGGGAATCTTAGGGAATCTCGGGATTCCCAAGATTGGTGCAAAATTGGCCCATTTAGAATCGTTTTGAGTGAAACCCTTCGGAAGCTACAAAAGTAACTAAAACGCATTGAAAGTTATTAAAACAAACTACCAAACAAGTCAAAAGCCTAAGGATTTAGGCGGTATTTAGACACGAAATCGGGTCTAAACAGTATTTTAGTTAGAAAATTAGGAAATAAGGGAGCCAAAGCCAAACCCAAAGCTGAAGCCAAAAGACTTGCGTGCATGCACTTTACATGTACAAGTTCTCTTAAAAGACACATGCATGATTAGATGTGATATTAGCAAGCTACATGCACATTTTTACATAAAAAAGCAAGCCATGAAAATCTACGTAAAAGTAACATACAAGGAGCTACAAGAGGTCCCAAGATCAAGCCTCCTTGCAAGCATTATTATTCAAGGATTTCCAAGCCAAGGCACTTGCTCGCATGCACTCTACATGCATACGTTCGGAGAATACGCATGCATCATTACATGCAAATGACCTAGCCTATTGCATGCACAATCTTTAAGTAAGAAACTAAGCTTCATGCAACCATGAAATCCATGCAAAATCCATGTAAAGAACACATGCAAAAGCCTCCAAGAAGTCTCAAGTTCAAGATCTCACAAAAACACTCACTTGAACTCAATTAAGCCTCCACCGTCCAAGTGTGAACAAGCCAACTTCGTATGCATCTCATTCACACCCTCACCATCCAATAATACATGAACTAAGCTCGAGTCAAGCCTAATATTTTTAGAGTTATCAACTTTGTAACACTCATATATAACTTCTAATATTTTTAGAGTTAAGTTGCAATTAAAGAGATCGAGAATAAGCGTACACACAACAACATTACTTCTACAATTAGACCTACTTTGAAAACAAGATCCCCACTTGAAGAACAAGTTTCTCAAGTGTTCACACCATTTGTTTTCAAAAGTTTCAAGACGAACTTGAAAGAGCAAGACAATATTCATTTGTCTATGCTTAAAGACATGAATTTGTCTTAAGGCACTAAAAGTCAGATAGTAGAATGCATAAGGTCTTCTAGGATGGAAAGAATGCATTATGTAGCTGCAAAAATTTTAAATTTTGGGGCATAATTGGTCATCATATATTATGGGTGCTCATTTAGAAGGATTGTTTCCATATCCCAACATCTTATCTACCGTGGCGCTGGCATTTATATGTGTCTGAAACTAGTGGTGAAGCACAAGAATTTTTAGGGGAGGAAGTTCGACAAGAAGAGTCTACTCATATTAATGTGGATGATGTGAGAGATGGAAATAACATTTTGTGTCCACCAAAATTGAAAAAAAAAAAGGGCGCCCCAGGAAATTACATTTCAAAGGTGGAAAGGAACTGGCTACCAAGCAAAACAAAAGGTGCTCAATATAGAAACAACTTGGTCATACTAAGACAACATGTCTGACAAAGAGAATGCACACATTTTTCAGAAGAAGCAGAAGGTTTTAGCAAGTGACATGGGTCTAAATCGTATCTTTTGTTTGAAGGATTAGGTAGCTCAGGATTACATTATATTTCTTTCTAAAATCTACATTGAGATTGCCATTTAGTTTTTTGTTTTTCACAAAACTCGATCATGTAATTGTAATTGAAGAAGTACCATTTGTTTTGAGTTCCAGTAGAGTACTTCATATCTTCTTTTTGTCAACTAGAGTATATATTTGTGTTTTTTAATGCGGTAGAGTCTACCATATTGAGCCTATTTAAGACTACACCTCTAGAAAACTTCCATTTAATTTCCAACCCAACCAAACACCTAAAATTCCCATTCCTAAACTCCTCAAAATCCCCAATCACATCTATTACTAAATAATGATCCTTAGCCATTGTTTAAGTAGACAGTAGACTAAATTGTGAACACAATTAGGTGTATGAATACAGGAAAGAATCCTGATGAGATTGGAAATTTATCAAGTCTGACCAGCTTGGAGTTGGAGAATAACCGTTTGACCGATGGAATACCGTCTTCCACTGGCAATCTTAAGAACCCTCAATATTTGTGAATAGTACTATTTATTTAAGCACCATCTGGTTCTTCATGCATTATTAACATAATGCTAGTTTTCTTTCAAAATAGTAATTTTTCTCAACCTGCAATTCCCTTCTATTTATGCAAAAGTTTGAAAAACAACAATCTATCAGAGACGGTTCCTAGCTCCTTATCCAACCTAAGTAACTCGATTAGCTTGTATATTTTCGTGCAAAATGCACCAAGAGCTCACTAATTCTCATTAATCCAATTTTCAAGCCAAAAAAGAGAAATAAGTGTTATATTATATCTAACATATGATTGATATTATTTTGATGTAAGACAAAAAGAATATATATATATATATATGTATATGTATGTGTATATATATATATATATATATATATATATATATATATATATATATATATATGTGAATTATTTAACATACACATCAAGTTATTAAGAGAGACAAAATATAAACTTGATTGTTATGATTTTTTAAATCCTTCAAGATTATAGTGAATATTAAATTCTTATTTCTATAGATACAATATGTTTGATTGATGCAAGATATATTTTATGAGAATCTCAAATAACATAGCTATATTATGTCCACGTACATATCAATATTAATGAGAGCAATATTAATTGTTCACGTACGTAGCAAATAGTTTTGTATGTAATTGCTTCCAATATTCATGATCTTGTGAATTGCTAATCATATTATACTGCTCGTCCAAACTTCCATTTCTTGCCAAAGCTTTTTGATATTAACTATCTTTCCTTATTCCATGTATATTATAGCTTAATTCTTCTTTGGAAATAAATCAGAAAGGAAGAATGTCGAAGAGCTTCTATGATTATCAAGAGAATCAAGAGGATCATATATCCATCCTTATGAGGATTGTGTTGTGATTGATCAAGATTTTTCCAAGTTTGGTCCTTCGACTCTCACACTATAAATACAAGCAGTCTTGATCATTGAAGAAAACATGACACAAGCATATATCTCACTTGAGCGTTATTGTTTCCTACTATTGTTTGTGAGATCACAAAAATATTGTATTAAATTTTCCTTCATTAATTGAGCCAAGAGTATTAGGATAAGAACTAAGAGTTGAGAGGTTTACTGCTTCCACACTTAATTGAGAGGCAATATTAAGTGGTGGGTTAGATTTTGAGAGTAGAGGAAGCTCTAAGATGGTCTATGATTCATCCTAATAAGAGCTCGAGATTCAATCCTAGAGTTGGAGAACTCTAGGCAATGACGTACGCCGAAATTGAATTCGGAGGAACATCGTTAACAACCACCGTGTTCTATCTTTTTATTTTCCGCACTTTATTTCCACAATTTATCTTCCGCAATTTATTTTCCTCATTTTGTTTAACTAGCTTAATTAAAATTTCAATTGGTATCAGAGCCTAACCTATTTGTGTGCCTTAACTGTCTATAGGAACGATCATGGCATTTTCTAATACAGATATGGAGGGTTGATCAATTGTTAGACCACCTCTTTTTTTGCGGGAAAGATTTTGGTTATTGGAAAAATACTATGCGTGTATTTATTGAATCTAATGATATGGAACTTTGGAGGATTGTTGAAAAATGCCATTATGTTGTCCCAAAGATTAGAACTAAAGAAAACAAATTCGTAGATAAACCCGAAGATGAATATACTAATGTTGAATGGGAAAAACTCTCAAAAAATTCTAGGGCAAAGTATATTTTTTATTGTGGTTTGGATGCTAAAGAATATAATCGTATTTCTACATGTGATACAGCTCAGGAGATTTGGAACAAGTTGGTTGATGTATGCAAGGTCCTAAGATCAGAGTATTGACCTCACAGTACACCACACTAACACAACTCGCACACAATCTGGCCTCAAAACAGAGAATCAAACACAAATGTACCCCAAAACAGACTTCACAGAGTCAATCAGTTACAACCTCCTCCAAAAACAGAGTATGAACACCAATGAACAAATGGATGAAATGCATGATGATAAAATGATGATTGGATGAACAAACTTACAATCAAACAGTAACCAAGATAGTCTTGAGGCTCAAGCTGATACAGACCCACCACAACTAGAACATCAAGGGCAATGGACTGGATGACCTCAATGGATACAGGCACACCACCATCGAGATTATCAAGCTCTACACCCACCACAAGGATTGCCAAATCCTTGCTACTGTAGTAGAATTAACCAGAGATGAGAGTTTAACGTCACTCACAAATAAGAGGCTCAATCAACTATTAATTTCACTGATAGATAATGACCTCAAGCTGCTGATTACAAGCTATATAAAGCTAGGGTTGAGCTAGATGATTAAGGGTTTCCCCTTGCTCAAGAAACTCCCTAATTACGCATTAAGCTACTTAACTAACTTAGTAAGCTAATTAAGGCCTCATTACAACCGGAACATCAAAATAAAAATCAAAATAAAATAAAATAAAAGACAACAAACGCGTTTTCTTTATTACAAACGGTTATATCACCTCACAAGTTGGAAATGGCCTCAACAGCTTGGAAGTGAGTCTTCAAGGAGGACCTCAATGCTGGATCACCTCACAGAACTGGAATATCCTCAACAGTTCCAGAAGTGATGTCTTCATAGAGGACCTCAGAACTGGCAAACATCTTCACTGAGCTGGAAACTCCTCAACAGCTCTAAAGTGAAGTCTTCAAAGCACTGGTGAGGACCTCAATCCAAAGATATGGAATTGAGAAATAGCCTCACTGGTTGGCTGCTGCTGTTGGTGATGACGTTGCTGTTGTTGGACGACCTCATGAGTTGCTGGACCATCATAAAGCACTCTTGGATGTCGGTGTTTGATGTGGTTGATGATGGCCTCAATGTTGATGTTGGTGAGGTCGTTGCTGCTCCTGATGCTGGTTCTGATGGAGGACCTCCATCATCCTCCCCAGGTTGAGGAAAGTTTGTCCTCAAACTTGGAAGGTCTTCATGTTCTAGAAAGTAAGGCCTCAAGTCTGCAACGTTGAATGTAGCACTGCCTCCATAGTCTCCAGAAAGGTCTAACTTGTAAGCATTGTCTCCAATCCTCTCTAGCACTTCAAAAGGTCCATCTGATCTTGGGGTCAACTTTCCCTTCCTCTTGCTTGGAAATCTGTCCTTCCTTAGATGAATCCACACTAGATCTCCTGGATTGAAAACCATCTTCCTCCTATGCTTGTTTGCTGATGTAGAAACTTGCTCAGAATACTTGCTGATCTTCTCTCTGACTTGCTGATGAAGCTTCTTGATGTCCTCTGCATGTTTACCTGCTTCATAACTAAACCTCACAGAATTTGTTAGTGGGGATAAAATCCAATGAAGTTATAGGATTTCTACCATAGACAACCTGGAATGGGGAAAGGCCAGTTGCCTTTGATGGTGCTCTATTGAAAGCAAATTCAGCATGAGACAAGAGGGTGTCCCATCCTGTTTTGTTTGTGGATATCAGTGACCTCAATAGTGTTCCAAGTGTCCTGTTTGTGACCTCTGTTTGCCCATCAGTTTGGGGGTGACAAGCTGTGCTATACTTCAATTGAATACCCAACTTCTTCCAAAGAGTAACCCAAAAATGACTTAGGAACTTCACATCCCTATCTGAAACCATGCTCCTGGGAACTCCATGTAACCTCACTACCTCCTGGAAATACAATTCAGCTACCCTCACAGCATCATAGGTAGTATGACATGCAATAAAGTGAGCCATTTTACTGAATCTATCCACAACTACCATGATTGAATCTTTCCCTCTTTGAGTTCTTGGTAGACCAACAATGAAGTCTAGGCTGATGTCCTCCCAAGGACTGTTTGGTACTGGCAAAGGTGTGTATAGCCCTTGAGGTAAGCTATGACTCTTTGCAATCTGACATGTTGCACACCTCCTGACCCAATGCTCAACATCCTTCCTCATTTTAGGCGAACAATAATGTTCCTTCAGCATAAAAAGAGTCTTCTCAATACCAAAATGTCCTGCCAAGCAACCTCCATGAACTTCAGAGATCAACAACTCTCTAAAACTCCTCCGTGGAAGACATAACCTTGTTCCTTTGAAAAATATCCCTGGTCTATGTGGTATAGACTTTGAGGATGTCCCTGACATTTCTGGTACAACTCTCCGAAATCTTCATCATTCTCATACAAAGCTTTCAACTGTTCAAAACCAAGCACTCTAGCATCCAAAACTTGTAACAACAAATACCTCATGGACAATGCATCAGCTCCTTTGTTAAGCTTCCCAGATTTATGATGGATCACAAAATGAAATTGCTGCATGAACTCCACCCAAGTAGTATGCCTAGTGTTGAGTTTATGCTGCCCCTGAATGAATTTGAGGGCCTTATGATCACTGTGCATAATGAATTCAGCTCCAATCAGATAATGTCTCCAATGTTGCAAAGCTCTAATGATGGCATAGAACTCCTTATCATATGTACTGTACTTCCTCTTGGCCTCATTGAGTTTCTCACTGAAATAAGCTACTGGTTTTCCTTCTTAAGTCAACACTGCTCCAATGCCCACGCCTGAGGCATCACATTCCACTTCAAAGACTTTCGCAAAACAAGGTAATGCCAAAACTGGTGCTGAGGTTAACTGTCTCTTGACCTCCTCAAAAGCTTTATGTGCAGCTGGTGTCCAAGTAAAGCTCTTCCCCTTCACTAATTCAGTCATAGGAGCTAAAATAGTGCTGAAGTTCCTCACAAACCTCCTGTAAAAAGATGCTAACCCATGAAAACTTCTGATTTGCTGAATTGATGTAGGAACTGGCCACTCTCTGATGGCTTTAACCTTCTCTTCATCCACTTGAATACCCTCTGATGTCACAATATAACCAAGGAATAATAACATGGCTGGTGAAGAATTGACACTTCTTGAGGTTCCCATACAACTGCTCTCTACTCAAGATCTCCATAACACTCCTCAAGTGTTTCACATGATCCTCTTCAGACTGGCTATAAATGAGTATATCATCAAAATAAACAACAACACACTTCCCAATCAAAGGTTTCAAAACTTGGTTCATAAGTCTCATAAATGTTGAAGGTGCATTTGTCAAACCAAAAGGCATGACTAACCACTCATACAGACCTCCCTTAGTCTTAAAGGCTGTCTTCCACTCATCTCCCTCATAAATTCTGATCTGGTAATATCCACTCCTCAAATCAATCTTTGAAAACAAAGTTGAGCCATGGAGCTCATCAAGCATATCCTTAAGTCTTGGAATAGGATATCTATACTTGATAGTAATTTTGTTGATGGCTCTACAATCAATACACATCCTCTGACTTCCATCTTTCTTAGGAACCAACAAAGATGGCACTGCACAAGGGCTCAAGCTCTCTCTGATCATCCCTTTCTCCAACAACTCATCAACTTGCCTCTGGATCTCATTGGTTTCAGCTGAGGTCATTCTATAGGCTGGTTTCTTTGGTAGGATAGATCCTGGGAAAAGGTCAATTTTATGTTAGATGTCTCTTTTAGGGGGTAAACCTGGTGGCATTTCCTCTGGAAGAACATGTAGGTACTGGTTTAGGATGGGTTGGAATAAAGGATGGCTATTTTGTGGGGCTGGCTCATTTTGTTAGCTAGTTCTTCATCAAGATCAAGCAAAAGTAACTCCTTCTGTTCACAGAACTCATGATATTCAGCTGGTAAGATCACATCAAGGGATGGTTCAACAATGAGGTTCTGGGTTCTTTTAGCTGGGATGGTTTAAGTGGGGTGAGAACAATTTTCTTGTGGTTCAGGTTAAGGGAATATGTATTGGCTCTTCCATCATGGTTAACAGTTCTATCAAACAACCAAGGTCTCCCCAACAATAAATGACATGCATCCATAGGTATAACATCACACCACACTTCATCTTTATAAACAGAACCAATTGAAAAATTCACAAGGCATCTAGATGAGATTTTGATACCTCTGCTTTGACTCAACCATTGGATGGTGTAAGGTGCTGGATGAGGACAGGTTTGCAAATTCAGCTTTTGCACCATAGTCTGTGAGGCTGCATTGGTACAGCTACCTCCATCAATAATCAATGAACAGATCTTCCCATGAATAGTGCACCGAGTGTGAAAAATATTCTCCCTCTGCTCAGCTTCCTCATCAACAGTTGTACTGCTAAGGACCCTCCTGATCACCAACATTTCACCTTCATCAGGTCTGGCCTCAACTTCCTCTTCATCATACACAGGATCTCCTTCAGGTTCATCAAACTGTTCCTCCTCAACAACTGACTCAGGTTCAACAAACAATGCTGCTTGATATTCTGCTAAGGTCACTGCTCTTCTGTTTGGACATTCTGAGGCGAGATGTCCAAGACCTTGACATCTAAAGCACCTCCTCTCAGGGAATGGTCGATTGGTAGGGACTGAGGTTTTTTGTGGGGGATTTTGGGATTGTGTTTGAGGTGGTTTAGGGGCTGGATATCTTGTTTGTGGTTGTGGGGATGGATAGGTTCTTTGAGGTGGGTTATGGGATTTATGGTAGTGGTCTGATTTGGTTTGAGGACAGGTTTTGGCTGGATTCTTTCTTCCATACTCTTTCCTTTGGGCCTTCTTCTGTTGTTCCACCTTATGAGCCAAAGAACTCAGCTCATCAAGTGAATTATACACTGAAGCTCAATCACATTTGTGATGCTTTCATTCAACCCTGCAAGATACCTCACATATGTCTGCACCTCATTTTCCTTCATGTTACACTTCCACAGTAGATGCTCGAACTCCTTGGTATACTCCTCAACAGATTTGCTACCCTGGACCAAGTGTTGAAGCTTGAAATAAATCTCCTTCATGTAACTTTCAGGTAAGAACTTCTCCTTGAGCTTCTGCCTCATTTCAACCCATGTATTGACTTTAGGTTCATTGATGTCTTCTCTCCTTCTTTGCAAGTTGTTCCACCATATAGATGCATATTTCCTCAGTTTCAATGCAACCAACTTCACCTTGTTCTCATCAGACAACTCCCTCAAATCAAACACTCTCTCCACTGTTTGCAACCAATCCAAAAATACATCAGGATCCAACTCTCCTCCAAATTCGGGAATATCTATTTTGAAATCCAATTTCTCAACTCTTCTATTTTCCCTCTCACTCCTACTCCTGGATTCACTAACACTACTCCTAGGTGATCTCCTTACATACCTCCTTCTTCTGTGATGCCTAGGTCTTCCTCCTCCTCCAGATCCACTAAAAGGGTTCTCCTCTTCTTCTTCTTCAGACTCCCTATCAGATTCTCTATTCATCTCTCTCCTGTGCAACCTCATATAATATTGCAACTGTTCACTTATAATTTTCATTCTCCCCTCCATTTCCTCCTTCTCCCTCAAGGCTTGTTCTCCTACTTCCTGAGATGTTTTACTACAGCCCGACATTATCAACAACACAAATAACACAAACAGACCCTCCTCTAAGATGAAACTCAGCTCTGATACCAATTATGATGTATGCAAGGTTCTAAGATCAGAGTATTGACCTCACAGTACACCACATTAACTCAACTCACACACAATCTGGCCTCAAAATAGAGAATCAAACACAAATGTACCCCAAAACAGACCTCACAGAGTCAATCAGTTACAACCTCCTCCAAAAACAGAGTATGAACACCAATGAACAAATGGATGAAATGGATGATGATAAAATGATGATTGGATGAACAAACTTACAATCAAACAGTAACCAAGATAGTCTTAAGGCTCAAGCTGATACAGACCCACCACAGCTAGAACATCAAGGGCAATGGGCTGGATGACCTCAATGGATACAGGCACACCACGATCGAGATTATCAAGTTCTACACCCACCATAAGGATTACCAAATCCTTGCTACTGTAGTAGAATTAACCAGAGATGAGAGTTTAACGTCACTCACAAACAAGAGGCTCAATCAAGGCACTCAAAATGCTATTAATTTCACTAATAGATAATGACCTCAAGTTGTCGATTACAAGCTATATAAAGCTAGGGTTGAGCTGGATGATTAAGGGTTTCCCCTTGCTCAAGATACTCCCTAATTACGCATTAAGCTACTTAACTAACTTAGTAAGCTAAATAAGGCTCATTACAACCGGATAAAATCAAAATAAAAATCAAAATAAAATAAAATAAAAGACAACAAACGCGTTTTCTTTATTACAAACGGTTATATCACCTCACAAGCTGGAAATGGCCTCAACAGCTTGGAAGTGAGTCTTCAGGGAGGACCTCAATGCTGGATCACCTCACAGAACTAGAATATCCTCAACAGTTCCAGAAGTGATGTCTTCATAGAGGACCTCAGAACTGGCAAACATCTTCACTGAGCTGGAAACTCCTCAACAGCTCTAAAGTGAAGTCTTCAAAGCACTGGTGGGGACCTCAATCCAAAGATATGGAATTGAGAAATAGCCTCACTGGTTGGCTGCTGCTGTTGGTGATGGCGCTGCTGTTGTTGGACGACCTCATGAGTTGTTGGACCATCATAAAGCACTCTTGGATGTCAGTGTTTGATGTGGTTGATGATGGCCTCAATGTTTATGTTGGTGAGGTCGTTGTTGCTCCTGATGCTGGTTCCGATGGAGGACCTCCATCATTGGTGGTGACCTATGAAGGTACGAGTCAAGTAAGAGAAACCAAGTTGAACATGTACGTTCATCAATATGAGTTGTTCAAGATGGAGCCTAGTGAGTCAATTAAAGACATGTTCACACGCTCACCCGACATCACCAACAACCTAAAATCCCTTGGCAAAGTATCCACAAACGAAGAAATGGTGAGAAAAGTGATTCGGTGCCTTCCCAAAAATAAATGGGGTCCTAAAGTTACTGCTATAGAGGAAGCACAAGATCTCAAGAAGGTTGAATTAGATGATCTTTTGGGAAAACTTCTTACCCATGAGATACATCTTACCGAAGAAGAAAAAGAAGTATCCACCAAGAACGGTATTGCCCTCAAGGACGCCAAAGAGAATGATGACTCATCCGAAGAAAGAAGAAGAAGAAAACGGAGATGATGATGATCCATTTGCCTCATTAGTTCGAGGCCTCGAAAAGATAGTCCGGATGAAGAAACACAAGGGATCCTCATCAAAGAGACGTGAAAGAGCTCCTAAAGGTAAGTCCTTTAACTCTAATAAAAATGATAATAATACTGTTTCTTGTTATGGATGTAGTATGCCATGGCATATGACAAAAGATTGCCCATTACTTCAAAAGTTGGAAGAATACGAAAAATTAAATAAAAAAAGTCAAAAAGAAAGCTATGGTTGCCGCATGGAGTGATAGCGACTCAAGCAACAATGATAGCGATGAGGAGTATACAATCAACTTATGTCTAATGGCCAAAGAAGGTATGGACAATGATGAAACCAAGTACGAATGCTCGGATGAGGTACAACTCTCTCCTCTTCTTGAATATTCAAAAAGTGAATTAATTGAATTTTTAATTGAGTGCACAAAAGTAGAAGAAAAACACTTGTCTAAACTTAAAGAATTAAAAAGAATAATACAAGTGTTGAATGAAAAAATTCCACCGTAGGAAAGGAAAATAACATTTATCGCAACAAGATAGAAAAACATGAAAAAGAAAAATGTGACTTACAAATAAATGTGATAACCAAAAAGCAAATAATTTTAAAATTTACAAGAGAACAAGTGAATTTAGATAGACTACTTTGCATTCAATGAACATCATTTAATAAAGGAGTTGGATACAATCCATCTAATAAGAGGATAAATTATAATAATTTCTTTAGACATTCATCGCATAAATCAAGTTCGAGATGCAAATATTGTTTAAGAAATGGATATCATGCATATTATTGTCACAATAAAATTTCAACACCTAGAATTATTCAAATTTGGGTTCCAAAAGGAACTAGACATCCTAATATGATTCCTCATGATGTTTGATATACTTATATGTAAAACCCCGAAAAATGCTATTGTGTTACCGTTAAAATTTCTGACGTGCGTTACTTTCCGTTTGTTTATATGAGTTGTTATCACACGGAGCTATTAGGAACGCGAGTGAGTTCGTTAGAATTTTTAGAGTCTTAAGAATATCAGTTAGAGACTTTTTGGGTATCGGTTAAAATTAATTGGGATCAGTTTGTAAAAACTGTTTAAGGAAAGGTATTGTTTTAGGAAAAGATTAATTTTGGAAGGGTGTTACTAACACCTAGGTTTAATTTGTACTAATTTTATCCTAATTTTTCTCCCTCTATAAATACCCTATTTGGATCCCTACCCAATAAACAAATACCCTAAAATTCTACTTCAGCCGCAAAGTTGTTATAATATTATTCTCTCTCTCTTCCCTCTCTCTCTCCTTCCTTTCTCCCTCTACTTCACCCCGAGGCCACGCACCACCACACCACCCACCAATACACCATCATCAACCACCCTCCTTCCTCCCCCATTTCGACGTCGGCCGCCACCCCGCCCTATTCCGACCACCACCGAGCCATTTCCGGCCATCTCCACCGCCCAAGCACGTCACAAAACCCGCTAAAACGCACCAACCGAACCCCCTTCGTGCCTTGTTTCTGCACAGCCGAGCATCACCACGCGACGCGACCCCGAGCCATCGCCGTTGCACTGACGTCCTCCCATCAACCCCGGTGACACCCCAGTACCGATGGCCATCGCTTTAGCTCCGGCGAAGACGACGTCCAGCTCCGACGACTTCTCGAACCCTTATTTCGACTCTCAGTTGTGCCGCCCTGTTGCTGTATTGCCGGCGACCACCGGGACCCTCTTGCTGTCGCCGCCGCCGACTCACCACCGAACTCCGACCACCTAGCCGCCGACCACCTTGTGCGCCATTGCTTGGACCCATTGTTTGTGCTCTAACTCTCTTTTTCTCTCTCTATATTTTTGGGTGGTATTGTTGTGAAGTATGATATGGGTTGTGTCTCTGTATTCTAGGAGTAATGTGGAGGTAGTAGAGTGTTAGATAATGTGATTATAGGTTTTGGTTATCAAAGCATGTTTTAGGGTTGGATTGGAATGTGTTTGTGCTTGATATTGTGGATTCAAACATCCATAGTTAGTCTCATGTTGTTAGTAAGTGTTCTTGTTGCTAAATTTCATGTTAGTATCAAGTTTTTCATTATAAGTTCATACTAAAATTTTGAAGTTCATATTATTAATAAGTACTTTTTGCTATTAAAATTATTAAGTTCATATTAGTACTAAAGTTTCATAAATTATTATTTAGTTATGTGATTTTATTATGTTTCGTCTTATTAATATTAAGTTTTTCTAAACTATTATTAAGATTCGTGATTTTATTAAGTTACATAGTATTATTAAATTATTATTATAAAGTTTTCATGACGTTATTAGGTTTCCATATTATTTTAAAGGTTCATGTTATTATTATAAAGTTTCGTGTTATTATTATTATTAAGGTTTCGTGTTATTATTATTATTATTATTATAAAGTTTACGGAAAGTTTCATATTATTAGTATTAAAAGTTTCACATTATTAGTATCAAAGGTTCATATGTCTTGGTATTAAAGTTTCATATACTTTGGTGTTAAAGTTTTTATAAAGTTTTCATGTTGTTATGTGGTAATACGAATATTATATTCAAAACTCTATGTTAATAGTATTATCAAAGTACTAATATCGAGTATGGTTTTAAATGTCTTGTTCGATTTTTATTATATTACCTTTAGAAAATGTGTGTTGTGATGATAGTGCTTTCACAATAGTTATGCTGAATACATGGCTAATTGAAGGATAAGGTTGGGGTAGGGTAGGATTCGTGAGTAACTAATTATCGGAGAAGATATTAATTTTGGAAGTTTATATTCGAATTCTAGGTCCGAGCGAGACGATGCGATAGTTAGCTCCCGTGTGTAATTGTTGCAGTAAAGAGAAGTTGTTCAGGTAATGTCTATGTCCTAATCCCCTTTGGGATGCCCTTTTATCTGTTTTGTGATTTTAATTTGTTTTATGAAGCTTGCATCCTGCGCGGGGATTTTTTGTAATGTAAGACTGTCTGATTTGGATGTCTGTGTGTTATTTTTCTGAGTTGAGTAAAACGTGACAGTCTTTTAAACTCTGAGATTTATTCTGTCAATTTTTGGAAACTGGGTTGGGTTTTGTTTGAAGTCTGATGTTTGCTAATTCATAAGATACTAATAATCAAAGTGAAACCATAAGCGGATTGTAGGTAACGACCCCTAGACCAGGATCTGTTCCTGCAGGGGAGTTATCAAGAGATCGGGGAGTCCCGATATTATTTATGAGATTGTGCGCACATCTGATTCTGTTTCTGGGACTGGCCATCCATTATGATTCTGAGGATCTGAGGTCCTATTCTGATTCTGATATTATGGGGATAGGCAAATCTCGCCTGCATAATAAAATTTCGATCTATTTTATGAGGAAAAGTTTACTCTGTTTCTGATTTCTTATTACTCTATTTCTGATTTCTGATTACTCTATTCCTGATTTCTGATTACTATGGTTTCTGATTTCTGATTTTTTATTCTGAGTTTAAAAAGGGAAATTGTGGTTTTTGGAACATTGTGTTTTTCTGAGTTGGAAGTTGGTACTGTTGGTTTATAAGTTTTGTTATTTCTGAACTCTGGTTATTTTGGGTTGGGTTTCAAATGAGTTGTAAAAAGGTTTGACTTGTTTCCCTCCGCTAAAATGGTTTGAAATTAACTTTGAACTGTTTTGACAGTTAGGGGTAGACATTATTGAGGTTTCTCCCCTCATGTTGTGAATGTTTTGTTTTCAGGTGAAGATCAATTATGTTATGGCGACGGGCAATAGAAGTGAGGACGTTGGAGTTGGATGTTTTGAGAATAATGTTTAATTTATGTTTAGACTTGAAGTTTAGTAATGTTGAGTTTATGTTGTTCTAGAATTCGAAGTTCTTTTCGTTGTTAAATTGAAGTAAACAGTTATCGCTTGTTGTTAGTTTCCCCTTCTTGCCTTGTATCTCTTCGGAGGTACGACAGTAACGCCCAAGTAAATAAAATGAGTAAAAAGAAAAAAAAATGAGACTTCCGCTGTTAATGTTAGTCAACGTTTAATTTTGATCGTTAAGTTTAGAATTGAATTTTCGGGGCGTTACATTATATGAATGCACTTATTAAGGGGGAGTCTTCCATTAATCATGTTAAAATATTTTTCTTTGTCGGTTGTCTAATTTATCTCAATCCGATATTCCGATAATAAAAGTTTCATGTTTTAACTGTTATTTTTTGGTGAAGCCATTAAGGTTTAACCTTCCCGAATTGTTGATTCACTTGAGTTTTTTTTTTTCTTTTTGACTTGGAATCACTTGAGTTTTATAATTAATATGGTTTACTTTTTTAAAACAAAATTCTTTTTCAAACTTTTTTTAAGGGGGAGAAACTATCTTAGTCGTTTTATGATAATTAGCAATATTATTTGACAATATCTTTATGATGTAATAAAAAAAAAGGGGAGAGACATATAAATTAGATAAGTTAAAGGAGTTTTGTCTCACATTAAAAAAAAAGGGGAGATTGTTGAGTTATAACTAACATATAATTGATCTTATTTTGATGTAAGACAAAAAGAATATATATATGTGAATTATTTAAATACACATCAAGTTATTAAGAGAGACAAAATATAAACTTGATTGTTATGATTTTTTAAATCCTTCAAGATTATAGTGAATATCAAATTCATATTTCTATAGATACAATATATTTGATTGATGCAAAATATATTTTATGAGAATCTTGAATAACATAGCTATATTATGTCGACATACGTATCAATATTAATGATAGAAATATTAATTGTCCATGTACATAGCAAATAGTGGTGTACGTGATTGCCTCCAATATTCTGATCTTGTGAATTGCAAATCATATTATACTGCACGTACAAACTTCCATTTTTCGCCAAAGCTTTTTGATATTAATTATCTTGCCTTATTCCATGTACATTATAGCTTAATTCTTCTTTGGCAATATATCAAAAAGGAAGAAGGTGGAAGAGTTTCTATGATTAACAAGAGAATCAAGAGGATCATATAGTCATCCTTATGAGGATTGTGTTGTGATTGATCAAGATTTTTCCAAGTTTGGTCCTTCGACTATCATACTATTAATACAAGGAGTCTTGATCATTGAAGAAAACAAGACACAAACATATATCTCACTTGAGCATTATTGTTTCCTACTATTGTTTGTGAAATCACAAAAATATTGTATTAAATTTCCCTTCATTAATTGAGCCAAGAGTATTAGGGTGAGAACTAGGAGTTGAGAGGTTGATTCCTCCCACACTTAACTAAGAGGCGATATTAAGTGGTGGGTTAGATTTTGAGAGTAGAGGACGCTTTAAGATTGTCTACGGTTCATCCTAATAAAAGCTCGAGATTCAATCCTAGAAGTTGGAGAACTCTAGGCGGTAACATACTACGAAATTGAATCCTAGAAGATAGAGTCTCCTAAGGTTAGATAGCTTGTCTTGCACGCCAAGTAGGAGTTCTAGTCCCTTAAGGACTCTCCTAGTATAAATAGGATTGTAGCCTCTCAAGGCAAACACACTACCTTGAATTATGAAATCAATTTAGCTTTTAGCTTTCTCTCGAGTGTTTGGATAAACTCTCACCCCTTTTCTTCTATTGAATCTGGGCATGACACCCAAGTGGTTAGGAAGAGCTTGCTCCTAGATTGTGGTCTAGATCAAGTTAGCCCTAGGTTGTCTATCTTGTGGATTCAAGTTAGAAACCTAGTTCTATCCGTTCTTACCTTTCTATCAATATAGTTAAGGTAATTACATTGTTGTCTTTCTATCAATATTGTTAAGACACAACAAACCCTACCTCTTATCTCTTCATCCCAATGCCACCTCCTCTCCTCCTTTACCACTCACAAACGTCCTCCCTCTTCTCCTCGCATAAAATACCACCTCCTCTCTTTTCTCTCTCCATAACCACCTCCCAACAAACTCTCTCTCTCTCCTCCAACAACCTATTACTCTCTCCATCTCCATCAAACCCAACGCCAATCCCCTCTCACTCTCTTCCCCTACCTCACGTCAACCCTTATCAAATCACCATCCAAGATTCATCAATCTTTCCCTCTTCCCTGTTCAAGATTCACTCTTTCTTGAATCTCGAAACCACAAAAGTCCTCACGACAAAATAGCCTCCATAAAACCTCCCTTTTCGCGAGAACCTCCTCTCTCTTTCCACCTTAATCTCGTAAACCACCCCATCTCCTTGTTTGGTTACACGTGTTTCATGTATAATCAGAATTAAGAACCTTTCTTGATCCAGTAATACATCAAAGGTGGTATCAGAGCTCTAGGTTAGTGTTGAGTGTCAACCAAAAACGTAACCTAGAGCTCTGATACCACTTTTGATGTATTACCGGATCAAGAAAGGTTCTTAATTCCGATGATACATGAAACACGTGTAACCAAACAAGGAGATGGGGTGGTTCACGAGATTAAGGTGGAAAGAGAGGGGAGGTTCTCGTGAAAAGGGAGGTTTTGTGGAGGCTATTTTTTCGTGAGGACTTTTGTGGTTTCAAGGTTCAAGAAACAGTGAATCTTCAACGGGGAAGAGGGAAAGATTGATGAATCTTGGATGGTGATTTGATGAGGGTTGACGTGAGGTAGGGGAAGAACCTTTCTTGATCCGGTAATACATCAAAAGTGGTATCAGAGCTCTAGGTTAGTGTTGAGTGTAAACCAAACACGTAACCATCAATTCCAAAAGCTTAACCTGCTAGTCCAAAGCTTAACCTGCAAGTCCAAAAGATTAACGTGCAAGGCCAAAAGCTTAACCTGCGATACCAAACAGATAACCTTCAAATCCTCAATGCCAATCTAACATTCCAAACACCAACTCATGGCATCTGGAAGCCAAGGCAACGAAGGTGAAGATCCTACTGAGCAGTGGAAGCACGAAAAGGCTGAACTGGAAGGAAGGATAGCCTATCTTTCTGATCAGCTGAAGCGGTACATGAATATACAGTTCAGAACACTGCGGGAGCCTGAAGAAGAAGAGGTCGTCCCCAACATCCCCAGCGACACTGAGCACTCTACTAGCTCAAGCAGGAGATCACGTTAGTCTAGGCGTCCTCCAAGGGAAGAAAGACTCGACTTCAAAGTTGACATCCCTGAATTCGATCATATTCTTGATCTTGAAATTTTTCTTGATTGGATTCAAATTGTCGAACGAGTCTTTGATTTGAAAGATGTTGCTGATGATAAGAAAGTCAAGTATATTGGTCTTAAACTGCGAAAGCATGCTAGCATCTGTTGGACTAACTTACAGAAGAAGAGACATTATACCGGGAAAGGAAAGATTCGCACTTGGGAAAAGATGAAGAAGAAACTCCACTCCAAGTTTCTTCCGGTGAGTTATTTCAAGATAAATACTTCAAACTGCAACAACTCTCCCAGGGGACGAAATCTGTCGAAGAGTATACTTAAGAGTTCGAACATCTACTCTGGAGGTGTGATCTGAAAGAAGATGAACCTAAAAATCTTGTGAGGAATCTTGCTGGCTTAAACGAAAACATATGGTATGTGGTGGAACTTCAACCTTATGAAACTCTTGATGAATTGAGTACTTTGGCTAACAAAGTGGAACGGCAAAAGAAAAGAAGAGGCAAGGAGACACCAAACAGGAACCCTAGTTCCCAAATAACTCAATATTCGCCTCAATCTTACACTCCACAAAAAAGCCAAACCCATTCCCATCCGTCCGCCACAAAAATGTCCCACCCTACGCCTCAAATCATGCCCAAATCTGTTCCAGTTCCACCCACGGATAAGAAAAGGTGCTTTAGGTGTCAAGGGCTCGGTCATATTGCTTCGGAGTGCCCAAACAAGAGAGCCATCACATTGCTAGAATTTCAAAATGCTCTCTTTGAACCGGAACCGACGGATGTAGAAGAGGAATCCCACGCCTGTCACCACGAATCTGAAGAAGAGGTCGTGGAAGAACCAAATCAAGGAGAGATGCTGGTTATGAGGAGAGTACTGAATAACTCTCTAGTACCTGAAGATTTGCAACAACGGGAAGCCATCTTCCACTCCCGTTGTACTGTGCAAGGGAAAGTCTGTTCCTTGATCGTCAATGGTGGAAGCTGTACTAATGCAGTTTGAACAACTATGGTGAACAAGCTCCAACTCCCTACAAGCCCTCACCCCCATGCCATACACTGTCCAATGGCTCAATCAGGGTAAAGGCTTGAAAGTGAATCCGCGCTGTTTGGTAAGCTTTTCTATTGGAAAGTCTTATCAAGATTCTATTTGGTGTGATGTACTAAATATGGATGTATGTCATATTTTTCTTGGAAGACCACGGTTATTCGACAGGAGTGTTACACATGATGGAAGAGCTAACACATACACGTTAATGGTGAAAAACAAGAGGGTCACGTTAGCTCCCCTAAAAGCATCACAGTTGGCTCTAAAGAGTGATTCGAAACTTATATCTTTCATGATTACTGAACGCCCTGAGTTTAGTAAACAAGAGAGAATCATTCACGCAAACCCTAGACAAGAGGAGACGACAGAAGTACCATCTCTTAACGTCCGCTACGAGAGTTCAGCTGAAAGGGTTTCGTTGGAGTCTAGTCAACGTGAGATCCCATCTGTAGGAGATCTCATAAACCCTAATATTGATAAAAGGGTTCGAAGCCTAGCTGTTAGTCACACCAAGGGCAAAATTTAGAAGAAAAGTCACGCTCCAAACGCCCTAGTTATCGCAAAGAAGAAGGAAATTAACTTGGTTCATATTCAATTAGGGATTACTGCCGCTGAAATCGCAAGGAGTCTCTCTATATGGTTAGTCACACCTTGTGATCTAATCTATATACTTTCTATTATTATGAGACTTATGAATCAGGTTCTGAAGTCCTTCATCGACAAGTGTGTCCATGACACATTCTTACATAACAAGAGTGTGAAAGATCGAATCTTCCACAGCATGGAGGCACACGTGAAGGTCCTGATTCACGTGGAGGTCATTGGCATAATCATGGTTCATGTGGAGGTCCTGATCCGCGTAAAGATTACAGTTGGGTTAGTTGAAGTCTTTGAACTTGAACCTCTAAATTTGAGGACAAACTTCTATCAAATAGGGGGAATGATGGAAATCAGCCCACGCTTACTCCCCTAGGCGCAATCAAGAAGGCCCAATTGAATATCCAAGCTACAGATAGGGTCCCTCTACAAAGGACTTCAACCCATACATGACTAATAAGGAAGATTTGGTTCAATTACACCAAGTAGGCCCAAGAAGCAAGGTACAAAGCTGAATTACAAAGGCCCATTCATATGGTGTGTTTCTTATTTCAAGAAGATGTTCAAACATCTTAACTGGGCCAAGAATCACATGCCAAGTCCAAGAGTTCCATACGTCCAAATCAAAGAATTCCAAGTTCAATTTATTAAATCTTGATTTTGGATGTAATTTATTTAATTGTAGCTTTTAATAGTTTTGGTGTGTTTTAATTTTTAGAAAAATCTAAGATGACAAGTGAAATATAAACTTGATCATCCTAGGATTCAATATCACGTGTGGTTTAGTTAGTTAGGCGTCATTCTTCTTGATTCCTAGATAGAATTGGCTATTTTGTAACTAATCCAAATTGGATTAGGAAGCCAATAACAACTAGGATAAGGTTTGTTATAACAAACTCACCCTAGGATAAGGATTCTAATCCAAGGGAGAGAAGGAGTGTTAGGCGTCTAGAATAAGGAGTTCTACTTGGATTACACGCCAAGTTAGAGTCTCCTAAGGTTACAAAGCTTGGCTTGCAAGCCAAGTAGGAGTTATAGTCCCTTAAGGACTCTCCTAGTATAAATAGGATTGTAGCCTCTCAAGGCAAACACACTACCTTGAATTATGAAATCAAATAAGCTTTTAGCTTTCTCTCGAGTGTTTGGATAAACTCTCACCCCTTTTCTTCTATTGTATCTTGGCATGACACCCAAGTGGTTAGGAAGAGCTTGATCCTAGGTTGCGGTCTAGATCAAGTTAGCCCTAGGTTGTCTATCTTGTGGATTCAAGTTAGAAACCTAGTTCTATCCGTTCTTACCTTTCTATCAATATAGTTAAGGTAATTACATTGTTGTCTTTCTATCAATTTAGTTAAGACACAACAAACCCTACCTCTTATCTCTTCATCCCAACGCCCCCTCCCCTCCTCCTTTACCACTCACAAACGTCCTCCCTCTTCCTCCTCGCACAAAATACCACCTCCTCTCATTTCTCTCTCGATAACAACCTACCAACAAACTCTCTCTCTCTCCTCCAACAACCTATTACTCTCTCCATCTCCGTCAAACCCAACGCCAATCCCCTCTCACTCTCTTCCCCTACCTCACGTCAACCCTCATCAAATCACCATCCAAGATTCATCAATCTTTCCCTCTTCCCCGTTCAAGATTCATCTTTCTTGAATCTTGAAACCACAGAAGTCCTCACGACAAAATAGCCTCCACAAAACTCCCTTTTCCCGAGAACCTCCTCTCTCTTTCCACCTTAATCTCGTGAACCACCCCATCTCCTTGTTTGGTTACACGTGTTTCATGTATCATCGGAATGAAGAACATTTCTTGATCCGGTAATACATCACTCAAATTTGAAGCACAGCCAAAATATATATCTATGAAATGTTTCAATTTCTAAATCACACTCACAATTCATCAAATGTACAACGAAATAGCAGACAAGATCCAACCCAGATTGTTTTCCTCGTTCTACCAATCAAGGAGTCATTAAATTCTACCAATCATGGAGTCATCAAATTTCCAAATCACACTCACAATTTATCAAATCTATTGATATGTAGTGTTTGACATGATGTAAATTAATAAAAATTTGTTTAGCTCACTGGCGATATTTCCATGCGGTAAGTCAATAACTCAAATCATCAATTAAGGGTTCGACTTTTTTCAAGCTCTTGATTTTTGTTTTTTATTTAAAACCTTAAAGGGCAATGGATAATAAATGTTTTGGTGGCTGACAATTAGTATTGATGTATTATTACACACGCTAAACCTAAAAGTTTAGGTAGAAATAAATTGAAATGACAAAACTGTCTTCAATTATTGTTATTTTTTGGTTCTAAAGTCATTTATTAAGAGTAAAAGTAGTAAAATTATTATTGGAAAAGCAAATGGGACAAATAATAAGAAACAAACAACTTAGTTAAGTGGACAAATAAAAAGGAATGAAGGGTTTTACGTGAATTCGAGGAGATTTTTCAGTGTTTGAATGAAATTTGTTAGTGCTTTAGATTTATGAGGCGTGTTTTGTGTATGTTTGTGATTTTAATTTTTCACGGACACCACTGACCGCGAATTCTAGATCCGCCAGCTCCCCATCATCGGTCTCCACTTCCTGTTGCGGGGCCCACTTCACAAAATCCTCCTCAAAATCTCGGAAGTGGGGCTAGTCCACCTCCTCCGGCTGGGCTGCCAGCAAGTCCTCCACGTCAGCTCTCCGTCAGCAGTAGAGGAATGCCTGCATCAGAATGAAGCTCTCTTCGCCAACTGTCCCCGTCACTGTATGAAATTTTTCCCGGAGTCTCCATCGCGTAGTTCTAAAAGGGCGTGCTTAGTTGATTGGTGGTGTTCCACTGGCAAATTCTCGAATCTTGGAAGGGATGGTCTCCTTTGCTCTTCATTTGAAATTTGTTTAAGGAAATTTGTTTGCTCTTCGTTTGAAAACTCTTTGAGGTGAGCAAACAATGTCAGAAAATGGGGGGAGGTTCTGAAAGGGCATGCTTAGTTGCATGTGTTTTTTAGAAATAGAAAATGGGGGGTCTTGGCGATGGAGAGAGAAGCTATGTTTTTTTAAATTTACAATGGAGTGTGATTAGAAATCTTTAATTTGAATATTTTTGGTTGTAGCATATAGAAATTGGGGGATTTGGTAGTGGAGAGAAGAAAAACCGTTTTATTTTTTACAATTGATGAAATAAAGTGGGATAAGGAATCTTGAATTTGAAAGGATAGAAGATTACTTCCTTTTTTAATATAAAATATTATAAGGGAATTAAAAATATTATAAAGTGGATAAGATTTTTTCTTAACCATCGCCCCCAGGGCGACGATTAGCAAAACCGAAAAATTAAAACATGGGAGAAAATGAAGTCAAAGCTCAAGGATAGATTTTTACCCTCATCCTATTTGCAAGACACTTATTCTCAACTCATAACCTCGACCTAAGGTCTTTGAGTATAGAATAATATACTAGGGAGTTTGAGCACCTCATGGTGATGTGTGATTTACAAGAACCGAGGAATAAACCATTGTAAGGTCTTTAGGAGGCCTCAATCCTAAGGTTTCTCATGTGGTTGAGTTGCAGCAGTACTCGACCTTTGATGAAGTGTGTGTCCTTGCCCATAAAGTTTATCAGCAACAAAAAGTTAAGCCTATCAAGAAAGAATTTCCCAAACCCTTTCCTAAGAGTTAACCTTTTAACAAGGGGAGGTCTTACCCAACCCCAAGGCCCTCAGCCACAAAATTCTCCAGCTCTATAAAAGCCCTTAGCCCCACAAAACAAACCCAACCTTGGACCCAATACTAGAAGGAGATGTTTTAAGTGTCAAGGTCTTGGTCATTTTGCTTCTGAGTGTCCAAATAGGAGGATAATCACCTTGGCAGAATATGAAGCATCTCCACTTGAGGAGGTTGAACAATTTTCGAAGATGGCTCATTTCATCCCATGTTCCAAGACCAATGATGCTACCTTCATTGCAGAGCATTACTTTAAGGAGGTTGTGAAGCTTTATAGTATCCCAAGGTCCATTGTATCGGATGGAGACACAAAGTTCCTCAACCATTTTTGGCTTACTTTGTAGAAGAAGATGGGTACCAAGTTCTAGTATAACACCACTTGCCACCCCCAAACTGATGGGCAGACCAAGGTCACCGATAGAACATTTGGTACTTTGTTGAGGGCGTTAATCAAATCCAATGCCAAGGCTTGGGATCTTCAACCATATAGAATTCACCTACAACAAAGCTCCCAACAGAACAACATGGTTGTCTCCATTCAAGGTAATCTATGGGATTGAACCTTTGAGTCCCTTAGATCTAGTGTCGAGGCCCTTTCTCGAGAAGCCAAGTCTGGACACCACCAAGAGTGGAGGAAATTCAGAAGTAGCATGAGAAGGTTAAGGCCAAGATTGAGCAGTCCAATGCTTCTCATCAAGCTCAAGGCAACAAACATCGAAAGAAAGTGAGTTTCCAAACAAGAGACTTAGTTTGGATTCACTTGAGGAAAGAGAGGTTCCCAGCAATGAGGAAAAGCAAGTTGATGTCCAGGGCATATGATCCTTTTGAGATCCTTGAGAAGATTAAAGACAACTCTTACAAGGTTGATCTATGTGCTGCTTATAGAGTTTCAACTACTTTCAATGTGGCTAACTTGAGTCCTTACCTTGAGGATGAGCCTTAGGAGCATTTGAGGGCAAATATTTCTCAATAAGGGAAGGATGATGGAGGTCCATCCATAGATGATCAACCTGAGGGTCAAGGACTTCAACCATAATGCTTCCAAAGCCCAATCAGCAACATCAAATTCCAAGGATTGATGTAATCAGTCCTTGTTAAGGACCTTAGCGATCATCCTGCCAACGTCCTCCCGAACACGCTCGGTTTTATACACGAATTTTTCTACCATAATGCATGAGTCTGGGTTGCCCTTTTAGAAAGTTTTTCACTAGTTCGTAGAAGGTCCTCATTTGCATGGAAGAATATATCAACGTCCTTGGAAGTTTTAGTCATCAAGGACCTTGACTTGAGTGGCAGAATAGGGTGGTAACTTGTTTCTTATTGGTTGGACTAAAAGAAGTTTCCATCATTACTTTTCTGGGCACCTGAGTTATAGGCTATCAACCTAGCATACCATTTGGTAAATAATGCTAAATTTTGGTCCAATAACATTCCAGTTTAGTGTTCTAATTATTGAACTAATGTATGTTTAGCAGTTAATCCTGGTTCTTAGCGATAAGCATGTTTTAGCTATCCTAATGACTAAGGGTTATTTTGGCGGGAAAGGTTACCTATAAATAGCCTCCCTAACCGCTTGCACACATAAATTGAAGTTTATGAAAGAGTCGAGCATAACTCCTTGTGTTTCCCTCAAATTCTCTCTTACTTATCTATAATTAGGCCGACTAGAGTGGTGTTCATTTGAGTTTTGATCCTTCTCCTTTGGTCGTGTATCTGTATCCATTGGAGGGTTCAACGGCCCTAACTTTCTGCCAAGTGGTGCATCTATATCCAAGTTTGATGTTAGCTCTATCTGTTTCTTGAATCCTGTTAGTGTCATTAGTCAAACACAGGCAAACTGCCACACCTGACTTGATTTGTACCTTGGTCATCCTTGATTACTTCCTTTCAGCCTAGAAGTACATCACTCAAACTACACTCAAATATGTTTCCCTAGAAATATTGTTGTCATTATCATTATTGTTGGTGTTGTTATTTACTTGTAATATTTATCACTATTTGGTCCATCAATTCGGCCTATTCATATCGACATTTCTACTAGTAGTTCCTTTGGGAACTGAAGTCTATGGCTATCTACTTTTTCTAAAATTATTATAACTCATTTTTATGTAAACCATTGGTTGTGATTGATTAGTTATGTTGCCATTAGTTTCGTTAACTTGCACTATTCATTATCTTATCTACTTTTTTTTTGGTTAAAATCCCTTTTCATATTTGGATTTTTTGATGTCACTAATACCAACTTTGGTGGTATTGGACATTGATAATATAGACTATTTTTCTTGGTCACTAGCAGTACCAACTATCGACCTATTTTTTTCACCAACAGTACACCACCGTTTTGGTATGGATTTGACTCATAAAAGATGATCTGGCTCCATAATACGTGACATGGAAGGCGGAGCTTGTGTAGAAAATGTTGACTTGGACACTAAATTCCTTCCACGTCACACATTATAGAGTCACATTATCTTTCCGATGATTAAAACCATAACAACTCAATGATGAACTTGTTGGGAAAAAATAGGTCGATAGTTAATACTGTTAGTGTCCAAGAAAATAGTTTGTATTATTAAGATCCAATACCCCCAAAGTTAATGTTATTAATGTCCAAAAATCCTTTACATTTTGATTGTCACTAATTGCTACAAACTGTCTTCACCATTTTATACTATGTCTAAATATGATTATTTGAAATTAATGGGAAAGAAAATTAACCTCATATTTAATTCTCTTATGGAACCATATTTTCAATGATGAAGAAAAAGAGTATTATGCCTATTCTTCAACACAATTAATTAGTTTCTATATTATATGTTGTGGAAAATTTAAAATTAGAAAGAAAGCGTGATATTAGAGTTATGACACATCTTTGTACAAGTGTTTCTGACACATTGCGTGTTTGAATATCAATTGACTTATAGTTTTATTCGCTCCATTTTTTTAGGTTTCTATTTTCCATCACTTCTTCCCTAACATTGTTTCCTAACGTATTCCATAATTTTTCTGAATCCAAGCTACCATTATGTTTCCATAACTAGAATATAGCCTGAAGAAAAATAATTAGGAGAAAAAGATTATGGAGAAAAGAAAGTATTCCTTGATTTCTTGTCATTTAAAATATGTGAAAGAAATCCTATTTATACATTGGTGATGAGCTTGAATACGCTAATAAGATGAAGACCTCTAGTAAAACACAAAAGGACTCTAATACTTCTTCTCAAGTTGGAGCATGAGGGTTCACAATGCCCAACCTATATACCAAATACTGGAACTAGTCTCTGCCAACAACTTTTGTGAAAATGTCTGTAGGTTGGCGCTTAGCGTTTTTCTTAAATAGAAGTTGTCCATCTTCAACTTTCTCCCACACAAAATGTCAATCAATCTCTTTATGTTTCGTTCGCTCATGATAGATTGGATTAGTAGCAATATGGAGGGCTTCTTGATCGTCACAAAATAATTTTATGGGTTGTGTGGGTGATAAACCTAAGGCATTCAAGAAAGGTTTTAGCCAAATGAGTTCACAAGTAGCAACTGCCATTGACCAATATTCTTCTTGTGATGGCAAGCGAGATACAATAGTTTACTTTTTGGTCTTCCAAGACACAGGGGTTCCTTCTAAAGTAATGAAGTACCCTATCAGAGATCTTGTAGTTGGGCAGGTTTCCCAATTTGAGTCACAATAGGCGACCAACTACATGATTGATTACTTTGGTAAAAGTACTCCTTGTACAGGTGAACCTTTTAATGTAATGAACCACCCTCTTTGTCGATTCTTGTTTAGGCTCGGTTTTGAGCCTAAATGCATCATCCTTTTCCCTTATCATTTTCCTCGGTTCCACAAATAAACATAGTATAATTTTTACATTATTTTTCTTCCGTTGTAGGTACATTCGACAATAATGTGCATGTCGAGGAAAAGTGCACAAAAAGAGGTAAAAAACCACGACGATCTGAAGAAGGGTCTAGATCCACACGCAAATATCGAGAAACCTCGATCCGAGAAGGTGGAAAGTAGAGCCCTCAGCTTTAAGGGCTAGAAGAGGACTCAACATAAGCCTCACGGCCGTGAGTGACCAGGTCCCCCCAAGGCCAAGAAATTGGAGCCTCTTGACCCCTTGACAAAGAGGGTGTCACGGCCGTGACTCAGTTTCTCACAGCCATAACACATCAGAAGATGGTTTCTGGGTTTAACCACAAAGAACCTCACTACCGTTACTCTTACCCTTACGGCCTGACCCCCAAAGACAATCTCCAGACAAAAAGCACCTCACGACCATGATAGCCACAGGTCACACCTATGAGGGACGTACGACACGTTTCCCCTTCCTCAAGAAAGAAGTCTAACGGTTGTGGCGCATACCCTGACGCCCGTGACGCCTTGTTTTTTCTAGATATAGTTTCAGGGCCAAAATGACTGTGTTTTGACCCTTTTCCTCTTGAGTATATATTGTAATTTTCGACTTTTTGATAGGAGCTTTTGATATTCCAGTTTTTACACTTAAGTTTAAGAGTTTTTAGGTTTGTTTACTATCAATTAGTGACTCTTAATCCCTTCTATACATTATTAGTACAATCTACATTTTTGTTGAAGAATTCCATATTTTCATTGCAATTCAAGTATTGTTATTGTCTCTTGCAACTTAGATGATCAATTAAACCCTAATCTAGTGAGTTTTACTCCTTTCTCTCAATTTCAATTTTCAATTAGTGAAATTACTTGTTGGATTGTTTTAATCAGGGTTTAAATGCCTTTATTAATGCTTGTTATGTTAGATATTCATTATTTTGATAGAATTATGTTGAATGTTGAAATGATTATTGAGATAGAGATAATTATGAATATAAGTGGTTAATTCCCTCTAGGGTTAGGGGTAATGAGGGTCCCTAATAAGGGATTAGGCTTGGATTAGAGGGATTAGGGTGATTAATGAGGTGATTAAGTGTTCCACCTTCTATTTTCACTCAATGTGGAGGATTTTGATGTCGGGAGGTTACAAATCTTTCCCCAAACATTGAGTTAGGAATCTAGGTTGGAGTAATTAGTTCCTAATCCATACAGGCGAGGGATTTTGGAGCCGATTAGACTAGATAGCGTTCGAATACTATCAAGGATCGTCATATGTAGGAGTGATGACAGGCTTTGGGAAGTCTGCATCAATTTACCACTCGAGAGAGGGAAATTGATGTTAGTTTATCCATGCAATCCTCACACTTAATAACCGAATACCGATCATTTCTAACACCACAAAATCGGTGCTTACTTCTTCACTAGGTTGGTCTGGTTATACTCCTAATTAAGCCCTTGCTTTTGTATTTGATTAAGTTTTTTTGTCGGAAAATCACCACCCCAATCTTGTCTGTTTGAGTTGTGTTTGAAACCGAATTCCTAACTAGAGCGTTAGCGCCGCGACTCCTCGAGTCATAATGACTGTTATCTTAATTCACAAAGAAAATGTTCAATAAATTTGGCGCCGTTGATGGGGAGTTGGGCCCCCTAGTGATTTTGTTTGGTATATTTTTTTGCTTCAAGTCTAGTTCGTCTTCGTCGTTAGGTGTAGTGGATTGATATCGAATTGATCATACAAGCAATTCCACCAATATAAGAGTGAAGACTTCAATATGTATTATGACATGACAAATGTTTCATATATTCACTAACATGTAAAATAATGTTCATAAGTCTACACCCTTTAAAAGAGAAGGCAAGGAGACTCTCATGAATAAATATCTCAATACTAAAACCGCTACCTATTATATAAGACAATTATATAATTTTTTTAGGACAATATTACATTTATTTTGCTTATCCTATTTTATATATTTTTTAATATGAGACAATTTTTCAAACATACGAATATTCGTATCACATAATTAAGCAAGCATCAGGATTATCATCACTAAACATGGTGACATATTGTTCTTCCAAAGGAGTCATAGAGTCCTCAACTTTCCTCACAAGATTAGCCGGGGCCTTTTTGTCATAGGCTCCAGCAATGTAAGGATGGGCCACAATGTTGTAAGGCACGTAGGGCCACAACTCCACCTTCTTCTTTGTTGCCTTGGCTGCTGCCAACACCTTCTTTGCCTCCATTGTCCCTGTCACTGACACCTTTTGTTGCTTCAAATCCACATCCACTGATTTCACCCCTGTTTATTTATTGTTATGATTTGGTTAAAAAATATGCGTTTTCCTACCGTCATAATAATGATACAATTAAGCAGAGAGATTCATTTGTATATTATGCAGGCGTACAATCGTATTGCATGAGAATGCAATAACTAAACTAAAGCCAAATATCTATTTTCAGCGGTAAGGTTAGATTGAACAATTACATAAAAGTTTTAGTATATCGACATAAGAATACCAAAAATCATACTTGCCTAATCAAACCCCAACATTAGGGATGGCAACGGGTCTTGGACCCGCCCAGACCCGCTCGAACCCGCTCCATTTAGGCGGGTCTGGGTCCAAGAATTTTGGACCCATCGGGTTCAGTAGTGCAGGTCATTAAAAATTTTACTGAGTCGGATCGTCGAACGCGGACACTGGACCCTACCCATGGACCCGTCATATTTTATATATATATATATATATATATATATATATATATTAAATGAAACCCTAGTGTATTTGTATAATGCGATAAACATGAGCTTTGTGTGTATTTTTTTTTAATATTTTAAGTTGTATAGTTATACTCTTAGAGTTGATTGATGTGTAGATGATTTTTGTAATGTTTTTATGTTGAATTTTGCTCATAGCCTCGTACAATGAGCTAGATGTTTTTATTGTTTTGAAAATTTTTGTATTTAAATAGAATAGTCATTATTATACAATTACGCATGTATAAATTAACCCGATAAATTGATAAATCTAGTTAAAAAACACAAAAGAGTGTTGGACTCAATAAGGCCCCGTCAAGGACCCATGGACCTGCGGACCCAGCGAGTTCGGGTCCGGGTCCAAATTTTTGGGACCCATCGGGTCTCGGGGTGGGTCTGGATCCAAAAAAATTAGACGGGTCCGGGTCCGGGTCCTGCTGGACCCGCCCCAGACCCTGCCCATTGCCATCCCTACCCACCATAGGAACAAAAAGAAGAATCATAATTGTCTCAAACACTCTTCCTTATATCTCGGCAGAATCTAAGAATATTTTTCTTTCTTTTTCAAAGCAATAAGTAACATTATTTCTGTCACCCCTTAAATTTCCACATGATGTGAGAAACCCAACGGACTAGATAGTAAAAGAGAATGATAACACAACCACCATATTAAACGTAATAAAGACCTAACCTTAATAATAGATCTAAAAAAAACTCATTATATCAACAATTCTCACCATAAAATCATGACCATCATGACTTAAACATCTTAATAAAATAAATACACATTTTATCTCATGAAAATTCCTCCACACACTTCTTTTCTATAAAATATTAGGTAACCAACGAAAATAGTTTATGCAAAAGAAAGATAACCCCTAAAATCACAATTGACTTATTAATTGGTCTGTTGAAAGTTGAAGTTGACGTACTGAGTAAAAAAAAAACGAGAGAAAGAGAAGATAAAAGATACAGAGAATTACCAACAAGGTCTATGTATCTTACGTCTTATGCTTGGCAGGTAAGGTGGTAAATTGGTTATGCAGTTGGATTCGAGACTTATTTTTATATAGGTAAGCAATCCAATTCATTAGGCTCCTATTGCAGGATAATACTAATCCAACATGTCTATAGCAGAGAGGGATAGGGTTATGTCAACAGCTAAGCTAGGCATACTCCCACTCATAGCACTCCACAAACTGGTAAGGGAAGACTGCTTCTCCAGTAGGGTTGGAAATGAGTCAAGCAGACTCGTAAGCCTTGACAAGCTGGTTTGAGATCAACTCGATTTGGCTCTGGCTCGGGCTCGAGCTCGTGAATTAGACAAGCCAAGCCAAGTCACAAGTCGCTCGGTTTGTTAGGCTAGCTTGGTAAGTCTAATAAGCTTGTGTATGTGTATTCTAATATTACAGTTCATTGACATTTTTATGTTGACTTAGATATATTTAAATATTTGATAAAAGAGACTAATTAAATAGCGGTAACTCCTATTATTTTTAACATCCATCACCTAGTTAAACTCGTCCGAAAATTGACGTAGCGGTGACGATGTTACACGTGGAGCATACTTTTAACATTTTTCTTAGTAGCAAAAAGTTTCACATATAATATCATCACCACCACGTCAATTTTCCGACAAGTTTAACTAGGTGGTAGAAGCTAAAAATAATAGGGGTTAAAATTAAGTTCATCTATAACAAATTAAAGTTGTAAGTTCGGATTATTTTTTTTCTCAATATCCCCAAAGTATGGATTATTTTTTTTCCAATTTCCCTTTAAAAAATGATGAGGTGATTCACCAATGTTAATTAACTAGCCCTTAAGCTCGTGCGTTGCATGGGACACAACTAAATTACATATTTTATGAAAAATTGATTTATTTATCCTTTATAAACAAATTGGTCTAAGTGATTCATTAGTTATTTAAAATTATATCTATTGTCGTATATTAACTTGAATGGGGTTTTCTTATAAATTGTATGTTTAATAAAAATTAAAATTTTAAAAAAAATGAATGTAGGTTAAGGGTAATTGTTGATTGATAAATATAATAATGTCAAACATTTTATTTTGGGAAATGACAACAAAATACAATCACTTATATACTATTTGATGTCTCATTAATTTTTTTATAATTAGGCAATTTGTGTAACTGATGCTTTGGTATGTAAATGATTAATAAAATTAATGATTAATTATATATTTATTATTAATCATGGGTGATGATTAATTATATGTTAAACATGAGGTGAACATTAAATATGGGGTGAATGCAAAATACCTTAAATACCTAAATCATACATATTACAATCTTCACCTTTTGTACCCATATATAGGATTATTGGATGATAATACACTGAACTTTAGGGGTATTGGACAATAATGCACTGAACTTTTTTCTTGGACTCTAATACACTGAACTTTGAGGGTATTGGACAATAACGCACTCAAACCAATTCAGCTGGTGGTTGACGCGGTGGCTGTCCTATTTCGAGGTGTTGTTTTTCTATTTTTTTCGGAAAAAACTTTTGCCATGTAAGAAACTACACATAAGTAAGATGATCAATATATTTTTTTGGAAAAAAATAGAAAAACGATACCCAAAGTGGGACAACCACCGCGTCAACCATCAGTTGAATTGGTCTGAGTGCATTATTGTCCAATGCCCTCAAAG
Source organism: Portulaca oleracea (assembly GCA_029582165.1). Taxonomy (NCBI): domain Eukaryota; kingdom Viridiplantae; phylum Streptophyta; class Magnoliopsida; order Caryophyllales; family Portulacaceae; genus Portulaca; species Portulaca oleracea. The sequence goes on along the minus strand of CM055890.1, from coordinate 3,594,752 downwards.
TTCAATGTATTAGAGTCCAAGAAAAAAGTTCAGTGCATTATTGTCCAATACCCCTAAAGTTTAGTGTATTGTCATCCAATAATCCATATATATATATATGATGTTCTTTCCCTAATAACATTTGTATCATCTTTTACCAACAATTTAAGAAGAAATTAGCATTATATATCTCCGGTGGATGCATAGGAATGTTAACTATTAAACTATTGAGATTATATATGTTAAACTTATTAAAATTGAATAATCTAAAATCTTGATTAAATAATTTTGAAAAAAAAAATTACATAATGGTTGCTTTGTAAAATCAACATGTGTAAAAGGCTAAAAGCTAATGGATATTGTGATTGATTCAAAAAAAATAAGATTATTAATTATGATTTTTATTTGAAAACTTTTGTTGATGACACATAGCAAAAGCTATCTTGAGAAGGGTTTGTTTTAGTATATGTAATAGATAATGGAGTATTTTTTTTAAATAGAATGAACTATATAACTCTTACATAATCAAGCAATTTCTCACAAAGAAAATCTATACAATTGTCAATTCATATTTTCAAAAAATGAGAGGTATCAGATCATATATATCCCACAAAAACAAAATATATATATTCATGTCTAAAAAAAGGCATAAAGATGATACATTAAAACGGGAAGAAAGCACTTAGGGATCTGCAAATTATATTCTATATTATGGATGATCTTCTTACAAATTACGTGGTCCATTACATACATTAAAATTTTTATGTGATGAATCTGTATAAAAATTGGATAAATTTTAAAAAATATTAATAAATATAATGATAATAATATTGATAAATTTATGATGATCTTTACAATAAAGTTTGATGAATTCTTTTGTAAAATTCAACATATTAGAAAATTTAGATAGATATTTCAAGATATATTATTATATAATAATTACTAATAGATATGGTACAAGAAGGACAAGCTAAGAGCAAGTGTAAATAACTTGGTTGGAATATAAAGGTGAACAAATTAAGTACCTTTGAGGCCAGACAGAACATTCCTCATTTTGCGGGCACAACCTTCACAATCCATTCGAACCTTGAGATTAACAGTGTTGATCTGCTTCCTTTTCCTTTTTTTAACACTGCTCAACACTTCCGACAAATACTCCAAAGTCCCTTGAATGCCCATTTTCTTATCCTTTTCTTACTTTCTACCTGATTTTACTCCCAGTTAGTACCCACCTTATAGTACGTACGAAAGCTTAAAACAACTATACTATAATGTGAGAGAATGTAAGGAGTGAGTACTGATTTTGCAAGGAAGGTTTAAATGCAATAATTCAGCTGTTGCGGAGTTTATATATTCAAGCAATAATAGTGGGCACAATTATTCTCATGAAATTATATATTCGAAGGGAGTACGATGACTGACAAGACAGTTAGGGGTTTCTCGAGTCGAGGGTATATGGTTTATTGGTATTGCACATTTGGTGCCCTTCGCTTTCTGTGCATTTATATACCAAACCAAACTCTTGAGTGGTTCCTATTACAAGGCCATCGATGTGACCAATTAAAACTTATCCGTCTTCTACTTTGTAAGGAAACATTAAATTGGGGTTTTTTTTGCATTTTAGACGTGGAAGCGTAGGTTAATTTATTTTCTAGACCTTTGGTTTTGATCGTTAATTTTTTGGATTCTAAACTTTATGAGTTGAATAAAAAAGAATCTTCAAGTTTGTAGGCTGAAAAAGAGGCCAGTGTACCATTTTTCTTTTTCTTCACATGTTTGAATTTCATTCCTGATTGGCGCGAAACTTCAAGACTAAGGTTAAAACCGATATTGATGTTATAATACATATCTCTTATTCATGTCATAACTAATTAGACCCATAAGTGCCCAAGGTCTAAGTAGTTTTGACATGAATAAGAGAAGTGTATCATAGTTTCAATATCAATTTTAACCTTACTCCTCAAATTTAGCGCCAGTTGTGACAAAAATTCAAATATAGGAAGAAAACAAATAATGATTCAGGGGCATTTTTTCAGCTCACAAACTTTAAGTTTTTTTTTTATTATTCAGGCTACAAACTTTAGGGTCTAAAATATTAACGTTGAAAACCAAGGGTTCAAAAAATTAATTACCTTATACTTTAGGGTCCGAAATGCAAACAACCCCATTAATTATGTCAAATTACGGATAACTTAAAATATAGTTATATGATTTTGACTTTGCAGTATGTTTGGATTGGGGTTATGGGATGGGAAAGGAGGCGAAAGATATTAAATAACATCATCTACCCTGGTTTGAAAAAATAAATAGGAGTCTATCAAAAAATATAAATAAATAAATAGAAGGGGAGGGGAGGGGAGGGGAGGAGATTCATTTACTTCCAGTCCCCTCCATTAACCCCTTTTTCATTAACCCCCAATTACCCAATATGAAGGTCAACGGAGAGAAGAAGAACTCATTATGCATTAAAAAATAAAAAAAGAAAAATAATTTTATTAATATAATAACTACTTCAGTTTTCACCCCTTCTCCTCCTTCCTTTCTTTTCCTAATCCATATACAACAATTAACTCTTCTTACCGTCATTCCCCTCTATTTATAATTCAAACAAGATATACATAGGTCCCCTCCCCTCCCCCTCTTATAAGCAAATAAATTGTTAATGTTGATATATTGAAGTAAATTTGTTAAAAAGGTCATCGATGATAATAGGAATGACAATGAGGCATGTTTGGAACAGGTTCACTTAGATCTAAAATTCTAAATTTAGACTCATCAATTTTGTTGGGATTTAGGTCTACCATAAATCAACATAGTCTAAAACTTTAGGGTTTTCTTTGTATATTTTTAAATAATATTTGCCTAAATTACTTTCTTCTGAGCCTAACATCTTGTGAGCCTGTTGAGTTAAATTTATAAGAGTTTGGATTTAATCACTCATAAAATGCACAAAGTAAAGGGAAGGTTATTTTACAACTATTATTCATGAAATGTGGGATTAATTCCTTAAAGAACTTTTAAAGTTTAAACTCCAGCACAAATCTCCAAAAACCCCCACTCCCGTGGGCGTTCAGGAAGTCTGAATGACGAGGAAAAATGTCCATAGGATTTTTGCGACTCCACTGGGGAGTTTTCTAAAGTTGGTAAAACTTGAAAAACGTTTAGTGTGCTTTAAAATTTTTTGATGGAAAATAAATTTTTACTTTGTATTAAGTCATTCTTTTTTAGGTATAAATGCATTGCATATACCGGGCCACTCCCTTGACATGTAATATGTCTAAGGAGCACGTCAAGCGGCGGTTTAGGGTTTCCTTTTTTAAACTACAAAAGTAATCCATGGGATGCCGGACCGGCTATACTCGCTTGGTGCATTTACACCGATCGAGCCTTAGTCACCACATCCACTCATGCATCACTCTACGAGGTCTCCACTCGACCCTCCAAGAGCAACACGCCACACATTCAAGTTGAATTCACGACAAGAATGCACCGAGGTGAGTACATGAGCCGATAAGCCTTATCTAGCGAATAAACCCGATTGTACATAGAGCCTTGGTTTAGGGTACCCTTGTTCATATGTATGCTATGTGCTACGTGTGTTCTTTCATTGTAAAAGAGTCGACCGAAGTCTAGGGATGTTGTCGTAGTCCATGTATTAATCATCGGGCTGAGAAGAGTCATGTTTACCAACTAGGCTAGTTAACCTCCAAAATTATGGTTAACCTAATGGTTGGACCCATCTATCTATAAAGGTTAATTATCTTGGTTCACAAAGTAAACTCAACTCGTCTTTGATGGTTCTACATGGTCTTTCACAACATTATCTTAACAAAAGGTCCAAAAAACCTTACTAAAGTCGAAACATCGTTAGTGGGTAAAGTCTTAGACAACATAATAATCACCAGGTTTGAGTAAATTAATTTATCGAATTAATTATTGAATCCATCGTACTCATGGTCGGCCCGTGGGTAGACCCAACCATATTAGATTTGACAATTAAGTCCATAAACTAGTTACAACTCGCCTATGGTTGGTTTTACCTAGTCCTTTACAATATCACTTTCCCGAGAAAATAAAATAAAAAAAAAAAGCGTAGAAAGTGTAGACTTCCAGTCCTGTTGATCATTATTGTAGTCTGCGTAATAGTCAGTATGGCTCAAATCGCTCTAAGTAGGTAGTCCAAGTTACGAATTCTCCTTAAAACGGTCGGCTTGTAGATTTGGCCCATCCGAATTGAGAAACACTGGCTTGTGCTTCCTTACTTACACCTGATTCGCCATGTTTGGCTTTATTCAGCCCTTTATAATGATCAGTTGTCCTTAGGTTCATATAGAGTTAGGTCATGCAAACTTGTGTCTCGGGGGAGTCATCTCCTCTAGTCACCATATAGGTCATGTACCTTAGGTGGTCTCATATAGGTCACTTAAGTCATGCATTCATCGGGAAGGGTTGTTAATGATAGGTCAATCTCTAAACTTTGTGTTGTTTTCTTTAGTCATTATAGGAGACCCGAGTCTAGCTAGGATCCTTGGACCGTCAGGCCACTTGATCCGTAGCCTAGACTACATCCTGCTAGCACCTAAACCTAAAGCCTCTCACCATCTACAGCTCGACATGTCTGCGAATGAGAACAACGGTGATGACTTTGCCCACTCTATGCTAGCCAAGTATCTAAAAAAGAAATTCAACAATGTGGAAGGCTCAATTACCATCGCCACCTTGCAACAAGGAAAGAAGGTTGAGGAGCACACCACCAGACAACGGGAACTCATTGCACAATAAAACAACCGCAGAGAACAACAATAAGAGACCTTGAATGTGGTCCTGGAAGCTTTGTACCGCATCATGATGCGTGTAGGGATGGGTAACGATGAAGATGCTATGGAAATCATTCCTAATCATGTGTCTGCTAGACAAAGGCAAAGGAAAGCTAGGGGAATCTTCCAATATAGGATTGGTCATCCACGTACCAAATGACACAACACCTAAGCCACCACCATCAGTGGCTACCCCTCAAACTATCCCGGTTAAGGCTAAGACCAAGCTACAGGATGATCCCGCCATCCAGAAATGAAGGAACAGTTGAATGTATTCAAGAATGCTGTGAGTCAAATGCCGACCTTTACTTACCAGTTCGTTGAATTTTAGCCGTCTGTCGAGATTAACACTAGTGTAACAGGGAAGATTGACATACCCCTTAAAAAGTTTAGTTCGCCTGAGAGCCCAACTCATCACGTATGAGAGTTCAACCAAGTGATGCCACTCCAGGGCATCGACACTGAGCATTACAAACAGGTCGGTCTTCCCATCATCACTGAACGATGAGGCACTGCTAGTACTACACCCTTCATTTGGAAATACGAGGGGATTGGACCGCCCTGCGCAAGGCATTCATCGAGCATTACAGCAAGATTCAGAAGGACAAAGTGACTTTGTCTGATATCAAGGCGATTCGCTAGGGAGATGACGAACCAATCTTGGCTTATTACGAAAGGTGGCATAATAATTTATCCCAGGTGACCAACATCATCCCGACGGAGATGCAATTAGACACATTTGTTCGCGGTTTAAAGCCAAGCCTAGCGCAACAATCCGATTTCCATGTGGTCGAGAGCTTCGAATATCTAAAGAGTGTTATGTCCTATGCTAGAGGCGCGAAAGGAAAAGAATGCTACATCCCAGATTTGGAAGGATGGAAGCACAGGAAGGAGGACCACTAATGCTCCAAAGGTGACTTAGACAAACACTATCCAGAATGTGAATCATGGCCCGTCTCCAAAGCCAACATTCTTCCAGTATGATTCCTATACTCCGTTGGATATGACCTCTGCTGAAGCATTAGACCGACTGTTAATGATGTATAATGGGATCAAGGATGATCACATTACACAACAATATAAGGATCTTTAAACTTGGGGTTGGATAGATTGATTCTTGATCACAAGAATGAATGAATAAAGATGGAAATGGAGTGTAAATGAATGAATAATGGATGATGAATGAATGGATGGATGGATGAACGAATGAATGGGGATGTATTCTGGTTGGTATGGAAAAGAATGGAATGAAAATGCAATGGAAATCAAAAGATTCAAAAGAATAGATTGAAACTTACAACAAGAATGAATCGTTTGATCGAATGATAAACGGCTTGGGATCTTTAAGGCTAACTCCAAAGGATTTACATACTCCTTTCTACTTCTACTACATACAAAAATGTTATCAAAGTATACACATACATTCTCTTTACATTGCAATGGTACATACTCTTTCGAAATATGTTGTATACTATGAGAATCAAAGCCGTTAATGTAGTTATCCATGAATTGCGCTTGATCCTTTGCATAGACCATTCGGTGATGAATCATAGGATTTGGTGGCAGCCTTTGATGCATGATAATACTCATGGAAGAGAAACGCACCAAAAGAGATAAGTGAGAGAGGTCACTTGTTGATGGTGCTTGTCTTTCATCCAAATATTCACAAATGAGAACAAGTGATGGTAAAGGATCTTGATCCTTTATAGGCCCACGGTTTCCAACCTCCATTGGTGTAAGAATGAGACTCCTTGGTTCTTCAAATTCATGATACTTATTCTCCATAAGTGCCATAAGAGTACTTTGATCCTCCTTGAGCCGTGAGACACAAGGTGGTAATAAGGACGCCTCTTGGAGCATGATACTCCTATCATACAACTTTGATTCTTCCAACAAAGTATAACAAGAATCCATAGAAGTAATATTACAATATAATGAAGCTTTGCAAATCTTGTAAAAAGCAAGACTTACTAAACTTCTTGGATCCATATGAAGATCATTGCCATGGTGTGAATAACTCCTCATTTGCAATTCTTGGACATTTGTTGTAGCGAGGCTAATATCTTGGTCAAGATCAATGTCAACGTCAATGATGGCACAACTTTCTCCTTCTCGGATCAATGAACACATTTCATCACGTAGCTCTTCTCCATTCAATTCTTCTACTTCCTCTACTTCAAGATCCTCCTCTATGTGTACTTCATTTACTTCTTTAGCCATGCTACTACATACTTCTTGAACTTGCTCATTTTCAACAAAAACATCACATTCGGAAAATTCAACTTCTTCATTCACGCCTTCCTCCTCATACAATGGGTTGTCATATACTCGAAACTCTTCATTATTCTCCTCATACAATGGATTGTCATACAATTTAAACTCATCTTTAGGCACGCTACATACTACATTAACTTCCACATTCGTGCCAAGGTTATCACATACTTCACGAACATCCTCATACACGTCAAATACATCAAATGATTCACTTTCAAATTCTGGTTGCTCATAGGATAACGTTTGACATACACTTTCAACATAATCAAAACTTTGGCAAGATAGACTTGTACTTTGGTCAATGATTTCCTCGTCTTGGACAATAGGAATGGGGAGGTTTAGGGGCTGTTTTGAGGTGCTTTGGATAGTAGGTGTGAGGTGGTTTAGAAATTTGTTTGTAGGTCTTTGTTGTGTACGGGTTTTGTCCAAGAGTTCTTTACTCTTTACTTGAATTTCAACATCAAGAGCTAAAGAACTTAACTCTTTCAAGTTTGCGTAATATTGATGTACAACAACACACCAAATGTAATCATTAAGACCAAGAGTATAACATACCAAAACGTGTGGATCATCCTCCTTAAGGTGTAATAACCCACCCCAAAATCATGTTTAATTATCTATAAATCACAATAATTATCCAAATCGCGTTATAAATTTTTCGCGTTTACCTTTATTTATTTACTTATTTACTTATTGATATCGGTGTCAAGTCTCGTGCAGGAGATGGCTAAGGTGCCGAATTATCGGCTTAAAAAAAAATTTTACTTTACATATTCAGTCAATGATGTTAAAGTATTTCAGGTTATACGATGTGTATTATAAATTTATTTACCGAGAAATGGTTAATAATTATCCACCTCGATTTCTATATATATTTTACCGTCCCAATTTTACATAATTTTAAAGAGGTAATTTTTCCACTTTATTATTCTTAATCCAAATTCCTTTGTATTTTATTTTTATGTTACCAAATTATTATCAATATATTTAATTTCCTACAAAAACCCAATACTTCAATTTATTACAACAATTACAATATATTTATCCTATTGTTATCATCCTATTACTATTTAATTAAGGTTTGTTTTAGTTATTATTAGCATTAGTTTTAATTGGATGATAGATATATATGTTTTAGTAGAGGGGGGGGCCTTGTCATTTTAGACCCTCATTTTTATTTCACCTCAATTCAAGCTTTTCCCCTCTTCCTCTCTTCCTCTTCGACCGAGCAGCAGGGCCAGCCCACTGCTGGGTTTTTTCCGGCTCCGGCGAGGTACCCAACCGCCGTCCAAGGTGGCCGCCGCCACCACTCTTCCTCCCTCTTGTGTTTTTCTTCAATTTTATCTTCAAGGGTAACCTCTCAAAACCCCCAATTTCAATTTCTCTAAACCCTAATCTGAAAATCTATGTTTTACATATGTTTCTTTTGTAATTTCTATCTCTTTTACTCTCTTTTATCTTGAATTCAAGTATATAATTGTATTGGTTAAGTTAGGGTTAAGTTTTGAGTACATGCATGTGTGTTTCTAAGTGTTTATGAGGTTTTTTGGATGAATTCATGGTGGATGATGATTATATATTAATGCATGTGAAATTCTTGAGAGATTCTTATTATGTAAGGGCTGTGTTTATGTTTTGAGATTATGAATTAAGTGTTATTATGCTTAATTTGGGTGAATTAGTGAGGTTTTGGTGCAAGAGTTCAAGAACAAGTCCTTTATGTTGAGTTTATTTTTAATCCATAGTTGCATGTGGTTTTTAAGGTCCTTGATGAGTAAATTTTCAAGGTTTATATTCTGGAAATATAGTGGATTAAAGTTAGGAGAGGTTTGATTATGTTTAATATGGTTAAGAGTGAGAAAAACTCAATTAAAAACTGAGATATTGGTGTTTAAAGCCTCTGTTTCGATTCTGGAAATTTACAGTAGTATAAAAGTGGGATTTTTGCCCAAATTTCTACTCCATTTGATAGCTTAAGGTGTTAGCAAACCATAGGCTTTGGAATTTCGAGTTTCCGATTGGTATAGCCCGAGTTACGACCAAAACCGTGAAGGTACCATTTTATATACGAATTCTGAGTCACTGTATTGAGGGCTGTTTTTCGTGCCTTTGGAGATCTCTTTAGTTTTTATGGTAAACATAAACGTTTTAGGTCACGTTGCAAGCTTTCCAGAAAGGTATGATTCGTAGTCATCCGATGTCGGGAGTTTGAGTTACGAGCCCGGGAAGCAGGGCTGTCCAGAACAACGTTTCTGCCCGATTTAGCTTATGTAAATTAATATCTTTTGGGCCTCAAATCAACCCAATAAGGGGTTTTAAGCATGAGTGTGTCATGGTTATAAGTTGTCATTTTGGAGTTATGTGTTTAAGGCTAAGAGTACCATTTTGGTGTCTTAAGCAAGTGTTGAGGATAGCTTCCAAAAACTAGTAAGTTTGGCAAAGTACCTTTTTTCCCCATATTTCTTTAACATAATGTTCAATGTCTTTGGTCTAACTAAGAATTTTCTTCTAGCTTGATAGCCTCCAAGTCCTAAATCAATCCAACCTTTGGTACTTAAGTCATCGATCCAAGCTTGTTCTTGTCACATTCGGATGTATACCTCTTACTCTGTTTCACTATTCATTTGCTATCACATCATCAAACCATGTGTGGATCCATCATTCTCATTCTAGCTTTCAAGTTATAATTACCCCAATCATCATCGATTCAAGCTTATTTTCTTGGATTCAAGCCCTTTTTATTCGAATCATCTTCTACGTCATTATTCTCATGTTTTTCCGACCTGGAAGTTCTAAGGTTTTATATGCACAACTTTTGTCCGGGCCCATTTTGGAGCCCTTCCACTCGTTTTTAGCCTCTGGTGCTGTTAACAAAGTTGTAGATTATGTTTTTCCCTATTCCGGGATGTACTCTTTCACTTCGTTTCGATTTTCCTAACTCAAGTTATGCTATAAACTCTATTTTCTAGACAACCTGAAATTTTATTCCTAAAGTTATTTCATTGATATTACTAAGTTTCTAAACTTGTGAATCTAATTTAGAACCTTATTCGGTTCTTCATTTCTATTTATTCTTATTTTAGTTGACAAGTTTCGAAAGCCATCTCCAAGCCGAGACGCGCCGCCAAGGTCTTTAGCATCCCAAGGTACGCGAATTGTCCAGCTTTTACAATCTAAGTTATAGTCATGGTTCATTCAATTTATGCCATGTCAAGTTTTATGGTTTACAATGTCTTTATATTTAACAGTGGACCCGCACTCTATGTTTATATTTACTTTTATGTTTTAGCACTCCTGATCAGAGTGCCTTGACCTGGCCAGTGTCGACTGCTCGGCAGTCACCCATTCCAAGTTTTGATCAACTTGGGCATACGCGTGTGTGAGGTGCTTGCACCGATCGTAAGGGTTCCACCTACTTTCTACTTTCATTTGCTCATGTTTATGCATGTATTCATGATCATGTCATTCAAATCCTGTTTTAATTGCCTTCCCTTGTTTTCAAAATGAATTTAAATGCCGGCACCAAAACCGTTTTCCAACGGTTTACGTGCTGGAGGTTTACGTACTGAGTGTTTCCCCACTCACCCTTTTTGCAATGTTTTAATGTTTTGTTTTAGGAGGTTCGAGCTCCCAAGGCAAGGACAAGTCGGTTCCAAAGTAGTTCAAGGCTCTCAAGGTTGTTCTCTAAGGAAATCATCGGTTAGCAAGGGCGAGCAGGATTTTGGAAGTTGTATCAGTTTTTAAGCTATGTTTAAGTTTATATATTTTATCCAAGGGTTGTATAAGTTTTATATGTGAAGGTTCTTAAGTTAGTAAGTTATCTTGTGGTTTTGGAAGCTTCTTTGGTGTTGTTGCCTTGTCTCTTTTGGGAGACAGCGGTGACACTTCAACCTAAAAGTGTTCCGCTGCGCGAATCGCGGGCTTAGCTTCTCTAAGTAGAGTTTAACCCTGTGATTAAGGTTGGGGTGTTACAGTTGTGGTATCAGAGCCCCGTTTTGATTAAGTATTTGGGGATTATAGAATTTCTTAAGTCATGGATCCTAACTTAGGGGGAAAGTTAGGCATGTGAGTACAAGCCTCTTTATGATAAGTATAAGTATGATAAGTGGTATGTTGGGAATTGCTGATGAGCATGAAGCTCTAAATATTGGTTTAGTATGTAAATTGTTCTTCTTTGCAGGTTTTCAAGATTATGTAAATTTGGGAATAGCTCTAATTATAGGGGAAGTGCTGCCGAATTTCTTCCAGGGTTTTAAGAAGGTTTTAGTCAAAATCTTTAAGGGGAAAATCTAGGTGAATTGAGTTAAGTCTAGTAATTTATGCAAGTGAAGTTAATAAATATAATGGAAAATTGTGAAGTTTGCCAAGGCACCTCATTGAAAATCTTTGAAAGTTAATGAAAAGATTACAAAGCGAGTCCCAAGCGGGATTGGTATATGATGAAATGAGTTTTAAACGTTAGTATGGATTAAAAGTTTTTAAGGAAGCCCGAGAAAGGGAATAAATTATGAAGTCTAGAATTGTTAAGCAAGCTTAGGGCAAATTCAAAAGATAAAATGAGAGTTTCTTAAATCACTCATAAGAGGTTAACTTGGTTGAGTCTCGAACCTCGTCACAAATTTGTTTCTTTCATTTGCAAATAGCCCGTTCATTTTGGCCATGATAAGATTTTAAAATCTTGCATTGTACTTTGTGTATGGTATAGATGGATAACGACGGTAACCCCCTCCCAAATCCGTTCGCGATGTTCATGGACCCCGCCACCAACGTTCAAGCCCATCTTAAGGCTTTACAAGATGTCCTCGACGCACATTGCGCTGCAAATCCCAAGTCCGAATATCACGACGACATTTACCGAGCCCGATGCCTTCTAGCGACTCTTCCCCACGAGAGCCCGTGGGATGATATCCGGGACAGGTACCGTCAACTGCTTATACGTGGAGAACCCGGACGTCACGCATGGTGCCTCAACTATGTAGGGGCTTGGAACCAGATCACGATGGAGATAATGATCACGCAAGCTGCGCAATCTTTGAGTCTTCACGTCAGTAAGTTAGGACCCTATCTTCATGAAGTGCTAGGATTACCGGCGCCTGCCAACGCGGGAAAAGCACCAGCTCACGTGTTCGCTCCCCCGGCGGATGAAGTCCGTCTACACTTCTCACCGTACCTCACAGGACGTCCAATTGTTCCGAATCTATCGTCCCATGGGGAGACTACGCCTACCGCCCGAATAGCCGGAAAAGAAGAAGAAGATCCTAGCATGGATCTAGACCAAGACGAGGTGCGCCCCGAGCTAAAACAAATCAACAAGTGTGAAGCAGGAACGTCTACACCTGCCGCCCCTGTGGAGAATGACTTTGATTGGACCGCTTTGGGGCCTAGGGTTCGGCACACCAAACGCAAGAGCGTTTGTCCTCTACGACTTCGACGCGTGGAAGAGGCTAGGGATCAAGAACAAGAGGGGTCTAATTCTCATGTTTAGCAGTAGTCGTCGGTATTTGACTTTTGTGCAGGTTTAGCAAGGGGCTGACCATAGGTGTAGGCTAGATGACTCTAAGTACATCATGGGTGACTAAGTTTTTGCTTTTGGGTCACCAATGTAATTAGCCAGACTCTGCTTATTTTTGTAATCTCCCTACGATTGTTTTGTGGAAGGGAGTGTGGGTTTGTAATTCAAGGGGGAATGGAGAACATGACGTTTGGTTTTTCTCATGTATTGGGATTGGAAATGGAGATGAAAACTCTATGACAATCAAAAGGGGAATCGCTATCTTTATTTATGAAAATGGATGGATGTCATGGAAATTGTGGATTTATAATTATATGTATTGTGGATTCTGCAATTTGCAATATATTGGGATTGTGAAAATTCTTTTGAGATTTTAATTATGTATGAATATATGTATGTGGATGATACCTAAGACTTGACCAAGGAATCAAGGTTCTATGCGGGAGCATTTGACTAAAATCTGAGTTTTACAAAAAAAAAGGGGGGCTATAAAATGGGGGAATAATGTTAAGCTATTGGATAATAATATATTTTCTTGTAATATTGTAGTATGTCGCAAAATACAAGAAACACGCCATCACAGGAAGAACCTGGAAATGGGACCTCCGAGGGAAATCTACTAGAATTGCAAGGACCTCAACTTAACCCAGGGATGGTTAATCCTTCTGAGTCTTCTTTAGGATCTGTTCCTTTTAATCCACCTCAATACCCTGACCCCTTTGGGATGCTGGTACAAGAGTTGTTTAGGCGTATACCCCTTCCACCTACGGGTCAAGTAAGTCAGTCAAAAGAGGGAAATTACGCAGACAGAGTAGCCCGAAGGAATCCAACCTTCTACAAAGGAGGCTACGACCCCGTAGTGTTAGAGGATTGGATTCGTGAAATAGAGAAAATATTTGAAGTGGTCGAAGTACCATAAGATAAGAAATTAGCCATAGGCACCTACTATTTGAAGGGAGAAGCGGATATTTGGTAAAGGACCATCAAGGATAAATATCAAGGGACCGCGAAGTCTTAGAATGACATCCTAAGTGATTTACGAGCTCAATTTTATCCTACTTCCCTTAGGCGTCAGAAGGAGAAAGAGTTTTTAGAGTGGAGTATGCTCAACAAAGATATTTCAGTAGTACAATACACCGCCAAGTTTAACGAACTGTCTCGTTTCGCTCCAGAGTATGTTGCATCGGAGAGGCTAAAGTTAACCCGATACGAAGGAGGCCTAGCGCCGTATATCCGTAGTCAGTTATCATCCCATGACTTCCGAACAATGCAAGAAATGTGTGAGAGAGCTGCGGAGGTAGAACGAGTAAGAAAGGAGTTAAGAGCTCTAAACCCCGGAAACCAGGGGACTACCAAGAGGAAGTGGAACGACAAAGGGATGACAAGTGCCTCAAATGTGGGGCGATCCGGTCAAGAGGCGGTGCCTTGACCAAGGAATCAGCGGCTCTGTCAATGTTAAGGAGCCCTGCAGGAAATGTGGCAGGACCAACCACACTACCTCCCAATGCCGGGTAGGTACGGGGAATTGTTTGTGGTGTGGAGCCCCGGATCATAAAGCTGCAGAATGCCCAAGGAGAGCCCGGAGATCAGAACCAGGCACCACACGTCCAGCACCGCCAATGAAGGCACCGCAACAAGGCTAAGTGAGCCAAGCATACGTCATGAGCAAGAAGGAGGCAAAGAAAATGCACGGTTATTCTCGCACGCTTTATATATATATGCAACCCTTGATTGCATTATTTGATTCTGGAGCAACGCACTCTTTTATTTCAACCAGAGTTGCCTCAAAGTTAAAGTTTCAAAATCTAGCCAGAAAAGTAAATTATTCTATCAGTTTACCTAATGGTCAAACCATGCTTTGCACGACTAGTTTTGTGGGTGTCCCACTCATGTTAAAATCAGAGATATTTCCCGCTAACCTTATTCAGTTAGACCTAAAAGAATTTGATATCATTCTGGGTATGGATTGGTTGATTTCGACGCAAGCCCAAATCAAGTGTAGTAAGGGGATAGTCATTCTTAAGAATGCCTCCGGCACAGAAGTCCACTTCATTGGGGATTTAGGAGCTAACCCGTGCCCCATCATAGCCTATGTGAAGGCTCGAAAGTTGCTTAATCATGGGTGCGAGGGTTACCTATGTTCAGTAAGTGAAGATTTGAAGACTCCGCTCAAGATAGAGGAGATCCTCGTAGTACGTAATTTTCTAGATGTCTTCCCAGAAGAAATTATGGAGTTACCCCCGAGGAGGGAAATTGATTTTGAGGTTGAGCTAATTCCAGGAACAAGACCTATATCTAAGGCACCGTACAGAATGGCGCCTGCAGAGCTTAAGGAGTTAAGAGAGCAATTGGATGATCTATTGATTAAAGGATTCATCAGACCTAGCACATCACCCTGGGGAGCTCCAGTGTTGTTTGTAAGGAAGAAGGATGGTAGCTTAAGGCTATGTATTGATTACCGCGAGCTGAACAAAGTTACCATCAAGAACAAGTACCCTCTACCAAGGATTGATGACCTGTTTCACCAGCTTCAAGGAGCCGGAATGTTTTCTAAGATAGATTTGAGGTCAGGATACCACCAGCTCAGAGTTAGAGCTGAGGATATACCCAAGACCGCTTTTAGGACAAGATACGGGCATTAGGAGTTTACAGTGATGCCGTTTGGGCTTACCAATGCACCGGCAGTATTTATGGATCTGATGAACAGGGTATTCAAACCCTATTTGGATAAGTTTGTAGTAGTATTTATAGATGATATTCTAGTCTAGTCAAAAAGTCAAGAAGAGCATGAGAACCATTTGAGGATTGTCCTTCAGACTCTAAGAGAGCGACAGCTGTTCGCCAAGTTTTCAAAATGTGAGTTTTGGTTGAAGGAAGTAGCATTTTTGGGTCACATAATCACCAGTAAAGGGATCCAGGTGGACCCTAGCAAAGTTTCTGCCGTTCAAAGCTGGGCAAGACCTTCTACAGTTAGCGAAGTGCGAAGTTTCTTAGGTATGGCAGGATATTATAGGAGATTCGTACCGAATTTCTCTAAGTTAGCTCTACCATTGACCAACCTTCTCAAGAACTCTACTGTTTTGGAATGGTCTGTGGTGTGTGAAGAAGCCTTCCAAGTGCTCAAGGAAAAGTTAACGACCGCACCGGTGTTATCCCTTCCCGAGGAAGGAAGAGAATATGTGGTATATAGTGATGCGTCCCATCAAGGGTTAAGATGTGTGCTGATGCAGGATGATAAGGTAATCGCATATGCATCACGGCAGTTACAGCCTTACGAGAAAAATTACCCCACTCATGACCTAGAGCTCGCAGCAGTGGTGTTTGCCTTGAAGATTTGGAGGCATTACCTATATGGAGTTCATACGACTATCTTTACGGATCATAAAAGTCTCAAATACATATTCACTCAGAAGGAGTTAAATTTAAGGCAGCGAAGATGGCTAGAACTTATCAAGGATTATGATTTAGATATCCAATATCATCCCGGCAAAGCAAATGTAGTGGCCGATGCCCTGAGTAGGAAGACTCGGCATGGGAAGTCGACCTGTCTAGAGGTTCACCCAAAGCTGCAACAGGAACTATGGAAAGAAAACATTGAGCTAGTTAAGCAAGGAGAAGTGACAAGGAAGTTAGCCACCTTATTTCTACAGCCATCTATTATTGAGAAAATCAAGACAGAACAGGTGAATGATCCTGAACTCAAGAGAATCATGGATAATCTTGTCATAAAAGGGATGTCGGGATTCCTAATTCAAGATGATGGAACCTTAAAATTTCAAAATAGGTTGTGTGTGCCTAACAGAGGAGATTTAAGGCTAAAGCTTATGGAAGAAAGCCACAACTCATTATATTCTGTGCACCCTGGAGGTACCAAAATGTATAGGGATTTAAAGGAAAATTTCTGGTGGCCAAACATGAAAAAGGACATAGCCAATTATGTGAATAGGTGCCTAACCTGTCAAAGGATCAAGGCTGAACATCAACGACCATCAGGAGAACTCCAACCTTTGGAAATTCCCACGTGGAAATGGGAATCAATTTCTACGGATTTCATCATGGGTTTACCCCTCACCATGTCCAGGAAGAATGCCATCTGGGTGATTGTGGACCGTTTGACCAAGTCGGCACATTTTGTCCCTATCCACGAAGGGTGGAAGGTAGATAAGCTAGCTGATATATACATTCAAGAGGTTGTCCGTTTGCACGGAATTCCAAGAGAAATAGTATCCGACTGGGATACAGAGTTCGATCGAGATTTTGAGCGTACGCAAAGCTTTCGGTACACGACTTAATTTTAGTAGCTCATACCATCCGGAGAGCGATGGTCAAACCGAAAGGGTTAATCAGATTGTGGAAGATATGTTGCGTGCTTGTGTTCTGGATTTTCAAGGGAATTGGGATGAATTCCTTCCACTCGTAGAATTTTCATATAATAATAGCTACCAGGCCACTATTAAAATGGCCCCGTTTGAAGCACTCTATGGCAGGAGATGTCGTACCCCATTATGCTGGGGAGAGTTAGATGAAGCGTTAGTCATAGGTCCGGAACTAATCCAAGACACGAGCGATAAGATCCGAGTCATCCAGCAGCACATCAAGACTGCCCAAAGTCGGCAAAAGAGTTATGCAGACAGGAGGCGAAAACCTCTCGAATTTCAAGTAGGTGATCAAGTTTTTCTTAAGATTTCTCCAACGAAAGGGGTTCGAAGATTTAACATCAAAGGGAAATTAAGCCCACGTTTTATTGGGCCATATCCGGTGATAGAAACGATCAACCCGGTAGCATACCGAATAGAGTTACCTTCTAGTCTAGGAAGGATCCACGACGTTTTTCACGTATCGCAACTCCGAAAGTATGTGCCGGACCCGAAGCATGTTCTAGTGGAAGAGCCGCCGCTTTTGGCCGAAGATCTAAACTTCGAGCACCAACCGATTCGAATTTTGGATCGACGAATCAAGCAGCTACGCACGAAAGAAGTCCCATTGGTCAAAGTGTTGTGGGCAAATCAAGATACCTCGGAAGCCAATTGGGAAACCGAGGAAAACATGAAAGAACGATACCCTCATCTCTTTTGAGGTAACCAATCACGTTTTTAACCACCATCAAGTTTCGGGGACGAAACTTCTTTTTAGAGGGGGAGGATGTAATAACCCACCCCAAAATCATGTTTAATTATCTATAAATCACAATAATTATCCAAATCGCGTTATAAATTTTTCGCGTTTACCTTTATTTATTTACTTATTTACTTATTGATATCGGTGTCAAGTCTCGTGCAGGAGATGGCTAAGGTGCCGAATTATCGGCTTAAAAAAAATTTTACTTTACATATTCAGTCAATGATGTTAAAGTATTTCAGGTTATACGATGTGTATTATAAATTTATTTACCGACAAACGGTTAATAATTATCCGCCTCGATTTCTATATATATTTTACCGTCCCAATTTTAATTTATTTAGTTTCATTTCCTTTACATAATTTTAAAGAGGTAATTTTTCCACTTTATTATTCTTAATCCAAATTCCTTTGTATTTTATTTTTATGTTACCAAATTATTATCAATATATTTAATTTCCTACAAAAACCCAATACTTCAATTTATTACAACAATTACAATATATTTATCCTATTGTTATCATCCTATTACTATTTAATTAAGGTTTGTTTTAGTTATTATTAGCATTAGTTTTAATTGGATGATAGATATATATGTGTTAGTAGGGGGGGCCTTGTCCTTTTAGACCCTCATTTTTATTTCACCTCAATTCAAGCTTTTCCCCTCTTCCTCTCTTCCTCTTCGACCGAGCAGCAGGGCCAGCCAACTGCTGGGTTTTTTCCGGCTCCGGCGAGGTGCCCAGCCGCCGTCCAAGGTGGCCGCCGCCACCACTCTTCCTCCCTCTTGTGTTTTTCTTCAATTTTATCTTCAAGGGTAACCTCTCAAAACCCCCAATTTCATTTTCTCTAAACCCTAATCTGAAAATCTATGTTTTACATATGTTTCTTTTGTAATTTCTATCTCTTTTACTCTCTTTTATCTTGAATTCAAGTATATAATTGTATTGGTTAAGTTAGGGTTAAGTTTTGAGTACATGCATGTGTGTTTCTAAGTGTTTATGAGGTTTTGTGGATGAATTCATGGTGGATGATGATTATATATTAATGCATGTGAAATTCTTGAGAGATTCTTATTATGTAAGGGCTGTGTTTATGTTTTGAGATTATGAATTAAGTGTTATTATGTTTAATTTGGGTGAATTAGTGAGGTTTTGGTGCAAGAGTTCAAGAACAAGTCCTTTATGTTGAGTTTATGTTTAATCCATAGTTGCATGTGGTTTTTAAGGTCCTTGATGAGTAAATTTTCAAGGTTTATATTCTGGAAATATAGTGGATTAAAGTTAGGAGAGGTTTGATTATGTTTAATATGGTTAAGAGTGAGAAAAACTCAATTAAAAACTGAGATATTGGTGTTTAAAGCCTCTGTTTCGATTCTGGAAATTTACAGTAGTATAAAAGCGGGATTTTTGCCCAAATTCCTACTCCATTTGATAGCTTAAGGTGTTAGCAAACCATAGGCTTTGGAATTTCGAGTTTCCGATTGGTATAGCCCGAGTTACGACCAAAACCGTGAAGGTACCATTTTATATACGAATTCTGAGTCACTGTATTGAGGGCTGTTTTTCGTGCCTTTGGAGATCTCTTTAATTTTTATGGTAATCATAAAAGTTTTAGGTCACGTTGCAAGCTTTCCAGAAAGGTATGATTCGTAGTCATCCGATGTCGGGAGTTTGAGTTACGAGCCCGGGAAGCAGGGCTGTCCAGAACAACGTTTCTGCCCGATTTAGCTTATGTAAATTAATATCTTTTGGGCCTCAAATCAACCCAATAAGGGGTTTTAAGCATGAGTGTGTCATGGTTATAAGTTGTCATTTTGGAGTTATGTGTTTAAGGCTAAGAGTACCATTTTGGTGTCTTAAGCGAGTCTTGAGGATAGCTTCCAAAAACTAGTAAGTTTGGCAAAGTACCTTTTTTCCCCATCTTTCTTTAACATAATGTTCAATGTCTTTGGTCTAACTAAGAATTTTCTTCTAGCTTGATAGCCTCCAAGTCCTAAATCAATCCAACCTTTGGTACTTAAGTCATCGATCCAAGCTTGTTCTTGTCACATTCGGATGTATACCTCTTACTCCGTTTAGCTATTCATTTGCTATCACATCATCAAACCATGTGTGGATCCATCATTCTCATTCTAGCTTTCAAGTTATAATTACCCCAATCATCATCGATTCAAGCTTATTTTCTTGGATTCAAGCCCTTTTTATTTGAATTATCTTCTACGTCATTATTCTCATGTTTTTCCGACCTGGAAGTTCTAAGGTTTTATATGCACAGCTTCTGTCCGGGCCCATTTTGGAGCCCTTCCACTCGTTTTTAGCCTCTGGTGCTGTTGACAAAGTTGTAGATTATGTTTTTCCCTATTCCGGGATGTACTCTTTCACTTCGTTTCGATTTTCCTAACTCAAGTTATGCTATAAACTCTATTTTCTAGACAACCTGAAATTTTATTCCTAAAGTTATTTCATTGATATTACTAAGTTTCTAAACTTGTGAATCTAATTTAGAACCTTATTCGGTTCTTCATTTCTATTTATTCTTATTTTAGTTGACAAGTTTCGAAAGCCATCTCCAAGCCGAGACGCGCCGCCAAGGTCTTTAGCATCCCAAGGTACGCGAATTGTCCAGCTTTTACAATCTAAGTTATAGTCATGGTTCATGTTTTAGCACTCTATGTTTATATTTACTTTCATGTTTTAGCACTCCTGATCAGAGTGCCTTGACCTGGCCAGTGTCGACTGCTCGGCAGTCACCTATTCCAAGTTTTGATCAACTTGGGCATACGCGTGTGTGAGGTGCTTGCACCGATCGTAAGGGTTCCACCTACTTTCTACTTTCATTTGCTCATGTTTATGCATATATTCATGATCATGTCATTCAAATCCTGTTTTAATTCCCTTCCCTTGTTTTCAAAATGAATTTAAATGCCGGCACCAAAACCGTTTTCCAACGGTTTACGTGCTGGAGGTTTACGTACTGAGTGTTTCCCCACTCACTCTTTTTGCAATGTTTTAATGTTTTGTTTTAGGAGGTTCGAGCTCCCAAGGCAAGGACAAGTCGGTTCCAAAGTAGTTCAAGGCTCTCAAGGTAGTTCTATAAGGAAATCATCGGTTAGCAAGGGCGAGCAGGATTTTAGAAGTTGTATGACGTCACGGTCAACATCGTTGGATTTTTTCGGGGTTTTACATCATTACCTTCTTAAAAGAAGTTTTGTCCTCGAAACTTAAACTCAACAGCAACGGTCTCCCAAACGGAACTAACACTGGCGCTAACCAAAAATTCGGGGTTTTACATCATTACCTTCTTAAAAGAAGTTTCGTCCTCGAAACTTGACGTACCTTTAAGAGTAACACAGGTGAGGCTACTTGCTGTCATCTTCTCTTCTACTTTCCAGGTTCTTGATAACTTAAAGGTGAGGCTCTCTGGTTTTCATTGTTCCCATCATTTCCATTGCTTTCATTGTCATAGCCCTCCGAGGTCAACTGGGGACAGTGTCTTATGTGATGTTGGGGGCTCTCACACTTAAAGCATCCTCCCCTTACAACCCTCATTCTACAATCTCGAGCATAATTCCCAGGTCGGCCACAGTTTCGGCAGGTCGGGACATTCGAGGGCGTACGTCCTGAAGACTGATTGCTTTGCCAATTGTTGGGGCGGAACCTCTTCTCTTGGTAGGGTTGAGGTGGGTTTAAACGGGGCAACTCTTTCCTCTTATGCCCTTGCATGCCAAGTTGTCGCTCCATGTCGTGCATTACCCTTTCTGATGAGGCAACATTCAGATATTCAGTAAGACGTGAACTCACGTGATGACATCCGATCCTGAATTTTGCAGTTCAATCCATCCCAGAAACGATCCATCCTCAGTTGTTCACTAGACACAAGAGCAGGTGCAAACCGAGATAGTTCGGTGAATTTAGTGGAGTAAGAAAGCACGCTACGCTCTCCTTGGAGTAAGTTCATGAATTCCTTTTCCTTCGCCTTTTGAAGGGACATAGGATAGAACCTATCTTTCAGCACAACCTTAAAATGGTTCCAATCAAAACCCGGTTCGGTTCGTATCTCCTTCACACTGGCCCACCATAGATCGGCCTCCTTCCCGGTGGTATGCGAAAATCCACCCGTAGCTCCTCGGGACAATGGGTTGTGTCGAAAATCTTTTCAATCTCTCTAACCCAATCTTCAAAGACTTTGGGGTCAGCTACCCCTGTATAAGTGGGCGGGTTAAAGCTATTAAACCTTTGGAGAAGAGTGGAGGGATCATCTTCCCTTTCTCCTCCTTGTCGATCTACCACCCTCTTCAGAAGATCCTCGTGCTTGTTAAGCATCTCAATCATCAGCAGGCTAGCAAGGTCGTTCCTGTCTTGTTGTACTCGACCCTGATATCAAGTGAGGAAGACGTTGACGCAGTTCAGTCGCGGTTTGAGGGCGCTGTTCGGCTGCAGCTTGCGGGCGCTCCCGATTAACGTTGTTGGGTTGAGAGTCGTTTATGTCCGACATCTTGGTTCAAAGGGGTCGATTTAGACTACTAGGGTTCTTATTCTCACAACGTAAATACGAATTCTGAAGTTAGCTACTCTTATTAGACTAAAACATAAAAGAACTCGACAAGTAACAGAACCATAAACATAACTTTAACTCTAATCGCATTTAATAGCATCACATTTCAACACTTTGGTACTTGCAACAAATTTCAAGGGTTCCATCTGTGAGGTTAACTCCACATTTCACTTGATCATTTGCCAACATCCTTTCACTTTCATAAGATTATAACAATAGCTCAAGAAAAGAAATTCATTATTTCATATCACTTGCACCCGAGCATAACATAAAGTTCCATTCTCTCCTAACTGGGGCTAACAAAAGCAACAACCCACACGGTTATAAATTTAAACAATCAAGAACTAATTACACGTAAGTATTACTACTTGGGACTAATCCCACTACTCTTTTACTAACTCTACTTAGAGTATTTTCATACGAAAGAGGGTTCCTGCGAACCACGATTGGGGTCCAATCAGGATCGTCAAACTCATCCCCAGAGTCCTCCTCGGAGTCTGCTTCCATCTCGAACTCTACCAGAACCTCATCTTAAGGCTCGGTCTTTCATTGAGGCTACCTACTCTGCAACCTAAAATCTCCAGCGACTACTCCTCGTATGTCAAGCTCTCTTTCAGCCTCCAAGTTCTCATCGGAGGTCTTCTTTTGCTTCCAGACCTTCCTTGGGGTTGTATTCCGTACCCACCTCGGGTTTCAAGTCTTTTAGAGGAGCTAAAGTCTCATGCTCATAGCAAGGGTGACGATATACATTTCGACATATGAAGCTAACATAATCAAGCACAGACTTACAACATATAAGAAATCCAAGAAACAGACAAACATTCCATACCCCCATCCTACACTCATCACTCCGAACGTAGCATCCTAAGGTCTAACTAAACCTAAGGGACACTTAGGAGCTACCAGGTCGCAACCTGAGCTCGATACCATTCTCGAACGCCGGAAATTCAATTATAGAAAGTCAAAGTCAAACTAACGTTAATGCACAAAACTTAGCGGAAGACTTCAAATTCGGTTTGGCCACCTGCGTATCCCCGAAGGAACACAAGGCGAGAAAGGAAAACATAACTGTCTGCTAACGGTATCTACTAACAACTCCAAACCAAACTTTAAAACATCATAACGAAAACAAAATGAAAAGTTCAAGGACTTCTAGACTCGTCGTCCTCACTTCTAATTCCCGTCCCCAGCATTTAGATCTTCACCTGAAAGCAAACATTTCAAAAATGAGGGGGAAATCTCAATAATGTCTACCCCTAACGTTAAAAACAATTAAAGTTCATTTCAATTCATTTTAGGGGGAGGGATCAAATCAAACGTTTTACAAACCTTTAACCCTTAACTGTTTTCCTCAACCCAACCAATCCATATTTTATTGTGCGGGCGGGATACCACATCCCTTAAAGTAACAAATATCATACCGGATCCCAGATCCTCTGCCTACCACAGCTTACACAGCTACGACCCGAATATCAAGAGAGTTCACATTTCCGCCTACCACAGTTACGACCAGGTCCTGACCCTTTGCGACCACAGCTACGACGGGGTCCCAGACCCTTTGCCTACGAGCTACGACTGTGGTCCTGGACCCTTTGCCTACCACAGGCTACGACCAGAATATTAAGAGTTCACATTTCCGCCTACCACATGCTACGACCAGGGTCCCTGACCCTTTGCCTACCACAGGCTACGACCAAATAACCCGCTTAAATGTTTCACTTTGAATTATTAGTATCTTATGCAAAACTCAACTCACAACTCTCAAGTCAAACCCAACCCAGGTTATCAAAACCATTAACAAAACTTCGAATAAAAGACCATCTAATTTCTCAACTCAAATAAACTAAGATCACAATCGAATCAAAAAGATTATCAAAACAGATGGTCATATTTCCACAAAAGTCCCTTTTCGGGATGCAATTCTCAAAATAAATTATAAAACATCAAAACACATTTAAAGAGCATCCCGATGGGGATTAGAGCATAGACAATTACCTGATGTACTTCACAGCACAGCAAAAAGAAGAACACACTTGAGCTCACTAACGTCACGCACTAACTCGGGCCTAGAATAAGAATAATTATCTAATCAAAACGCGTTCTAACGAAGTTAGTATTAACTATTAACTACCTAACCCATCCCCTAGGAACACTTAGGTTCCTATCATTTATGAAGTTACACTTAACACCTTCAAGAAAACACATAACAAGATCACATATTATTTTCACTCAACAATTCTTTATAAATAGAAGCAAGCAGAGGACAGATTATAACGTTCACATACAACGGGTCACAACTCGACTTCCCGACATCCTACGGGTCTGGTTTTGGACTTTTCGGAAACCTCGGGATGTCTACTAAAACTTCTATGTTGATGGCTAAGCCCAAATCAGTCTCGAAGGACCCTAAAAACACCCGTCTTTCCCATTGGTCCATTTCTGACAGGTTCTGGTAAAACGGTTATAACTCGGGCTATACAAATCAAACGTTCGATCCGTAAAATTCCTATGGTTCCTAACATCCAAGGGAACCTCCAGTTAAAAGGGCTCGATCAAAAGACAACTACACTAACCGTGGCAACCCGATCTTTAGACGCTAACGAAACTGTCCCGATAACGGTTATTAATTAATTAGCACTTTCGGTTCTAACTTCCACCATTCGATCCCGGGGTCCTAATTTGGGCTCAAAACAGTAACTAGGGTCTAAGATATAAAGCCCAACCTAACTTAGGTCCAACAATTAAACTTGTAGAAGTAAACTTAATTTAGAAAACATAAAAGACCCTTTAATAACTTTAATAAAACCTAAGGTCATAAAATTACTTAAAACATAAATTACCAAGATTTTAAAGATTAAAGCATGGATTATTTACAAATAAGTTATAACAAGGGAAAATAATCAAGAATCAAGAATTAATAACAAGAATCGAATTCCTTTTTAGTAATTTAACCAACTCACTTATTTAATCAAGATTACACATGAAATTAACATGAATGAACCCTAAGAGAATTTAAAGAACATATGAATATTTAACTTAATGAAACAAGAAACCTAACTAATTTGCAAGAATCAAGAAATGACTAGGTTTACATGTAAAAGAAACATAAAGAACTTAGAAACATTAAAACTACCAATCAAGAATCTAAGGTTTTAATAACAAGTAACCAACCTAATTCACTTAACAACTTAACAAAATTTATTCTTAAGAAACAATAAGGACTTAACGATTAAACAACTAAACATTCAAGAATTTAACCTAAGTAATAAATTTCCAAATTCGTACATACAATAATATTGTGGTCTAAACGATTCATGTAAAGAATATAACGAATATTAAAGAATCACTTTCAACCCTAATAATCAACTATTACAACCTAAATCTAATTACAATTTATAACAAAAATTACACATATCAAGTAAACAAATTACACATAACAAATAATAAATTTACACATAATTACAACCAAGAACAAGATTACAAATAATTTCCCCTAATTACAAAAATTACAAAATTTAATAACAATAATATTACAATTATATAAATCAGATAAACAAGAAAAGAAAGAAAAAGAAAAGGAAAAACAAGATAAAATAGTTAGGGTTTTTAGGGTTAGGGTTTTTACGTAGGGTTCAGGGCAGAGGGGTGTTTCTTGGCTGCGGTGGCGGTGTGCGACGGTCGGAGGGAGTGCGTCGGAGGTCAGGGCGTCGTCGGAAGTCGTCGGGCAGTGGTGGTCGCAGGGTTTCACACGCACAGCAGCAACAGAAGTAAAACTTGGAGCCCTCCTCGCATCTGGGCGTGCATTGGTGGCAGAGGCGATGCCGGTGGTCTGGGCGACGATGGTGGTCGTCTGGTGACGGCGCGCGCGGTGGCAGAGACGAGGGGGAAGAGAGAGAGAGAGAGAGAGAGAGAGAGAACGATTGAAAGAGAAAGAACGGGGGGAAAAAGGGCTGCTGGTGGTTGCCGGGGTGATCGCCGGCGACGGCTCCCGGTGGTCGGCGCTTCTGGTCGGGCGGCTGCAGGGAGAGGGAGAGAGAGAGGGGTTGTAGGGTTAGGGTTTGGGAGAAAGATTAGGGTTTGATATGTGTTTAGGGAGTTTTTATACTAATACCCAATTTAGGCCCAAATTAACCCAATCTAATCCAAACCCAACCCATTTAAACAATTAAAACTGATTTTTCTATAACCCAATAATTCTAACAATAGTAATTATAATATTAATACTAATAATCGTATAATCACATAGCAAATAATATTCACGTAATTAATCAAATAATAATATTAACCAGCGGAAATTACTATTCTACCCTTGTTAGTCCCTCAACGGTCCTACGAGCTCAAGCGTTCGCATAAATAAACACAAACGAATAATAATAAATGACGAAGTCAAACCTAACTTACTAACGACGTCACGGTCAACATCGTTGGATTTTTTCGGGGTTTTACAATTATACAAATTATTTGACCTAATTATGTTTAATTCGCAAATTTTTAGGAAAGTCCCTATTATAAGAAGAGTTAAGAAAAGATGAAATTTGGCCCAAAATCAACACGCAGCAGGAGGACGCTGCCAGCGTCCCAAAAACGCTGCCAGCGCCTCCTTCAGAGAGGAAGAAGGACCAAAACGCTGCCAGCGTTTTTCTTCGGAAATTCTAGGCGGAGCAGCACAAAACGCTACCAGCGTCCCAAAAACGCTGCCAACATTTTTAAGCACTGCCAGCGTTTGCCTATTTCCACAGCCGTCAATTTGTACGCGTAGGGTTTAGGGTTTTGCTTTCCTATTTTCTTCTATATATAGTTGATACTTTTGGGAGGAGAAAATCATCACGGAAGGAAGACACCACAACTCCACCCATCTCTTACCCATCTCTCCACCACTCATCCATCCTTCATCATCATCATCGATCGTTGTTCTTCCAATTAGGTGTATTCTATACTTTATTATTATGTTTAATTACTCTACTCTTCGTACTTCAATTTGTATTATGAGTGAGTAGTTTTATTATTTGGTGTAGTTTATTGAAACCATGCTAAATTATGTATTTTGAGACAAAGTTTTGATCTTTAATGTCTAGTTGATGTTTCCTATGATTTCATGACAATTTGTGATTACTGTTTACTGTTTTTATATTGAATTAATTAGAATGCATGCAAGTTAGTTCTTTATAGATTCGATTGATAGTTAGAGTCTCCAGTACTGAAAGCCAGAGTCTTTAACATTAGTTTCGCCCTGATTAATCATGGAAGGTTCAAATCTATATTTTATAATTAGGAAATTGTCATAAATCTTTGTTAAATCGATTTGCTAGTAAATTGGTTGCAAGGTGTTAGATGATACTTTTCTTGTTTTTAATGCTCTAATTTGATTATACTTTAGTGCTGGTACTAGGGTAGTCATAATTAGTGGGGTTTATATTAGGGCTGGTCATAAGTAAACTAAAAAGTAAGGAAAAGTAGGGAAAAGCCGCTGGTGGATCTTTTCTGCAGTCTAACTCATAGGAGTATCAATTAGTGTGTCAGTGATAAGTATTAATTTGCATGGTGGAAATAAACTATACCAAATAGATTTATCATATTGTTATTCGAATCAATCTCTTGTGTGCGTTTCGATATTTTCGTTTCGCAATTTTAATTCGTCTATTTAAATAGTTAATCTTGAATCCAAAACCCCCACTTCTTTATAAAATTGCATTCAATCTTAGTTAATAATATAAAGATTAGTTTAGATTAGTTAATTAGTAATTATAATGTGAGTTAAATCGGTAAAACTATTATGAAATCACTCTTTCCTCGTTGGATTCGATCCCTACTTTCCAATCTACATTAATTAGATTAATCATAGTAGTGGTTAAATTTGTAAGCCCTGCGACAAGCTGTTACAAATTTTGGCGCCGTTGCCACTGGGGAAATAATTGATCCGTTAGTTTTTACCCATTTAATTTACTACTTTTACTATATTTATTACTTTAGTAATTCGTTTTTATTTATTCGTACTGTTTTAGGTAACTTATGAAATTGAGGAACGGAAAAGACACTGAAGACTCCAAAGAAGAAGAGGATCTAAAGCCGGAGAATAGTGATACAAAAAGTGATTCAGAACCAGTAAGTTCTGAGGAAGTTGAGGTAACAATGGCTACTCTACGCGAGATGACTGCTCCTAATTTGGTAACTCAACCTTTATCTATTATGTATGCTCAATTAGAGAAACCGTTTAAACTGAATTCTGGATTTATAAACCTACTGCCCTTTCATGGTTTGCCTAATGAAAACCCATATCATCATATTACTGAATTCCTTATCACATGTTCTGCTATGGTACCTGAGGGAATACATGAAGATCAAATTAGATTGAGAGCTTTTCCTTTTTCACTTCTTGATAAAGCAAAAGGTTGGTTATATTATAGCATGCTGGAACTTTCTCTACATGGACTGCATTGCATAAAACATTTGTAGAAAAAAATTTCCTGCATCAGGAATTGGGTCAATTAGGAAAGAAATTAGTGGAATCCAACAAAGGGATGTGGAAACTTTTTATGAGTTTTGGGAAAGATTTGATAGACTTTGTGCTTGTTGCCCCCAACACCAAATAACTGAGCAATTGTTAATTCAATACTTTTATAAGGGTTTACTTCCAATGGATCGTTATATGGTTGATGCTGCTAGTGGGGAGGCTTTGATTGATAAAACTCCAGCTGACGCTAGGTGACTTTTTAGTTTAATGGCTCAAAATACTCAACAGTTCGAAACTAGGGGATCCCAGGTAAGAAAGGTTAATGAAATTGGTTCAAGTTCAGCCTTAGAGAGTCAGTTGTCTACCATTACTGCTATGCTTAATAAACTTATTACTGGTGGAACTCAAAAAGCAGTTGTACGTGGAATTGGTTGTTTAGAGGGACATCATACTGATGCGTGTCCTACACTTCAAGAAGGAGAGGCGAATGCAATTTATTCAAACCAAGGTCAGAGGAAGTATGATCCTTATTCTAACACCTATACTGAGGAATGGAAAGATCACCCTAACCTTAGGTATGGCAATAATACCAACCCTCCTGGCTTTGAACAATCAAATCGTCAACCTAAACCTCAAGATACAACCAATTACCTTCTTGAACAGGTGCTTAAGAAAATGGATGATAGGTTCCAAAATATTGAGTCAGCCCTGAAGCAAGTTCAGGAGAGACAAACTGCGACTGATACCATAGTTAGCAACTTGCAAGCCCAACTGAACAACAGGTTACCATCTCAGCCTTACCCTAACCCTAAGGAGAATGTTAGTGCTATGACTATTAGGAGCGGAAGGGAATTGAAGGGGTTTTTAAAAGAATTTTGTAGTAATAAAAGAAAATTGGTTGCTAATGAGAAAGTAAGTGTGGGGGAATACGTGTCTTCTATTTTTCAAAAGAAATTGCCCCCAAAGTGCAATGACCCTGAGATGTTTTCTATTCCTTGTAAAATTGGAGACCTTTGCTTTGACAATGCCATGCTTGATTTAGGTGCCTCCATTAATGTCACTTCGGTCTATTTATGATAAATTGAATTTAGGGGAGTTAAAGAAGACCGGTATTGTGATTCAGTTAGCTGATAGAAGTAAAACTTAACCAGATGGAGTTTTAGAAGATGTCTTAGTCTAGGTTATCCAACTTGTGTTTCCTGCTGATTTTTATGTGTTGGATATGGGTAATGCATCCCATGATTTTCCTATCCTACTTGGAAGACCATTCTTGAAAACATCTATGACTAAAATTGATGTGCATGGAGGAACACTGACTATGGAATTTGATGGTGACATGATTAAATTTGACATATTTGATGCCATGAAATTCCCTGGTGATGTGAAGTGTGTGTATGCACTTGATATTATTGATGAATTGTCGTAGGATGTTTATGATTTGACTAGAGAGGATGGCACTAAACCTAAGAGAGACGTTCATGTCGTGGGAGAGATTCATTTGAAAAATCCATGGGCTAAAACTACGTCGAGCCCATGACAGTAAACAAAGGCGATGATTGGGAGGCAACCCAATAAATACAGGGGGGAAGTTCCTTAGTGTTCCTTTTTCTTTATTTTCTTTTTTAGCAGCTTATTTAGTAATATTAAGGACAATGTGTGAATTAAGTGTGGGGGGCAGTTTATATGTTTTTAATAGCTTAGTTCGCGAGTCTATTTCATAATTTATTCTTGCTTTTCAGTTCTTAAAGAAAAGTTGATTTTATGGACAAATTGCTTTGTACTTTGTTGCTTAATTAGCCGTTTTAAGATGAAGTAATCGATTAGATTAAAAGCGGTCAGTATATGTATAGTAGACCTTAGGTTGGGACTGTTACCACGATTAGACTTTATTTACCATGTGCAAAAATGAGTTCCCTCCGACTTTCATCGTACCCCATTCGAGGCGAGACTATCTTTACTAGGGAGGAATCTCTAAGTCCCTTTATGCTCTTGCTCACCTTCTAAACTAATTAATGTGGTGATTAAGTGCTCAAAGAGCATAAGTTTTGAAAAAAAAGAAAAAAAAAGAGAAAAAAAAAGTTTTTGTTGAAATTAAATTGTGTAAATTAATAATCCCTAAGTTATGCTAGTCGGTTCACCATCACAACCTGGCATAGGTGGAGCGGCACCTTTTTGCCCCTTAAGCACAATGTTAACTGCGTATGGAGTTGGTCATGTTGGGAGGGTAGCCCCGTAATTGGGCCGCGCTTAATTCCCTAAATATGTCGGCAATGACGCATAAAAAGTAATTAATTGATTTGCTTAAGGTCGTGTGGCACCTTCTCCATTGAAAAGGATAAAAGAGCTTGAGCATGAGGGAGAGTTAGGTTGACCAACCGAAATATTCTTCGATCGAAATCGAGTGGGAGGGCGATTACACATTGTTTGGAGGATCTTGTTTAGTATGTGGTGAGCGAGTGTCGAAAATCATAAAGAGTGCTGCTATCTTTGACTTAAGAGTTCTCAAATATGTATGCTGATTTCTTTCATTCTAATTGATGAAGCCATTTGAGGGGCCAGTTATGCGACCAAGTGCATAGTAGCTTGTTTCATGGGTGCATTTTCTTCACCTCACCTTCTCATTTATTTTAAATCGTCTTCTTACGGCTTTTGTGGGTATAGTTGCTATAAACCCTCCCGAGACCTTTCTCGTCCACCCGGGGCTGCCGGGGGGTTTAAAGGGCTTGTTGCATGCGCTAAATGCAACCGTGATTCCTACAAAAGTGAGCGAGGTTTTACTTTAGTTTTTGAGTCTTATATTCCTTTGTACGAGGGCATCCATAGTCCAAGTGTGGGGGAATTTGTTGAGTCATATTTTATACATAATTTATATATGTATTTAGTTTATTATTATACAAATAATTTGACCTAATTATGTTTAATTCGTCAATTTTTAGGAAAGTCCCAATTATAAGAAGAGTTAAGAAAAGATGAAATTTGGCGCAAAATCAGCACGCGGCAAGAGGACGCTGCCAGCGTCCCAAAAACACTGCCAGCGCCTCCTTCAGAGAGGAAGAAGGACCAAAACGCCGCCAGCGTTTTTCTTCGGAAATTCTAGGCGGAGCAACACAAAACGCTACCAGCGTCCCAAAAACGCTGCCAGCATTTTTAAGCACTGCCAGCGTTTGCCTATTTCCACAGCCGTCAATTTGTACGCGTAGGGTTTAGGGTTTTGCTTTCCTATTTTCTTCTATATATAGTTGATACTTTTGGGAGGAGAAAATCATCACGGAAGGAAGACACCACAACTCCACCCATCTCTCCACCACTCATCCATCCTTCATCATCATCATCGATCGTTGTTCTTCCAATTAGGTGTATTCTATGCTTTATTATTATGTTTAATTACTCTACTCTTCGTACTTCAATTTGTATTATGAGTGAGTAGTTTTATTAGTTGGTGTACTTTATTAAAACAATGCTAAATTATGTATTTTGAGACAAAGTTTTGAGCTCTGATACCATTTTGTAACGCCCTGGAAATTAAATTCTAAACTTAACGGTCAAAGTCAAACGTTGACTAACGGTAACGGCGGAAGTCTCGTTTTTTTTTTAATTGGGCGTTACAGCCGTATTCCCGAAGGAATACAAGGCAAGAAAGGAAAAACTAATAACTAATCATTAATTTCTTCAATTTAACAAACGAAAGAAACTTCAAATTCTAAAAACAACAAACTCAACATAAACTAATTTCAAGTCTAAACATAACTAAACTTTTATTCTCAAGCTACTAACTTCAACGTCTCACTTCTAATTCCCGTTCCCATCACAGAACTCTTCACCTGAAAACAAAACATTTAAAAACATGAGGAGGACTCAATAATGTCTACCCCTAATTTGTTAAAACAATTTCAAATTCATTTCAATTCATTTTTGGGGGAGAAGTGAACAAGTCAAATCTTTTCACAAACTACTTTATTTCCCAACCAACCATAACCATCTTTCAGAATTATTAAGCGGGCGGACCTTGCTTATTTGGCCCTCGAAGTCCAAGACTTCATAATAATCATATCTCAATCTCAATAAATCACAATCTCAACATACGGATGGCCATCCATTTCACACACGTGCATAAAACTAACCCTGGGGAAGTAGCACTTATCAGGCATCCCTGATCTCTTGACAACCTCCCTGCAGGAACAGATCCTGGTCTATGGGACATTTGCCCGAACACACAACCATAAAAGGGCATCCCCTGATCTCTTGACAACCTCCCTGCAGGAACAGATCTTGGTCTATGGGACATTTCCCGAACCCGCATTTACTTCTCGTTTGAATTATTAATCCGATTTAATAACACACCATTCCAAACTCAATCAATCCATTCCCAATTTCCAAAACCATTTCCAAATTATACATAAACGACTGTCCACATTTTATCAACTCAGAAGAACATAACCAACATCCAAAGTAGACAGCCAATTTCATAATAAAATCCCCTTTCGGGATGCAGTTTCCAAAAGCATATAAAATCATAAAACACATAAAGCGCATCCACATGGGGATTAGGACATAGACATTACCTGACAAATCTTCTTTTCACTCCACGGATAGACTTAAACTCACTAAAACGAACGGTCTAGAACGCGCCTAAAAAATAAGGAAATTCCTGCATTAAAACGTGTCGTACGGAGTTAACGCAAGCTACTTTCTTCCTAACCCACCCCTAGGAACACTATAAGGTTCCCATCATTCATAAATTAATATTTTAAACATATCTCATATATTCTAAACCATCACATTTTACAAACACTTAACATATTACAATCAATTGAATAAATCACACATAAAAACACATTTATTCAAAAGAATAAACTGGACAGATTGCAACGTCTGGATAAAACGAACCATAACTTGAATTCCCGACATCCTATGGGTATGATTTTGGACTTTCTGGAAGCCTCAGGATGTCTACTAAAACTCTTATGTTAAACTCGAGACTAAAAACACACTCTAAGGTCGTCAAAAATGGTCATCCATCCAAACTGTCTAGATCTGACCTAGGTCTGGCAATGGGGGTATAACTCGACTTATACAACTCCAAAGTCCGATCCGCAAAATTACTATGAAACCTAACATCCTAAGGTATTTCCAGACCAAACAGTAGGGATAAAAATGGACTATACAATCAATGGTGACTGATATCGTACGGCTCATAAAATCTGTCCAAACTCACCGGGTTTTTATTTCGGGATTTTCGATCCTAGTTCTAACCATACTATCCCGGGACTCCAAATTGAGGTTCTAACCAGCCTATTAGGGTCTACTACTTCTTCTTTCACCCCCATAGCACAACTAGGTCAATTTACACATATACTAACATAAATTCTCACAATAACAAATTAAATTTGCAAAGTCACGTTTCCATAAAAACATAATGTAGAGGTCGACCTGAAACTTGGAATTTCCGACATCGAAACTTTAAATAATAAAACACACACAGCAAGAATGATAAACTTTCGTTCGAAACCAATTTTGAAGTATTTTTAAATAAAGAAAATTATTAAAACTCATAATAAAATGTAACGTACTATAATGATCAATAACAATACGATTTCCGCATCAAAGATCGAAACTTTACTAAACATAATATAATTTAAATTTATAAAATCACAAGGAGAATTAAACAAGATCTTTTTTTTTAAAAGATAACATATAATAACCAGTATAAATCACGTATATGAGCGAATTATTAATTTAATTTCATAGAAATCTACCACTTTACTATAATCAGAATATAACATGAATTTCATGCAAGAAAACACAGCAACTCAGATCACACATGATTAATTCTAATCAATCAAAACGTAAGATACTCCTAATCACAACTTAATACTGCTAGTGCAACATACTCCTAATTAGACCTACCTAATACCCATATTAAACACAAATTGGACTAATGAAAAGGCATGCTTGACTTAGCAAAATCATTCATATTATGCTCAGATTAGGTGAGTAGAAAACATGCATGAATATACTGATAGTAATAATGACCAACGTAGACTAAAAATAATGGTGAATGAACTTATGAAACCAACATAGAGTAGGGTTAGGGTTTTTACGCAAAAACTGGACGGAACTAACGGTAGAACGGGCAGCGGTCGGGGCTCCGGTGAGGTCGTCGGTGGCGGATGCGTCGGGGTGAATCCTCGGACGGTGCTCGGCAGACGGTGGGGAGTCGTCGGGAGTCGTGGCGGTCGGGGTCGAACCCAGCAGTGACTTCAAGCAGCGCTGACTCGTTTCTTCGCGTCGGGGCGATGTGCGGTTTCGGTGATGATGGGGTTATCGGCGGTCTTCTGGTGGTCGGGAGTCGACGACGACGATCGACGGCAACTGGGCGGTGGTTGGCAGGGGCGTATAGCGATGCAGATGGAGGGGGAAGAAAGAGAGGCGAGAGAGAGAGAAACAAGAAGGGAGGGATGCGGTGGTTGTGATGGGTGTGGCGGTAGTGGTCCGGCGACAAAGGACGGTGGTTGCAGGTGGCGCTCCGGCGACAGCGACGGTTGGGGCAGCAGCAGTTAGAGCACGTAGAGAGAGAGGGAGAAGTGGGAGTTTAGGGTTTGGATTAGCTTGCTTAGTTAATCTAATAAATTAATTAGTACAAATAATAAGAAAAACTTGGGAAAAAAAGACTGCTAACAACCGGTACTAAAAATAGTAATTAGGAAAATATTTTTTTTTTGAAATAGACTTTTTTCGAGTCTCTCCTAGGGTTTTGACCTTAGTGTGAGTTTTCTCCCTAGCCTAGGGTTTTGGTCGACGGCGTGTCCGCGAGTTTGTCTCCGGCGAGTCCGAGAGAGGGGATCGGGTTGAAGGAAGATGGCGACGTCAGCAGAGTCAACGGGAAGGGAAGGTCCGGAGGTTATTCCGCAGAACGAAGGAAAGAGGCCCATCTAGTGGTAAGATGATAGTTCTGAGGAAGAGGAATCAAAACTCTCCCTATGTCTAGTGGGGAGGGTCTGGACAAACAAGAAGTTCAACTCATACGCTTTCCTTAACACAATGGAGAAGATATGGCAAACCGATCACGGGCTGGAAGCAAAGGAAATTGCCGATAATGTCTTCTTGTTTCAATTCTTTCACTGGAAAGATAAAGAAAGAATATTGGAAGGAGAGCCGTGGACTTTCGACAAATCAGTGGTGTGCTTGAAGAGCGTAGTTGGGGAGACCCTTCCGTCAGAGGTTGGAGAAACCCTAACCCATACACCTTTTTGGGTTAGGGTGTATAACCCACCTTTCAAGGGAAGGAACGAGAGGAATCTGAAGGCCCTGGAAGATCACATTGGAATTTTCATGAGCATGGACGATAACCCGAGAGGATGTTGGGAGAAATCTGTGAGGGTTAGGGTCTTGATGGATCTTCGGAACCCTTTTCCAACGGAGATCCCTGTAGAGGTAAAGGGTCATGGGGAGACAAAACTGAAGGTGCGGTATGAAAGACTCCCCACAATATGCTACTTTTGCGGGAGATTAGGGCATAGTGAAAGGGACTGCTCAGAGAAAGGAGAGGAGAACACTGATGAGAGACAACGATTCGGGGAGTGGATGAGGGCATCGCCGTGGCATGCAAAAAGGGGCATCACAAAGGAAGAGTCGGCTGGAGGCACGAAGGCAGCGAGAAAACTTACCTTCGAGCCCAAGAAAACTGAGAGCGCAAGTAAAGTACCAAGTGTAGATGAAGTGACTGATAGTATGAAGAAAATCCGAATGCAGGAGGCTCGAGGAGAAAGGAGGGAGAGGGAGGAGGATACGGGAAGTGAGGTAAATGGAATCAATACTGTGGAGGGGGATGTCTCAACTGTTCCGGATAAAGGAGAAATCCAACAACTGGCCGAGCAACAGACTACGATGGATGAGGCTTTGCCTGGGAAGGGGGCATATGGAAGAGGTTGTCTAGAATCTAAGATGGGGAAAGGGGTGCCAGTGATACAAGAGTGGGACAAAAGAGAGGGATAGAGGGAGAAGATGACATGCAAACAATGGGATGCAAAAAAGCAAAAGGAGGAGAAGACTGGAGCAATGGACATCTTTTTAATACAGTAGTGGAGACTGCCGTGTAGCTCCGCGAACAACCATGAAAATTTTAAGTTATAACTGTCGTGGTCTCGGGAACCCACGTGCAGTTAGAGGTGTGAAGCGCCTCATTTGTTATGAAAATCCCGATGTAGTGTTTCTTTGTGATACTCGTTTGAAGGAATGAGAGTTTGCTAGGTTGAAGAACTATTGGTCGATGGAGAATGGGATCTTTGTGAGCTGTAGGGGGGAAGCTAAGGAGCGCAGTGGGGAACTTGGGTTGTTATGGAGAGGCTGCGTGCATATGGAGTTGGTGCAAAAATCGAGAAACCACATTGATATGTATGGGGGGAGAGAAGGAGGTGAAAGAGAATGACGGTTTATAAGAATCTACGGCTATCCAAAGGAGGAGGAAAAGGCGTTAACTTGGAAGCTAATGGAGGATCTGAGGGGTGATGAGAGGCTTCCATGGCTGTGCGGAGGGGACTTTAATGCCATATCCAGCCATGAGGAGAAGAGAGGGGGAGCACAGAAACCTGAAATAGAAATAGATGGTTTTAATGATGCTATTAATTTTTGTGCTCTAAGAGACTTGGGGTACGAGGGATATCCATACACATGGAATAATGGGCGTGAAGATGATAAGAATATACAAGAGAGATTGGATAGGTTCCTTTGCAATGAAGCATGGCTGGCGAAATTCTCTTGGAATCATGTTAGCCACTTGCAGAAAAGGAGGTCAAATCACCTCCCCATTCTTCTTGAATGTCGCCAGACAGTTAGAGTGATGAGGCTCACTAGTAGGAACGCTAGGCCGACCCGCTTTGAGAAGATTTGGGCCCAACAGGAGGGGAGTGAGGAGATTGTCTCGAAGGCATGGGGAGCATGCAAGGAATTGGGCTGGGGGGAAAATCTGAGACATTGTTGTAAGGAGGTGGGCCGGTATTGGGGGCTTAGTGCACGGGATATCAAAAGGCAGATTGATGAGTACAAGGCTCAACTTAATCATATCCAATTGCTTCCTCCTACCGAAGCAAACTTGAGCAGGCTCAAACAAGTGTTCCAAAATTTGGAAGACTTAGAAGAGAAGGAGGAGATTTATTGGGCTCAGAGAAGCAAGCAAATGTGGTTAAAGGAGGGGGATAAGAATTCAAAATTTTTTCACGAAAAAGCGACGCAAAGACACAGAAGGAACAAGATTGAGCGGATTCGGGATGAAGGAGGGAGATGGCAAGAGGATTATATTGCAGTAGAGGGGGTTTTTATGAGGTATTTTGAGTATATTTTTGCGACTCAAGAGGAGATTGATACTCGCCCAGTGACACGCCTAGTCAACCCTTTGGTAACGGAGGAGATGAACATTATGCTTCAAAAACCTTATACAGGCGAGGAAGTTTGGGCTGCTTTGAGTCATATGCATCCTCTAAAGGCCCCTGGGCCAGACGGTATGCCTGCTCTATTTTTCCAAAATTTTTGGCATATTATTAACTGTGATGTGGTGAATTTTGTTCTTGATGTGTTGAATAACAGTCGATCTCCTGAGGATGTTAACAAGACTTACATAGCCCTTATTCCAAAGATTTCAGACCCATTAGTCTGTGCAATGTGATTTATAAAATTATCTCAAAGACCATTATTAACAGGCTCAAAAGTGTCCTCCCTTCTATTATCCATGAGACCCAAAGTGCTTTCGTTCCGGGCCGATTAATCACTGACAATGTCTTGGTTGCTTTCGAACACTTCCATTATTTGAGGAAAAGACCAAAAAATGTCAGAAAAGGCCATATGGCCCTAAAGCTTGATATGAGCAAGGCCTATGATAGGGTGGAATGGTCATTCATTAGAGATATGATGGAAGCCTTGGGGTTTCATTCTTCTGTGAGGGATCTAGTGATTCGCTGCATCTCAACTGTGACGTACCAGGTTCTTGTGAATGGGAGGCCTTCAGATGATATTATTCCCCAAAGGGGTCTGCGGCAAGGAGACCCCCTTTCCCCATATTTGTTTCTCATTTGTGCGGAGGGGCTATCTGCTCTTATTAGACATAAGGAGCAACAAAATCTCATCCATGGCATAAAGATAGCGAGGAATGCACCTTCTGTATCTCACCTCTTTTTTGCAGATGACAGTCTCTTGTTCGTAAGGGCGAGTAGGGAGGAGGCTGAACAGGTTCAAGAGATTCTAAAACTCTATGAGGTAGCTTCGGGACAAGTGATCAATGTGGACAAGTCCGAAATATCCTATGGCCGAAATGTAAGCGAACAAACGAAGAACATGCTCAAGGAGTGTTTGGGTTTTAAGGCTGTGGATTTTCATGAAAAATACCTCGGAATGCCAACCTTTATTGGTCGATCCAAAAAGGCGGTGTTTCAAGTAGTCCAAGATCGAGTCCGGAAGAAACTAAAAGGTTGGAAGGAATCTTTCCTTTCAAAAGCGGGGAAAGAAGTGCTTCTAAAGGCCGTGGTTCAAGCTATTCCAACATATGTTATGCAGTGCTTCCAAATACCAACGACGGTCTGTGAGAATTTGGTGAGTCAATGTCGGTCTTTCTGGTGGAAAAACCAAGCGGAGGGGAAAGGAATACCATGGGTGGCCTGGGATACGCTATGTGACTCAAAGAGGAAAGGGGGAATGGGTTTTAGGGACTTCAAGTCTTTCAATAAGGCCCTGCTTGCTAAACAATTTTGGCTTCTTGTCCAGAACCCTCAATCCCTAGTGGCAAGGATTTTAAAATCAAAATATTTTCCGAGGTGTGATATTTGGGATGCTCAGATAGGGTTCCAACCTAGTTTTGCTTGGAGATCTATCCTCGGGGCTCGTGATCTGATTGAGGAACGGGTTTTATGGAGAGTCGGAAAGGGGAACAAAATAAAAGTGTGGAAGGATGCATGGGTTCCAAAACTTGATGGAGGACGTATCACCACCCCTCCATACTTGCTTGACGAGGAAGTAAGGGTTTGTGAACTGATCTCTGAGGAGGGGCGTGAATGGCGCAGGGACCTGCTAGATCTTTGCTCCAATGAAGCAACCAAAAAAGCAATCCTTGCCATTCCTTTAACTGAAACCCCTCAAGATGATTACCCGACATGGAGATACACCAAACATGAGGAATTCACGGTGAGATCGGGTTACCATGTTGCAAGAGAAAAAGAGAAAAAACTTTCCAACAGGAGAGAATCTGTATCACGAATAAATGAGGGGGGTGTAAACCTGATTTGGAAAGTGGAGGCGGCGCCAAGAGCTCAACAGTGTGTTTGGAGGATATGGAGGGATGCTTTGCCAACCTTAGTAAACCTCACAAAAAGGGGGATTGAAGAGGATCCAGTTTGTAGGATGTGTGGAGATGGTTATGAATCTAATGATCATATCTTCTTAGATTGCTCTTGGGCATGGACAGTTTGGAGGCTCTCGGTATTCAGGATGGATGTAAACCAGAGAGGAGAAAGGGATGTTGGACGATGGTTGGAGGTAGGGGTGGGCACGGATCGGTTAACCGATCCGATCATAAATTTGGATCGGTTAACCGTATGTTCGGATAGTTAAAATCATGATCCGTATCCGATCCGAAAGTTTCGGTTAACCGTACTTTCGGTTAACCGAATTGTCGGATAATAAAATTTGCGATCCGTATGCGATCCGAATGTCTCGGTTAACCGTATTTCGGATCGGATAACCGTATATCCACGGATTATAAAGCACTCGTACAATAATAATCATTGTCCTTCTTACTTTAATGGTTCAAAATGGTAAACTTTATGTATTGTGTTACATTTCTACGCTAATGACTTCTAAATCACGACAAAAAAATAACATTTGAAGGGTTCAAAGTTGAAAATTAATTATTTTCGGATTTTCGGATAACCGACGGATTATCCGGATTTTTCAACCTCAGATCCGTATCCGATCCGTGATCCGGGGAAAAAATTCGGATCGATTAACCGATCCACCAACTTCAAAAATTATCCGCTAATTGTCCATTTTTTCGGATCGGATAATCGGATTTTTGGATCGGATTACGGATTATGGATTTTTCGCCCAC
The DNA here is from genome assembly GCA_029582165.1 of Portulaca oleracea. Taxonomy (NCBI): domain Eukaryota; kingdom Viridiplantae; phylum Streptophyta; class Magnoliopsida; order Caryophyllales; family Portulacaceae; genus Portulaca; species Portulaca oleracea. The sequence goes on along the minus strand of CM055890.1, from coordinate 3,553,956 downwards.
CCCTAGTTGGAGGAGAACTTAAAGAAGATGAATAGGGAGGAGGGGGGGATTCTTATAACCATCCTTTGGTTTATTTGGTATGCGAGAAACCAAATGCTCCATGACAACCACAGAATCCCTCCGGATGTACTAGTTGCACGGGCCCTTATCTATTCCAGAAGATACAGTGAAATACAAGGCAAGACCTCCATGCCTCGGGAATCAAACGTGCAAGAAATAAGGTGGAGGAAGCCGATGAGGGGATGGACAAAAATAAACGTCGACGCAGCTTTGGGCAAAAATGGAGGAGGTAGCTGGGGAGCAGTAGCAAGGAATGAAAGGGGGGAAATTGTGGGAGCGAAGGTTGAATATAGGGAGGTAGCTTGGGGGATACAAGCGATGGAGGCTGCAGCTGTGAAAACGGGGCTGAAGTTGGCTAGGGAGATGGGATTGCGTCGCTGTGAAGTAGAAATGGACTGCCAGCCGATTTTCATAGCCCTCAATCAACACAGTCAAGTTGAAGCAGAAGCCAGGGAGATCATCATCGATTGTAAAGCTCTAGCTAAATCTTGTTTTCCGGTTAATTTTCTGTTTACCAGGAGAGATGGAAACAAATGTGCCCACGCTCTTGCCCGTTATGCTTTGAACAATAGAGTTTCTTGGGTTTGGTTGGATGTTGTTCCGTCAGTGGTAGCTAAGATGGCTACACTTGACGGTGAACATTTGGTTTTGATTGAATAAATTTGGTGGAGGGTTTTTACTGTAAAAAAAAATAATAATAAAAAAATCCCATAATTAACTAAATAAAAACTAACACATATTCATCAAATATTAACATCAAAATTACCAAAATACCCCTCTTCCCATGCATATCCATGCACGTAGGAATGACTATATTACCCTTAACACCCCATCGACTGTCCTACGAGCTCAAGTGTCAACAAAATAATCGCCGATAAAATCTCAAAACTAACAGATTCAAACTTAAATTATTAACGTCGTAACGGTCAACACCTTTGAATTTTTTGGGATTTTACATCATTACCCCCTTAAAAGAAGTTTCATCCTCGAAATTTAAACTCAACACCAACGATCTGCGGGTGGAACTAATGGTAGCCTTAGCCAAACACTCGGGGTTTTACATCATTACCCTCTTCAAAAGAGTTTCGTCCTCGAAACTCAACATATCTTATGCTTTGGATAGGTGGAAATATTTTGATCTCTTCTCCTCCTTGGCCTTCCAAATGACTTCAGTTGTGGCATAGTTCTCCCATCGCACTTTTACAACAGGGGGTGATATTTCTTTGAAGTTGCTCCTTTCCATAATTTCATAATCTCTAGCGGCTGCTCCTCCTGGGTCGAGTCTTCTCTTAACCTCCGAATCCTCGTCGGAGTCTTCTTCTGGTTCAAGGCCCTCCTCAGGGCTCTATTCTATATCCTCCATGGGATATAGGTATTTTAGAGAAGCTAGAGTTTGATACTCATAGCAAAGGCGGTGGTATGTCATCCAACATATGTCAACAACAACCAAAAACATGCAATTTCAACATAAAAGGAAACAAAGAAAAAGACACACATCCCATTCCCCCAACCTACACTCATCACTCCGAACGTAGCGTCCTAAGTTCTAACTAAAACCTAATAGACACTTAGGAGCTACCAGGTCGTAACCCAGAGCTCTGATACCATTTTGTAACGCCCTGGAAATTAAATTCTAAACTTAACGGTCAAAGTCAAACGTTGACTAACGGTAACAGCGGAAGTCTCGTTTTTTTTTCTTTTTAATTGGGCGTTACTGCCGTATTCCCGAAGGAATACAAGGCAAGAAAGGGAAAACTAATAACTAATCATTAATTTCTTCAATTTAACAAACGAAAGAAACTTCAAATTCTAAAAACAACAAACTCAACATAAACTAATTTCAAGTCTAAACATAACTAAACTTTTATTCTCAAGCTACTAACTTCAACGTCCTCACTTCTAATTCCCGTTCCCATCACAAAACTCTTCACCTGAAAACAAAACATTTAAAAACATGAGGAGGACTCAATAATGTCTACCCCTAACTGTTAAAACAATTTCAAATTCATTTCAATTCATTTTTGGGGGGAGAAGTGAACAAGTCAAATCTTTTCACAAACTACTTTATTTCCCAACCAACCATAACCATCTTTCAGAATTATTAAGCGGGCGGACCTTGCTTATTTGGCCCTTGAAGTCCAAGACTTCATAATAATCATATCTCAATCTCAATATCAATCTCAATAAATCACAATCTCAACATACGGATGGCCATCCATTTCACACACGTGCATAAAACTAACTCTGGGGAAGTAGCACTTATCAGGCATCCCTGATCTCTTGACAACCTCCCTGCAGGAACAGATCCTGGTCTATGGGACATTTGCCCGAACACACAACCATATCAGGGAATCCCCTGATCTCTTGACAACCTCCCTGCAGGAACAGATCCTGGTCTATGGGACATAGCCCGAACCCGCATTTACTTCTCGTTTGAATTATTAATCCGATTTAATAACACATCATTCCAAACTCAATCAATCCATTCCCAATTTCCAAAACCATTTCCAAATTATACATAAACGACTGTCCACATTTTATCGACTCAAAAGAACATAACCAACATCCAAAGTAGACAGCCAATTTCATAATAAAATCCCCTTTCGGGATGCAGTTTCCAAAAGCCTTTAAAATCATAAAACACATAAAGCGCATCCAAATGGGGATTAGGACATAGACATTACCTGACAAATCTTCTCTTCACTCCACGGATAGACTTGAGCTCACTAAAACAAACGGTCTAGAACGCGCCTAAAAAATAAGGAAATTCCTACATTAAAACGTGTCGTACGGAGTTAACGCAAGCTACTTTCTTCCTAACCCACCCCTAGGAACACTATAAGGTTCCCATCATTCATAAATTAATATTTTAAACATATCTCATATATTCTAAACCATCACATTTTACAAACACTTAACATATTACAATCAATTGAATAAATCACACATAAAAACACATTTATTCAAAAGAATAAACTGGACAGATTGCAACGTCTAGATAAAACGAACCATAACTTGATTTCCCGACATCCTATGGGTATGGTTTTGGACTTTCTGGAAGCCTCAGGATGTCTACTAAAACTCTTATGTTAAACTCGAGACTAAAAACATACTCTAAGGTCCTCAAAAACGGTCATCCATCCAAACTGTCTAGATCTGACCTAGGTCTGGCAATCGGGGTATAACTCGACTTATACAACTCCAAAGTTCGACCCGCAAAATTCCTATGAAACCTAATATCCTAAGGTATTTCCAGACCAAACGGTAGGGATAAAAATGGACTACACAATAAATGGTGACTGATATCGTACGGCTCATAAAATCTGTCCAAACTCACCGGGTTTTTATTTCGGGATTTTCGATCTTAGTTCTAACCATACTATCCCGGGACTTCAAATTGAGGTTCTAAACAGCCTACTAGGGTCCACTACTTCTTCTTTCACCCCCGTAGCACAACTAAGGTCAATTTATACATATACTAACATAAATTCTCACAATAACAAATTAAATTTGCAAAGTCACGTTTCCATAAAAACATAATGTAGAGGTCAACCTGAAACTTGGAATTTCCGACATCGAAACTTTAAATAATAAAACACACACAGCAAGAATGATAAACTTTCGTTCGAAACCAATTTTGAAGTATTTTTAAATAAAGAAAATTATTAAAACTCATAATAAAATGTAACGTACTATAATGATCAATAACAATACGATTTCCGCATCAAAGATCGAAACTTTACTAAACATAATATAATTTAAATTTATAAAATCACAAGGAGAATTAAACAAGATCTTTTTTTTTAAAAGATAACATATAATAACCAGTATAAATCACGTATATGAGCGAATTATTAATTTAATTTCATAGAAATCTACCACTTTACTATAATCAGAATATAACATGAATTTCATGCAAGAAAACACAGCAACTCAGATCACACATGATTAATTCTAATCAATCAAAACATAAGATACTCCTAATCACAACTTAATACTGCTAGTGCAACATACTCCTAATTAGACCTACCTAATACCCATATTAAACACAAATTGGACTAATGAAAAGGCATGCTTGACTTAGCAAAATCATTCATATTATGCTCAGATTAGGTGAGTAGAAAACATGCATGAATATACTGATAGTAATAATGACCAACGTAGACTAAAAATAATGGTGAATGAACTTATGAAACCAACATAGAGTAGGGTTAGGGTTTTTACGCAAAAACTGGACGGAACTAACGGTAGAACGGGCAGCGGTCGGGGCTCCGGTGAGGTCGTCGGTGGCGGATGCGTCGGGGTGAATCCTCGGACGGTGCTCGGCAGACGGTGGGGAGTCGTCGGGAGTCGTGGCGGTCGGGGTCGAACCCAGCAGTGACTTCAAGCAGCGCTGACTCGTTTCTTCGCGTCGGGGCGATGTGCGGCGGTTTCCAGTGATGATGGGGGTTATGCAGCGGTCTTCTGGTGGTCGGGAGTCATTGACGACGATCGACGGCAACTGGGCGGTGGTTGGCAGGGGCGTATAGCGATGCAGATGGAGGGGGGAGAAAGAGAGGCGAGAGAGAGAGAAACAAGAAGGGAGGGATGCGGTGGTTGTGATGGGTGCAGCCGTGGTGGTCCGGCGACGAAGGACGGTGGTTGCAGGTGGCGCTCCGGCGACAGCGATGGTTGGGGCAGCAGCAGTTAGAGCACGTAGAGAGAGAGGGAGAAGTGGGAGTTTAGGGTTTGGATTAGCTTGCTTAGTTAATCTAATAAATTAATTAGTACAAATAATAAGAAAAACTTGGGAAAAAAAGACTGCTAACAACCGGTACTAAAAATTACTTAAAAGACTCAACATCCCATGGAAAAAAAAAACCACCCCTTCCCACGAAGAAGATGACACTACATGAATTACAAAAAGTAAACATAAAGAAAAGAATTCATACATGGTTATTAGTCAGCAACCTCACCCACAATTACCTCTCCTCCTGAATTTCCATCAACAGATAACCCCTCCTCTTCTCCCCCTTGCTGCACCTGTCTGTGTTTCCCCATCTCCAGCAACGAAACACTCTCCACAAGTTTCCTGATTCAACGATATTGCAGTTTCCGATCAACTATCTTTCAGTTTATCACATTTTAACTGTAGTTTTTCTTCTTTTGGTTTAAATGATCCTCCATTAATGCAACCCATGACGGGAGGCCCATAAGTCGGTTTATGTTAGCTCCACGGTTCATTCAAGATCGATAGGTGTTGAGTTCAAATTAGCTTGATTGGTGCAAAGTCTGGATATAGTTTTATGATCATAAATACCATATTTTATTTTCTACTCAGGTATAATATTTCCTCTATCTCACATCTTATACATGCATGGTACGTAATAACATGTTTGACTTTGTTGGGGTGTGGGTTCTTCTAAACGTTTGGTGATGTATTGCTCTAAATCATTTGACAACTCTACTAAATGGATTTGGAGTTAAATGGGTTTGGTGGTTCAACAGAATGATAGTGCAAGGAGGAGAGAGTAGGTGTATTGTAAATGGGTTTGGAGTTAAAGGGGGTAATGAAGTTCTTCGAAGAGTTCTTTTCACCTGCAAATCAGAAAGCTCGATGGTGCTCATCTGACTCAAAACAAATTATGACAGATGGTCGACTCGATCACTGTTTAAAACATTTGTATTATCGACCACTTTTTCTACCGGATTAAAAGTGGTTGTAAAATCCAATCATTTTAGCAATTATTTAATACTTTTTTTATTTTCCAATTATTTTCCTAATTTCAGGTAGGAAAACAGTTGAAGATTCCAACCGCTCTTGCTAAAATGATGGGAAAATTTTCGCACGGCTGAATCGGACATTTGTACACAAGTTAATTATACATGTGATGATGATCATGGAGCTTGATTTTCCAAACCTACAATTGCTGCATTGCACTGTCCAATATTTGAAATTTTAAAATAATACTCCTTCTGTGCAACATAAATCATAATAAACCTAAGAAAAGTTTAACATAAATAATTTGATTAATATATGATCATTGGACAGAAATACATTGAGATGTTATGTTTTGGATATAAATTTTAAGATTTTTATGGGAGTTCTTTTTAAAGATTTTATCTTTATTAAATTTTAGATTATTAGAAAGTTGTATTGGACAACAATTTTTGGTATGTGATATGATTATTTGATAAGTTTATATCGGCATGTCTAAAATAACTATCCGTGCTAGCTTACGATTGCATGTTAAACAATGAAGAGTTAAAGGGAGGTCTAGAATGTTCAGTAAATGGGTTTTGAATGAGTTAGGAGGTGAAGATGGATGAAGTGCACTCTACATGTTGGATTGCAGAAATATTGTTGGGAGATTAATCTGGAACTAAAGTTTTGACATTTTATGATTTTAATCACACTAGCGAACTCTTTCTCATCCTCTATGTTGTAAAAAAAAATTAATTTAATAATGGTTAAAACAAGTAATAGTAGTAACTACATTTATATTATCATAAAAAGTTCGCATATGGATGAGAGATACTTATTTAATTATGCCCGTAACGATGAGTACTTCACATATGTAATAGTAGACTCTTTATATAGTATATATATATATATATATATATATATATATATATATATATATATATATATATATATATATATATATATATATGTACATCTAACGTGTAGTTATCATTTTAGTTAGATATGTACTTAATTAGTTTAGTTGATGGAAGCATGTATAGCGATTTTCGGCTTTTGGGAATTACGGTTATTATAGTAATTCCAACAATATTAACCGTACACGTGTCATGATCAAATTATATCTGTCGATTTTATTTATTTTTTAAAATATTAAATCTTAAATTTTCAAATTGGAAAATTTGGATATAATTAATTAAAGAATGATTTTTTTAGGGGATGTTTGGTTGAGGTAAACAGTACATGATGTATATTTAGTCAACAAAAAGCAATGAGGAGGCCTCCATAAATTCCGGCGAAGCTCCATGTTTTTTGGCGAAAGTCGCCGGAGTTGCAGCCACCATCGAGATGGAACCGCCAACACCGCAACCGTCACTAATTGGTCAGTCCAAAACTCCACCACTATGGGTTAGAACCGATCGTCGTCGGAAAAAATAAATAAATCAGTGACTGGTCGGAGTTTGTGAACGACGCAGTTCTCCGGCGGTCGGAGTTTGGCGGCGGTAATCGTGGGGAATTATGAACCCGGAAATTGAACGCCACTCTGGTCGGCGTTAGTCGTCATGCTTCAGTGCGAGTTAGTTCGCCGCGATCGACGCCATAGTTTCCGGTGTCGGCGTCGAACCATAACCGCCGAAGAAAGCCTCGCGACGTCCGGTGAAGGTTTTTCCGTGATCGTGACGGTGGTCGATGATTTTCGTTGGTGGGACTGCGTCGGGGTCCATACCGGTTGAAATTATAGGCTAACTGCCCAGATCCGCATCTCATCGATCTGACGCCATAATTTCCGGTTACCTTCGTCCTCGAACCACAACTGTCGAAGAAAGCTTCTCGACGTCTGGCGAAGGTTTTTCCGGCGGTCGTGACCGGTGGTGGGTGATTGTCATTGGTGGGCCTACGTCGGGGTCCATATCGGGACGGTTGAAATTCTGGCGACTTTTCGCCGGAAAAAATGGAGGTGGATCGGTGTTGTGAGTTGGGTAAAATTTTCTCTCCTGTTAACAAACACATCTTTAAAAAAAATTATTTTCAATTAGTTATATATATTATCCACAATTTTAGAAATTAAATTTAAAATTTTAATAAAATAAATAAACCAACGTATCAAATTCAATCTTGTCAAATGTACGGTAGATATTGTGGGAATTACCGTAATTACCGTGATTACCAAAACGTGGAAATTATCTTACCTTTTTGGTTATTTTTATATGTGTACATCAAACATATATTTATAGATGAACGTTCAGGTATTTATTTTTTAGTTCGAGGTAACGCCTGGATATTTGTAATATTGTAGATAAAATTATGATTATTTTAATAATAAATACTGGCGAACATTTTTTTGCAAGATTTAATATCTTCGTGAATCTAGATCAGTACTTCAAGGTGTAACATATATATGACAATTGCATTCTAACAATTACTTAAATTTAAATCATAAAATAATATTTTTTTTATTCAATTAGAGTATTAGTATCTTTGTGAATCTAGAATATTAGTACTTCAAGGTGTAACATATGCAATTGCATTCTAACAATTACTAAAATTTAAATCATAAAATAATAATTTTTTTATACAATTAGAGTATTAATTTATACGATCACGTGTGATCATATGTGCACAACGCAATGTTCGGATATCTGCCAAATGAAAACACACATGTTTATACATGAACGCTCGGGTATTTATTTTTCAGTTCGGGGCAACGCCCGGGTATTTGCTAGTAATGATATAATAATAATAATACTAATAATAATAATAATAATAGTACTAATAACAATACTAAAAAAAATCCCATAATTAACTAAATAAAAACTAACACATATTCATCAAATATTAACATCAAAATTACCAAAATACCCCTCTTCCCATGCATATCCATGCACGTAGGAATGACTATATTACCCTTAATACCCCCTCGACGGTCCTACGAGCTCAAGTGTCAACAAAATAATCCCCGATAAAATCTCAAAACTAACAGAGTCAAACTTAAATTATTAACGTCGTAACGGTCAACACCTTTGAATTTTTCGGAATTTTACAGTTTAATTACTCTACTCTTCGTACTTCAATTTGTATTATGAGTGAGTAGTTTTATTATTTGGTGTAGTTTATTGAAACCATGCTAAATTATGTATTTTGAGACAAAGTTTTGATCTTTAATGTCTAGTTGATGTTTCCTATGATTTTTATGACAATTTGTGATTACTGTTTACTGTTTTTATATTGCATTAATTAGAATGCATGCAAGTTAGTTCTTTATAGATTCAATTGATAGTTAGAGTCTCCAGTACTGAAAGCTAGAGTCTTTAACATTAGTCTCACCCTAATTAATCATGAAAGTTTCAAATCTATCTTTTTTAATTAGGAAATTGTCATAAATCTTTGTTAAATCGATTTGCTAGTAAATTGGTTGCAAGGTGTTAGATGATGCTTTTCTTATTTTTAATGCTCTTATTTGATTATACTTTAGTGTTGGTACTAGGGTAGTCATAATTAGTAGGGTTTATATTAGGGCTGGTCATAAGTAAACTAAAACGTAAGGAAAAGTAGGGAAAAGCCGCTGGTGGATCTTTTCTGCAGTCTAACTCATAGGAGTAACAATTAGTATGTCAGTGATAAGTATTAATTTGCATGGTGGAAATAAACTATACCAAATAGATTTATCATATTGTTATTCGAATCAGTCTCTTGTGTGTGTTTCGATATTTTCGTTTCGCAATTTTAATTCGTCTATTTAAATAGTTAATCATAAATCCAAACCCCCCCCCCTTCTTTATTAACTTGCATTCAATCTTAGTTAATAACATAAAGTTTAGTTTAGATTAGTTAATTAGTAATTATAGTGTGAGTTAAATCGGTAAAACTATTCTGAAATCACTCTTTCCTCGTTGGATTCGATCCCTACTTTCCTATCTACATTAATTAGATTAATCATAGTAGTGGTTAAATTTGTAAGTCCTGCAACAAGCTGTTACAAATTTTGGCGCCGTTGCCGCCAGGGAAATAATTGATCCGTTAGTTTTTACCCCTTTAATTTACTACTTTTACTATATTTATTACTTTAGTAATTCGTTTTTATTTATTCGTAATGTTTTAGGTGACTTATGAAATTGAGGAACGGAAAAGATACTGAAAACTCCAAAGAAGAAGAGGAACTAAAACCGGAGAATAGTTATACAAAAAGTGATTCAGAACCAATAAGTTCTGAGGAAGTTGAGGTAACAATGGCTACTCTACGCGAGATGGCTGCTCCTAATTTGCTAACTCAACCTTTATCTATTACGTATGCTCAATTAGAGAAACCGTTTAAACTGAATTCTGGATTTATAAACTTACTGCCGAAATTTCATGGTTTGCCTAATGAAAACCCATATCATCATATTACTGAATTCCTGATCACATGTTCTGCTATGGTATCTGAGGGAATACATGAAGATCAAATTAGATTGAGAGTTTTTCCTTTTTCACTTATTAATAAAGCAAAAGATTGGTTATATTATAGCCTGCTGGAACTTTCTCTACATGGATTGCATTGCATAAAGCATTTTTAGAAAAAAATTTCATGCATCACGAATTGGGTCAATTAGGAAAGAAGTTAGTGGAATCCAACAAAGGGATGGGGAAATTTTTTATGAGTATTGGGAAAGATTTGATAGACTTTGTGCTTGTTGCCCCCAACACCAAATAACTGAGCAATTGTTAATTCAATACTTTTATGAGGGTTTACTTCAAATGGATCATTATATGGTTGATGCTGCTAGTGGGGAGGCTTTGATTGATAAAACTCCAGCTGACGCTAGGTGACTTTTTAATTTAATGGCTCAAAATACTCAACAGTTCGGAACTAGGGGATCCCAGGTAAGAAAGGTTAATGAAATTGGTTCAAGTTTAGCCTTAGAGAGTTAGTTGTTTTAGTGTATTCATAAATATAAGTTGAATACATGTTTGTCCTTATTTTTTCAAGTTTATAAGAAGCATGTAGTAGGATATAAGGAAGTTTTTTCATAAGGAATTATGCATACTTGTGATAGACTATAATTCATGATTGTGGAAATGGTTATTCTTTGAGGTTTTACAAGTTCATAAAGTTTAATTTATGATCAAGGTTTCCGGATAATCATGATTGAGAATGGTCTATGTTATTTGCATAAGTTAAGTATGAATATATCAAGTTTATTTGCTACATAAGTAGTGTATAGTTTTTTATACATTTGATTATTCTAAATTCATGATGATATAGCTATATCAATGGATTTGGTAATGACAAAGTTTAAGTATTATGTTTAAATCTTCATAGCTATATGCTTTGACGGGTGCATTTAAACATAAAAGGAGAGCATACAACCATGGTAATGTGATGGTTTAATCATATACTTGGTAGTGTACTCTATAAGATAATCATTCATGATTATGAATCATTGTTTATTCAATGAGTTGAAGTTATAAGTTCAAGTATGTAGCAAAATATTGAGATGTAATGGTTTAAATACATATAAGTTGGAAATTTAACTTCCATATATACACTACTAAAAATATGTGTATTACCAACCACTTTTTTCCAACCAATTTAAAATGGTTGGAAAAACCAACCATTTTAGCAACCATTTGATATTTCAACTATTTTTCAAAAAATTTTGTGGGAAAAATGGTTGGATTGGAAATTTTTCCTACCATCCTTTTTCCTACTATTTGAAAATGGTTGGAAAAATAGTCGATAATCCAACCATTTTTCCAACCAATTCCAAATAGTAGGAAAAATGATGGTAGGAAAATTTTCCAACCATTTTAGCCAAATTGGTTGGAATTTCCAACCATTTTTCCTACTAAATTTTTTAAAAATTAGTTGGAATATCAAATGGTTGCTAAAATGGTTGGTTTTTCCAACCATTTTAAATTGGTTGGAAAAAAATGGTTGGTAATACACATATTTTTAGTAGTGATATATATATATATATATGTGTGTGTGTGTGTGTGTGTGTGTGTGTGTGTGTGTGTGTGGTCCACGAAAGATACATTAAAGGAGGGAACTGGTGGGAGTACTAACCAAAAGATGATATGTGCTAGTACTTCAAAAAACTTTGTCGAACAAAGGAAGAAATGAAAGCCATGTGCAGCAGCTTGATCCAATACACTGTCAACGAGGGCTACAATAGGCTGCAAGGAATACATGAGAAATGGCCTTGGGCAAAAATCACTTGGAACAGGTTCAGCATGTCGAGACACTCAATGTGCACCTGGTTAACACTCCATGACCGACTGCAGGTGCGATCCAGGCTACACAAGCATCAAGCTCAGATCCCTGCAGAGTGTGCCTTATGCCAGGATCAAGAAGAAACGACTGTCCATCTCTTTTTCGACTATCGTTGCACAATAACAATTAGGAGGGACCTCCAAAGCTGGTTATCTATTCCAGATGCGACGAACTGGGAACATTGGTGTCATAAGATCAAGGACCTCAAGTCCCCTGGCTGAAAAAGGAGTTGATTACTGCAGGCTTCAACAGTTACATATATCACGTTTGAACGATGAGAAACAAGAAAATCTTCAAAAACCAAACTCTGAGGGCAGATAGCGTCTTCAAAGAAATCAATCATAGTTTGAGAGATAGGAGCTTATACATAGCTAGCAAAACAAAGAGATACAAAAAATGTATAGATTTCCTCGCTGTTTAGGTTGTAACTTGTTGGGTTTCCCCCTATTTTTGGAATATACTAACCTTTTCCAATATATATATATATATATATATATATATATATATGAATCAAAAGTTAAGTGGTTTATCAAGTATAAGGTTTAGTTCACAAGTTATAGTTTGCATCCATGGTTCTTTGGATGATAAGCATATAAGAGGATCCATATCAAGTTTACACATGATATAGTGTGATTATATCTAAAAATAATATGATGGTTTATTCATATTATGATGATGATATTCTTTTAAGGCCATGGTAAAGATGTAGTGGACCTTGGTATTAGAAATGGGTTAAGTAGCCCAAATCTCTACTACTCACAACAATGACTCAACTTTACAAATTGGGACACCACCAATCCTTAAAGTTCAAATGAGTACGGAGTTGTCTAAAGTAGTAGGAAGCATCGATTTTATAAATATCAGGTTAAGTGATGCTTAATATCTGTAATGACAAGAGGTTGGGTGGTGACATTCTTAATAGACTTTGTGGGAGCCTAATTACAGGGGCGGTAAATTCCAAAGACTACCTATGTAAGTGTGATGTGTGGCCGCCGAAAGGAACTTAGGGCTAAAGTTCTGAAACACTTACTAAGGATAAAGACTCTAGGTTGGATAACAGTGTACAAAGTACTAGCACTAAGATTTAAAAACAAACGTATGTGTATTACGAGTATAGTTGATCAATATAAATCCAAAGTTCAAAGACATGTCTACTTTGTGATTTGGATTCAATTTTGGCTTGTATATACTAAGTGAAAAGTTCAAGGAGCAATCTACTTTTCATTATGCATATGTTTGTGGTTTCTCGGGTGATTACAAGTTAAAATATATTTCAAATGGCAGGGGTATTAGCTCCTTAAGTAAGATCATTTCAAGGGTTTTTTCATACTCTTGAAATGGCGGGGGATTGTTGGAATTATTTCAAGAGTATAAAAAGATTATATAGCATGAGGAATCATGGGGTACAAATATAAGGATTATATATAAGATAAACATCAAGAATATGATCAACACGGATGAGTTTGAGACCAACAAGGGTCGTGTTGGTCTCCGGAGAGCAGGAAAAACCATCATGGGTTCAACGCGGGTCATGTTGAGGCAACACGGACCGTGTTGCACCCAACACGGACCGTGTTGGAACCGAGAATCAGATTTAATGCTAACGACTATTGAATCTTGTGTATTAAGTATATAATATCAATATTAAGTTCGATATTATATGATTCCAACAACTATATTCCTTGACCAGGTCAAGGTCATAATCCCTCATTAAGGACCTTAATTATACCTTTGACTAAGTGGTGTAATTAGGGTTGGATTAAAGGCGGAATTCTCCTATAAATAGGAGACATTCCCAAGCCATTTGATAATATCACAAGCATCAACTCTTTCATTCTATAATCACATCCTCTCAAGTATAGACTGCAGCTATACTTGAGAGAATCAAGTGAGAAACCTATGTCTTGAGTGCAACAAGAACCAAGTTTTATCCCTTTGGACATTTATGGTGTAGTAAATAGTTCTTAAGGAAAGTGAGTACGAAGCCACAACTCTTAGCAATATCCAAAGAAGATTATCACCGTATGGTTATTAAGTTCAATCTCCGTCTTGTCACATATACCGCAAGAAGATCAAGAAGCCAAGAGAAGATGATGAAGTTTTAAGCCGATCAAACACCATTGTTGGTCAAACATCATTTTCCCCAACAATAATTCATCAAACAAAATCGATATCATTAAATTCGTAATAAAAAATGTTATTCCATAAGTATAATATTGTATTTTTAAAAAAAAATTATATATGAAATTGTTGATTGAAGATGGACCTCAAAAAGCGTGAATGACAAATAAAGAAAAACGGAGGGAGTATTTTGCTTCGAGAAAATTTTTTTATGTAAAAATGCATATGAAGAATGTGTACCTGGGTATTTATTTTACAGCTTGAGGCAACGCCCGGATATTTGTTATATATATATATAAATATATGTATATATAGTGTGTGTGTTTGTGTGTGTTTTGACATGATATGATTGTACCCAATTATGTACTTATGCAATGGTTGCAGTGGTTCCAAGACTATAGCACAATATGTTCTCAACCATGTTATTTTAATTAGATAGATGTCTTAGGCCCTGTTCGGCAAAAATAGTAGATTCAGTAATGGATAGCAGATTGAGCAGCGAATAGCGGTTGGAGTAGCGGATAGCTGTTGCGGTTTAGCGGATAGCTGATAGCTGTTTAAGTAGCTAATTGTAAAGAATATGTTCGATAAAACTAGATATTAAATTAATTGATAAATGTAGAATTACCGAAAAGGACATTATTATTATTATTATTATTATTATTATTATTATTATTATTATTATTTTGATAGTTTGCCGCCTCATAGCCAAATTCATTACCTAAGATAAAATGTCAAATAACACATATTATTATTAACCAAGATAAAAGGGTGAAAAACAACAGAAATAAACAGCAAAAAACAAAGGCTTAAGCGCACCCAAAATTCAGGCTACAAGCCTCTAACCTACCTCCCCTACAACTACTAACATAAAATATTCCAACTGCAAAAAAATTAGCAAATTTAGAAAAAACTGTTTTTTGGTTCTAAGAATTATCAAAGAAAAAATAACATTGTTTATAAAGATACCAAATGAAAGAAAAAAATGGATTATTCAAAACCTTCTCTTTTTTAATAAAATAATCAAAAAACTTTCAATTGTAAATCCAATTTTAGTATTTGGATTAAGAGAAAAATCAAGTGAAATACAAAAAGAAAACAATTCTATTATTAATAATCAGATGATTCATCAATCATCCATTCAAGAAGCCCAATTCGTGAATTTGACAAATTTTTCATGTGAGAAAAAGAATGAAAGATGTAGCTTATAGAACATGAACATTCAATATTCAAATAGATAAAATTTCAAAAACAAGAAAAAGAATCAAGAATCAGTAAATATTAGTCCCAACAAAACACATTATAGTATTAAAAGATTAGAATCACCCCAAAATATTGGTCAAATATTAAAAAAAAGAAATGCTCGATTAATCTCTAAATCGATTTTTTTTATAAAATTTTTTAGGGAAAAGATATACGGAGATCTATTTCTATCTATTATTAATATTTCCAGAATTTATACACAACTTTTTTTTGGACTATGTGCCATCCCATCCACTGTTAGTAAGATTAGGTATTTAGGTTGTGGTCAAAGCTCTAGTTGATCGGTCTCAGCAGGCGCCAACAATCATGACAAAACAGTGCTCTTTATATTAATGGCAATTGGTGTAAATTTCTGTAACATCTCAGGGTAGTCTTAGAAATCGGCCTTATAAACGCTACATTTAATTCCTAAACGTTACTAGAGGTAACGTTTGAGGTTTTTTTTTTTTTTTTCCAAACGCTTCTTCAAACTCTATCCGTTATTTCTAAACATTATTTTACCGAACACTAAAAATTTGAAAAAATAGCGCTACTCTAAACACTGTTACAGAACAGGGTCTTAGATTGAAATTATTTTGGGATGGAAAAATAAGTAGATTAAGTAAAAAATGGGCTGGGACCGTGAAATGAATAACAATGCTCCGAGGTTATACATCTACCTCAGCGAACGGCGTCAGTCTACGTGCCACCGTAGTTGGGCACGTGTGCAAAAACGGGCTGGCCGGCTCAGCTGTGAATGTGATTCATCTGGAGTTTTCGAGTACCAACTGGGTTTACCCGACCAGCAAGTTTCGCATTCTCCTTAACTTTAAGCGCTTCCTTAACCAAAGGTAAGATCTTCATCTTGATCATCAACCACCCCCCCCCCCCCCCCTCTTTTTCTGCTCCAAATTCCAGCCCTAATTGTCCTCTGTTTCTGTTTCGAGTATTTGAGTTCTCAATCCCTCCACAACCGGGTACCACTACACATTAGTGCCCAATTAAGTTGTTATTGCGTTGCAATTAGGTATTAGGATCGATAATCTTGGAAGGTGCATTGAATTATGTTAAATTCAAGTGTATGTTTCTAACTTTATAGGTGTCTGAAATTGATTTCTGCAGGAATTGAATTGAGTTGAATTATCGATTCAGTTTAGGCTAACGTCTTAACGAGATGGATGTTGGTGGGAGACGGGTTTCCAGGGGAATGTTACCGATTTTGGCATTGCATACACTGAGTGAATACTACAGACTTGAGAGAAAACCTCCAGTGACGGCCGGACTATTGGCTGCTAACACACTTATATATTTGAGACCTGATTTTCTAGACCGAATCCTCCCTACCATTGATGAGGTCTGGTTCAATGCCCATCGTATCCTTAAGGTATTCTACCCTTTCATTCTCAAATTTGCCTCTCAATGTTTACTCTCTCTATTTATTGCTGGTGCCTTTTCCCGGTTCCAATAATGATTACAAAAATGCCAAATATTGTATCTATTTGAAGTTTTGAGGTCACAATTGGAGCACACTTGATTAGCGTCATGCCCTCTTGGGTCATCTTGTTGTTCAATTATTAAAGATTTGTGTGTATTTGTTTTCCTATGTATGGCCATTACATGGGTTTTGTAGACGGAACAATGGGGATGAACTTTTTTCCCCTCTGTTGCTGTTTGATGGTTTGTTTTTTGGTGGGGGGGGGGGGGGGGTTACTTTGGGGTCTCTTTACGGACACATTAATTAAAAACTATAGGGGATTTGAAAGAAAAATGAGATATGAAGGGTTCAACTGATTTTCTTTTACTTCTCTTCGTGTGTTGTTCTTGCTTAGAATTGTTCTGAAGTTCAATGCTTGAACTAATGAACTTAACGGTATGGTAAACTCATACATCAGGATTTCAATTAGTCAATTACTCCCTCCCTCCATTCCTCAACGTGTGTTACTTTAACTTAACTTTTTATTTTCCCCAATGTTTGTCAATTTACAATTTGAATACAATGCAACTTTTATCATTTCCAACACAGTTGTACAACCAAAGTAGAAATATTTATGTCAATATACCGAATAGCTATAATTCTTTTGGTATCATCACAAAACTTAAAAATGACAATCATAGTAAAGTAGGGAGTACCCATTTTTTAGTTCACTTCTTGTACTAGCTGTCATAGCCTTTTGACGTCGAGTTACTCCATTGTATTATAGATGAAAATGGAAATCGTGCATTCCATCCGTATTTGGTGATGTATGTGCAGCTCAATAAGGATCAGAGTGCACTGAGTTGGACAACACCAATAGTCACTTTTGGACCTTGCTGGTTCAACTCAAGCTTTTCCTAAGGATGGAAAGCATCAAGGAACAAAAGATAGATAAGGAAATAAAGACAGGCTTGTGAATTCCAACTGCTACAGACCACACCACAGCAGAGCACACAAGGGCAACACTCAGTTCACACAAATGGATACAGACCACACCATCATAAGTATAAATTGAGCTCTACTGTCACCTGCTTAGCTTGCCAAATCTTAGTTATAGTCAAGTAGAAACGAGAGTTATTAGATACTCACAAACAAAGAGAAGCAAAGCTCCACCATTCATATAAACTCAGATAATCAAAATGGTTTATAGAAGCTAAGCTTATATATGCTGCTTTAAGCAAGCAGCTGCCTGTGCTCGAGCAAATGAGGTTTCCTAATGCTGAAGAAACCTCCAATCTGCCTCTTAACTACATAATTACACTTTAATTAGCTGCTTAAGACTAATATTACATGTAATTTCATAGATTAGAACCAAATAAAGACATCAAATAAAACTTGATGCTAGCTGATCCTTATTGGTCCATCTCCTGCTTCAGCATGCAAATTAACCTCTTCACTTGATAATAATTAACTCCCTTGACTCATGAGTGTTGTGGTAATGAAAGGAATTACCGGGGTAATTTGATCATAAGGGAAAATGACCAAATAACCTTGATTAAACTGGAATTCCCTTGACTGCCTCAGGCAGCTCGACCTTTGCTGCTCCTAGACTTTGTTGCTGTTGTAGAAAATATCCTAGAATAACAGTAGGCTGCACTCCTTTATCATAAGTAGTAGAAATATCAAGGAATACATAGAAACCATCAATTCCCAGCTTGCAAAGACCTCAGGAACCCTGCCTTACTTGGTTGGGGTTCTGCCAAAACTCAGCTGACAAAACAAAGCTTTTGTTCCAAGGCCAAGCTGCTCCTCCACACTTGATCCTAGGATGATCATACACTTCCCTCCTAGTACTGCAAAACTCCCCTAGGACCTATCTCCAAACTCCTCCTCACAGTTGCTGAATGAGGGACTTAATCCCTCCTGAAATTCTAGCAAGATCCCAAGGAATGCTGGACCTGCTTGGAATTTCTGGTGGAAAAGTCCACCCTTGTTGTACTGCTTGATCAATAGCCATCAATGAATGTGAGGGATCTCCATCATTTGGATGTAATGCTGTAGGATCTTTCAGAAGTACAGTTGTTTGATCCCCATTGCATAATCGGAGACTTTGTAGTTAGTGTTCTTTTGCTTTACTGGGTTTTATAGAAATAATACCCAGTCTTTGATTCAACTGTAGTGAAAAGTCCAAGCTAATGCAGCCTTGCATCTGCAAACAAAGAAATTAAAATCAGTTTTGAAAAAAAAAAAAACCCGGCAATGTTAGGCACCGGAAACAACAGTCAAATATAAAACTTACTGGATCTTCCTTTCAAATACCTGCGAATGTCGTCTAAGTTACTAAAGCTAAATTTGATGGAGAGATGGGAATTATAAGAAAGACATAGTGTTTATCAGGCAAAAAATCACTTGTGAAGTGCAATCCAACTAATAAAACCTAGTTCTACTTTTTATTATTGGTGGTATTTACCTATGTTACTTTGACTTGTCATTTTCCTTGCCATACCCGTGTTAGACCCTCCACACGTAGATAATGGTACGACACTCGACACTTCAAATTACAATGAAAATATGCAAATTTTCTTAAAATTAGCCGAGTCCGACACCTGTATCCATGTCTATACCGGGCACCCATACCTGAGTCCGATTAACATAGGTATTTACTGCACTAGGGTTTCACTTGTCCTCTATGTTTAATGGAAATGCAGTGATTTCTGTAGTTGTGATGGAAACAATTGAGGATGCTCTAATTAGGTGTTACAACATTTGCAAACTGAGACCAGGTTAACGCGACTGTGGGGTGAGTGTCAGGAATTGTGCTCTGTGGAACCAGGTTGCCATAACAATTCTTCTGTGATTTTTCTTGTGATAAGCTATCAAAAGCTGTGTTGCAAGGACATCAAGGGTATATTGTGATAGAGAATAGAAAATAAATAAAAGCTAAAGAAAGGAATTCAACATCCCTGTGTTGAATTCAGGAAAGAATTCAGCATCCTCGTGCTGGATTCAAGAAAGATTAGCATCCCTGTGCTTAAATCAGTAATAATTGTATTCAATATTCGATGTAGTCTGTGATTTTTCTTGTGATAAGCTATCAAAAGTTGTGTTGCAAGGACATCAAGGGTATATTGTTATAGAGAACGGAAAATAAATAAAAGCTAAAGAAAGGAATTCAACATCCCTGTGTCGAATTCAGGAAAGAATTCAGCATCCCCGTGCTGGATTCAAGAAAGATTTGCATCCCTGTGCTTAAATCAGTAATAATTGTATTCAATATTCGATGTATTCTGTTTCGTAAAGGCTAGTAAAGCCCTTATTTATAGGTAAATAATCTGCCTAATACTAAAGCTAATAGAAATAGGGAATTAGAGTCAAACTAGGAAACTATAATATTCTTAATACGAATAGGAAACTAAAACATATAAAATATCTAATTATTATTATTTCTAAACTTCTTTCTAAAATAATTCTTCAGTCCTCCATCATTTCTCCCCGGCTTGTAAAAACTCGCCTCCGGAGAGTTTGCTTGTAAATATTCCTCCAACAGCTCAGGTGCAACACAACAGAGATCATCCTCAGGAACCCAAGAATTATTAGAAGAAGGGTGACCTTTCAACCGAACTAGGTAGCGTTGAAAGCCACCAGAAGTCCTGCTAACAGCCTCATCATCAAGAATGGCTTCAACCTCATCAACAAGCAAGGGCACCACCGAGGCAAGGCAATCAAATGTAAGAAGTAGCAGAACCACCTGTCACACTCGCAGAATACGTAGGAGGCTTAAAAGTACCTCTGTAATGTGTCAAATCCTCAACATTGAAGATAGGATTAATTGACAATTCAGGAGGTAAGTCAAGCAAGTAAGCATTGGAGCCAAGACGTTTTAAAATGCGATAAGGACCACACGCTCTAGCAAAGAGCATTTTAAAAGAGTTTTTAGGAAATCGTTCAGTACGAATCCGGACCATCACATAATCACCTTTGTTAAACTCCATCTTCCTACGATGCACATTTGCAGCAAGTTTGTAATTTTCATTACTTTGTGCAATTTTCTGTTGAACATCGACATGCACATCATGAATGTGTTTAGCAAAAGATTCAGCAAATTCAGCCGGTCGAGAGTCAATAGGCAATGCCACTAAATCAAGAGGAAGACAAGGGGCAACGCCATGGACCACTTCAAAAGGACTCCTACCCGTAGACTTATTCACAGAGTTGTTATAAGCAAATTCAGCAGTGGGTAACACCAAATCCCAAGTGCTAGGTTTTTCCCCTAAAAGGCACCTAAGAAGGTTACCTAGACTCCGGTTAACAACCTCAGCTAGCCATCAGTTTGTGGGTGAAAAGCAACAGAAAATTTCAAGTGAGTACCAAACAATTTCCACAAAGTTCGCCAAAAATGACTTACAAATTTTACATCCCTATCAAACACAATAGAAGATGGCAGACCATGGAGACGCACAATTTCCCTAAAGAATAGTCTAGCAACATGTGATGCATCTGCAGTTTTAGTACAAGGAGTGAAATGTGCCATCTTATAAAATCTATCCACCACAACAAGTATGCAATCATGACCTCTAGCAGTGCGGGGAATCCCTAAGACAAAGTCCATGCTAAGGTCATGCCATGGAGTGTGAGGAACAGGTAAGGGTGTGTATAAGCCTGTGTTTTGCTTCCTAGCCTTTGCAAGTTGACAAGTGCGACATTGAGACACAACACGGGCCACATCCTTGCGTAATGAAGGCCAAAAGAAGCGGTTATCATCAAGGGAAATGGTCTTATCTCGTCCGAGATGACTAGCAAGTCCTCCATCATGTAGTTCCCATATCAGGAACTCCTGTGTAGAGATACTAAGGACACACAACTTGGACCCATAGAACAAGTAACCATCAACAATCATATAATCAACAAAATCACGACGATTACCATTGGAAACCTGATCGTGAGTCTTAGAGAAGTCCGGGCATAAAGGATATTGTTCTTTCAGTCTGTCAAAGCCGGTCACTTTGGTGGTCATTCTATGTAACAGAGGGCTCACTCATTCTCAACACCAGAACGGTGTTTCAGCATAAAAGAATAATCCTGAAGAAACTCAACCCATTTAGCGTGTTTCTCTCGAAGGTGTTTCTGATCATTAATGAACTTTAGGGCATGATGGTCACTCCACGGGACAAACTCTTTAGGCAACAAACAATATCGCCAATGTTCTAGGCAGCGCACTAAGGCATAAAATTCTTTCTCGTAAGTTGTGTACTTAGTCCTCCTAGACTCGTTGAGTTTGTCACTAAAGTATGCTATGGGATGTCCTTCCTGACTCAAGACTCCTCCTATTCCAACCCCAGAAGCATCACAAGCAACTTCAAACACTTTTTAGAAAAATCAGGATGACGCAAAACAGGGGCTTCGTTCATTTTTTGTTTGATGAGCTTAAAAGCCTCTCTCGCAGACTGGGTCCATCTAAACTCACATTTCTTTAAGCACTAAGTAATAGGAGCCATAACGGAGCTAAAATTTTGGACAAAACGCTTATAGAGAGTGGCTAAGCAATGAAAACTTCTCGCCTCAGATATAGTTTTAGGTTCAGGCCACTATACTATAGCTTTAACCTTCTCAGAATCAGAAACACCCTTATTCGACACAACAAATCCAAGGAACACAACCTCAGATTGTAAGAAAGAACACTTTGTCAAATTGATGTAAAGCTTTTCAGTTCGCAAAACCTCAAAGACTAGCCTCAAGTGTTGTAAATGGGCTTTCCGGGAAGGACTGTATATAAGAATGTCATCAAAGTACATGACTAAAAACTTCCAAGGAAAGGGCGAAGAATATGGGTCATAGCTCGCATGAATGTGCTAGGTGCATTGGTCAAACCAAAGGGCATAACTAACCATTCGAACAACCCATCAGGAGTCTTAAAAGCAGTTTTCCATTCATCTCCAGGACGAATTTTCAGTTGATAGCATCCTGCTCTCAGGTCAATTTTGGAGAACCACTTAGAGCCCGACATTTGGTCCAACATATCATCAAGTCGAGTTATGGGCAACCTATATTTCACCGTGATCTTATTAATAGCTTTACTGTCAATGCACATTCTCCAAGAACCATCTTTCTTAGGGGTTAAAAAGGCAGGAATCGCACACGGGCTTAGACTATGTTTAGTGAAACCCTTTTGTAACAGACTCTCGACTTGTCTATTTAACTCCTCACGTTCACTAGGATTCATCCTATAGTGGGGTAAGTTAGGCAAAGAGGATCCTAGGACTAGATCTATAACATGTTGGATGTCCCATAAAGGGGGTAAGTCAGCAGGCAAATCATCGGGGGAAACATCCTGAAACTCACTAAGAAGTTCACTCAAATCAGCAGGCATTTCAAGACTAGTGGCTAGAGGAAACACAGGTGCAGCTTTGACCACTACAACAAGTAACATATCAGAACTTCGACCCTCAGTTTTACATTCTTGGGCAGTTAGAAAATGCACTCGAGTTGGTTGGTCAGAGGGTGAAGGTGGTTTAGATTTCTGAGTCTTAGGCTTACTATGATCAGCAGGGTGAGCAGGGGCCAATTTAATCTTCTTGCCTTTATGCATAAACACATACGTGTTTTCCTGGCCAAAGTTAGTGGCATTGTTGTCATATATCCAAGGGCGACCTAAAAGTATGGGCAAGATCCATAGGCAAGACATTACACCAAACACTATCAGAATACGCACCTAATTGTAGAGGACTTAACATCTTTCAGTAATAGTCAAAGACGTCTTGTCAACCCAAGCAACTTGGATAGGAGAGGAGTAGGGTATGGTCTTAAGGTTTAGAAGCCTCACAGCCAATTTGGAAATTACATTCATAGAGCTCCCATTATCAATGACTAAGCGAAGGATCTTACCGGCACATTGCATCTTAGTTTCAAATATAGCAGTTCGTTTCCAAGAATCAGTTTGAGTAGTAAAAAGAATACATCTCATGACAGCCAAGTGATCCCCATCTTCTCCCTCACTCTCCGTAGCCGTATCTCCATCAACAGGATAAACAGTTTCATCTGCAGGCTCATCCTCTTCAATAGGGTCTATTCCTAAGGTAAGAGTGCGGTTAGGGCATCGCGAAGCGGGATGTCCTCTCTCATGACACTTATGACATACTATGGATGATATTGAGGTGGTGGGAGCATAGGTGGAATGGGAGGAACTAGCCTTAGTAGAGGCAGCTAGTGGATGAGGTTGGGTATTTTGCATAGAAAATTGAGTGATTTGGCTAGAACCCTTAGGGTAGGATGACTTTGGAAACATGGTTGTCTTAGAGGGTCGAGACTCCCCGGCTTGGGTTGTCCACCGACAAGAGTAGCAAGGCTTCTTGTACTTCTCAACTTCTAAAGCCTTTTGGTAAGCCTTTATTAAAGAGTCAGGTTGGTGGAGACTCACGTTGCCTTTAAGGTTATCATTAAGGCCATTGATGAACCTAGTCACAGTAATCCAAGGTTCTTCCCTAGTGGCACACCTAAGTTGGATCTCCTCAAACTGGGAATAGTAGTCCGACACACTAGTGGTTTGTCTCAAGTTTGACCAGTCATTCATCATTTGTTGTTTATGGAAAGTTGGCAGATACTTCGCTCTCAGCTTACCTTTCATTTCTTCCCAGAAGGTGATGGGGGGTTCATTCAAATGGTTAGTCTCTCTCTCCACAGTTTGCCAATATTTCATGTCAGACCCGACAAGTTTCATCTTGGTCAAGCGAATTCTAGCAATATCATGCATGCCATAAAATTCAAAATAATTCTCTAGTCAATCTATCCAGTCAGTGAACACATTAGGATCATGTCGACCATCAAATTCAGGCACATCAACCTTGACTTTTCGTGTGCCATTGCAAGGGTCATCATTGTAATGCCTAGGGGGAATATAATTATGCCTAGGGGAAGGGCGCCTAGGGATCCGATTTGGTGCTCTCTCTCTCTGGCGTGAACCGTCAAACTCATCATAGTATCCTACATCCTCATAGTTACGGGTGCGGTGGGGTTCGTATGGGGTGGGCCTGTGTGAATTAGGACCTCCACTAGGTGCTCCGATAATGGACTGCTCTAAGAGCAAGGCATCATGCAACAAATTTCCCATTGGGGTAGACTTGGACACATCATTAACAGGCATGCACTCAGACAAATGAGACTCCAACTGTTGTTCCAGCTTAGTGACATTACCATGGACACCACCTAAAGAGGAATGGAAACTTTTCATGGTACTTTCTAGATCTTTGACACGACCAGTGACAACACGAATGTCAGTTTGGACATTATCTATCTTAGAATTAAGCATGGTGACGATATGTGAGAATTCATCATCAAAATGTTTTTTAACAATTTGTTCTAGCTTATCTTCTAGCATTTTATGGAAGTTTTGAACACTAGTCTCAAGTCGCTGTATTCTCTCTTCTAATGCCATTGCTCTAGTGATTGGCATACAAGATTAAAACTTTTTTTTTTTAATATGCAACAAAGAACACGCAGAGTAAATCAATTACAAACTACTACTAGAGCACACGAACAAGTAGAGCAACAAAAATAACCAGATAACAATCCAAACTGTCCTGAATTTTTTTTTTTTTGTTTTTTTTTTTGAAAACAGAAAACAGGATTTTAGGGCTCCAAGCAAACTCAATTAACGACCAATTAATTATCAATTAACCTAAACTCAAAGCAAGAATTTAAACAAATTACGAAATACTAAAGAAACCTACTTGTTGAAGCGAGAAATCACAGTCAGTTAGCAACACGTTTGCTAAGGCACCAAGTTGTTCCACCAGAAATAGAAAGCCAGCAGCAGCAGGAGGGCGAGGATGCAGCAGCAGCAGCAACAGCGAACAACAACTCTTGCGAATATTCCGGCAACCAGGGTTTGCAGCGACAGCAGGCGAACACTGAAAATGACCTGGCGACCTTCTCTGGGAGTTCTCGGCAGGAGAGAATACCACCAAACAGCAGGTACAGCACGGCAGTGTGCCCCGCTTTCGCGAAGTGGGGTTTCGCAAAATCAGGGCGGATCAATTGGAAGCAATCTGGGGCTGTTTTAGCACAATTGGTTGAGGGCTTTTGGGTGAAATTGAGTAGGAAGCTGATGGGTGAATGGAATTTTGGAGTGGAAGACGAATTGAGGATGAATTTGTGGGATTAGGGTTCGAAAAACCGAGGAACACCGCAGGCTCAATTTCGAAATTGGGGTTTTAGGGTTTGGCTGGGTGGTTGGGTGGTGGTAGCGGCGGTGGAGTGGAGGGCGATTGACCGGCGTAGTGGAGGGGCGGTGGTCGCTGGGTGATGATTGGCGGTGGTGCATGGTGGTTTCAGTCAGGGGCAGCAGCTAGGGTTTTGTTTTTTTGGACAGATGGGGTTTTTTTTTTTTTTGCATTTTTTTTTGTTTTTCGAAAGTTTAGCAGCGGAAAAGGAAAAGAAAAAAAATTTAAGTGAAGGCTTGAAATTGAGAACTTACTCTAATACCAATTTGATAGAGAACGGAAAATAAATAAAAGCTAAAGAAAGGAATTCAACATCCCTATGTTGAATTCAGGAAAGAATTTAGCATCCCCGTGCTGGATTCAAGAAAGATTAGCATCCCTGTGCTTAAATCAGTAATAATTGTATTCAATATTCGATGTAGTCTATTTCGTAAAGGCTAGCAAAGCCCTTATTTATAGGTAAATAACCTGCCTAATAAAATCAGTAATAATTGTATTCAATATTCGATGTAGTCTATTTCGTAAAGGCTAGCAAAGCCCTTATTTATAGGTAAATAACCTGCCTAATACTAAACCTAATAGAAATAGGGAATTAGAGTTATATTCCTAATCAAACTAGGAAACTATAATATTCCTAATACGAATAGGAAACTAAAACATATAAAATATCTAATTATTATTATTTCTAAACTTCTTCCTAAAATAAGTCTTCAATCCTCCATCATTTTTTACAAAAGGGGCAACTACAAAAATATTCATGCCCTCAAGTCATTGTTAATAACATTATCTAAAAAATCCAAAAAAAAAAAAATCACGTTTCTGTCACCTTTAAGCACCAACTCCAACTATACAACGTCCTCAAAAAGTAGAGCTTGAAATTATGATGGGAAAAAACTTTGTCCCCAAACATCTGTTGATTTTTTCCCTTCCAAGTGGCCCATGGCTTACCAAATAGCTAAAGGAATCAAACTCCACACTCCATGAACCCAAGCTCTCTTCATCCTTCTCCAATTCACCAACACATCCATTCACACTGTTCGTCTGAACCCAAGAAACTCCATCAGGACAAGATGCATAAGTAAAGTAACAGACTTCAGTGGGAGCCTTTGTGCAAGGATTAGTGACGTGCAAGTGGAGCAGGTTACTTGCTGGAGGTGTCGAAGTTGGGATCATGTAACATTTGACCATGTAAATTGGTACTGCAGGTTTTGGTCACTGCAGTCTGCAGGCAGAACTGCAGATGGGTTTTTGGAGGGGTAATATTCCACAGCAGAAACCCTTTCCAAGAAGCAAGTATACAGTCAAAAGATGTAATTCGTGTAAATGCCAGTGGTAAATCCTCAAATGATTTGGCATAAAGCTACAATATTTAAACATGCTATTGTGACTTGACTTTATATGGGAGGCTTAGAGGTGTATTGGAGAGTTGACAAATGGCTTAAGAAAGAGATGAGGGTTTAATTGTTTGAATGGTTATTGCCAAAAGTATTTGATCTTGCTAGCAATTTGGGGTTGTGTGACATAGCAAGCAATGGTGCTCACTGTGCCTTCTGGAAAGTAGTTTCACCCGATGAAAATGGCAAAATGCGTCGACTGCCAGATTATTGTCTCGGAGAGCAAGAAGTACCAGATGATTATCAGCATTAAATATAGAGCTGATTATAGCTTTAGTCAATTTTGATGTTTGTCATAGTATAGAGCAGACAAAGAAAAGGAAATCAGAGGCCCTGGACCCTGATATGAGTTTAACTGGGTGACTCTGTGATCCCGAATGTACGCACAAGAGGATTTCAATTTTTATTGAATCTCTTATGAAAGGCTTCACATAGAAATTTATAAGGGAAATTGTAGTGAAGATTATTAAGTATTGCACGGGAACTGTAAAGTAATAGATATTGTGAAACATAGACAATTGAAAAGACTGGTATTGCGGAACGGAGGTAGGAGATCTATCTATGGATAAGAAAATATGTGATTTAGGTTTTATTATTTGTGGCTCGGTTGTTGATTGTCTATTTGTCTCTTGGTCAAGAGAGACATCTCGACCTTCTGTGGATTTGTATGCATTCTGCTGGGTGGGTACTATATGGTAACCGATGTTATCCTATGATCTATGTTCCATTTGACGGTTAGATGTGTTTCAAGCTTACCTTTGTGCTTGCTTACTCTTTGGTTTGACAGTACAAGGACCTCAAACGCTTCTTCCTGTCTCCATTTTATCACACGAGTGATTCTCATTTGGTCTACAACATGCTTTCCCTCCTTTGGAAGGGGATCCGATTGGAGAACTCAATGGGAAGTATCGAATTCGCTTCAATGGTTGCTTCATTACTCGTCATGTCTCAGGGTATAACAATACTGTTGTCCAAGTCACTTCTCCTTTTCTTGGAATACGAGAAAGCTTACTACTATGAGTATGCAGTTGGGTTTTCTGGTGTCCTGTTTGCAATGAAAGTTGTACTCAACTCCCAGGAGAGTGAGTACACCTACGTGCATGGAATCCTTGTGCCTTCACGTTATGCTGCATGGGCTGAACTGTTTCTAATACAGTTGTTTGTACCTGGTGTTTCCTTCCTGGGTCATCTAGGAGGGATACTAGCTGGATGTCTCTACATGTATCTAAAGAGAGCATATTCTGGTCCTAACCCTTTGAGTTATGTTGCTCGAGGGGTTTCGGATTTTTTGACGTGGCCTTTCAGGTTAATGCAGGGGCTTGTTCAGGTTCCGGCTGAGAAGGGCTGTGGGTGCAAGCCAACAGGGAAGGGCTGCAACTGGGGTATGGAGATGTCCAGCTTGTACATTTGACAATTATGGCTTACTAACTGTGTGTGAAATGTGTGGCACTGGCCGAAATGGGAGTGACTTCGCTTCCAATCTTCAGAGTGACCTTTCTCCAGATGAACTGCGACGGAGGAGGCTTCAAAGATTCAGCAGATGACTCTGTATTGGGGAGAGCAGGAGGAGTGCCTAGGTGTTTGTACATAATCAATTTGATTCTGTATTTTTGGAAATGTTGATGTCTATTTGACAGATACCTAGAAAACCCTATCTGGGACTCTGGCGATTCAGTTTAGTATTTCGCTAGGTCAAGAGTTTTATGTACATAATCAATTTGATTCTTGAATCTTTAACAAGGGGAAGAAGATTGATCTTGCTCATCTCTGATTAGTAGTAGTTACTATTTTGCTTGTTTCTTGCGGTTTTCTTGATTTTACGTCCTTGTTATTTTTCTTTTCTTTTCCTTTCCTTTCTTTGGAAGCTCATACGTAATACGTTCTGCATTGTCAGTGTCATTCCAAGCGCGGATGAATTTACATGATACTGATGACGGCAGACACTTGGCAAAGGAAAGCATTACCCGTCTGGCAACGCTAACATTGGAATTAAAAAAAAAAAAAAAGTGTCTTGGCAGTGGGGAAATAAAGACCTTGCTTTTACTGTCCAAAATCACTCATGCATTACTACTTCTATACAGATTCATACCATGTGCCCCCCCCCCCCCCCCCAAAATTGAGTGGAATCTTCATATTATGCTACACTATCCTTCCAGGTAGTTACCGACATTGGACTTTGCAGTGATTGTTGATTTTTTTTTCTTTTAAAATTACTTCCCCAGGTTCTTTTATTTGTTGTCATTGGGATTCATGTCTTTGTTAACTTTTTAGTAGGGGGGGAAGAAAAATCCGGAACCGGCACACCGAACCGGAAACCGGATAAAAAAAACCGGGAACGGGCAACACCGAACCGGTTTAAAAATCCGGTGCACCGCACCGGAAAAACCGGATACTAAACGGGGCGGTTCCGGTTTGGGATATTCACACCGACGGGGAACCGACACCGCACCGTTAATATAATTAAATACATATATATATATATATATATATTTTGGTTAAAAAAAAATTCTACCCAAAAATTAATACAAAAATAATATAAATTAACTAGTTAAAAAAAAAAAAAGAATATTAGGTGTTAATGTGTTATTGGGTTGGGCTTTTTTTTTATTAAATAGAGATTTTTTGATGTTTGATAGAAATTTATGCGGTTCCGGTTCACCGGTGAAACCGCACCGTTAAAGCCGGTGCACCGGTTTTTAAAAACCGGGTGATTCGGTTCCGGTTCCGGTTTATGATTTTCGCGCACCGTTTCATCCGGTGCACCGCTTCGACGCACCGAAATCGCACTGCACCGTTTCCACCCCTACTTTTTAGTGTATACTAATGGATTGTGCCCGTGCTTCGCATGGGCTTTCATCCATTATTTATCCGCCATCAAACTATCCACTATCAAACTAGTCTACCAAATTGCTCGAAATAGAAGTTTCTTGATATCAAATATGTACCAAAAGGACATTTTCATGTATATTTTGGAATAAATCCTTCTTGTTGCCAATAACTTGATCATTCCGCAGTCTTTTTAAGTCTACAAAATGTCCAGATTGCTATTAAAAAAAAAAAAAAGTCTACAAAAGGTCCAGATTGCACCTTGGTTGAATGTTGCATCATATCCTCAACTGAGATAAATTGATGTTGAGAACCTTAGAATCGAACTTGATGTACTGCACCAGATCGAAGTTATGAGCATAGGATTGAATGTAGTGAATCACTTTGTGGATGTATGGAAATTCCTCAGTAACAGAGGAATTGCAGAGGAAATCGGAAAACTAATAAAATCCTTTGGAAGGTGGTCCATAGACTACCAGTGCTGAAGGTCGCTCATTGCTGCTCCTAGTATCTCCACGGAATTCAATGACAATTTTGATGTTGGCACTGTAGGAGCTGGAACCGCCGGTAGGACCTAAATAGAAGAGGGAAAGACTCAACAGAACAAGCAGAAAAGTAGTAGCCTGCTATTTTAAGCCTTCTTCTCCACTGATGTCCAAATAACATGCAAGACATAACTAAGTTTGTCAATTTTTTGAGAATTTTCCCTTGGCAAATTTGACGTTGCTTGTTTATTGATATCCTAGAAAAGGGCCAGATAAACCAATTTTACCAACCTCTAAGAATGTTACCGTGGCAAATGTTTAAGGGTTGTCTTGATTTTTCTTGTTTATCACAGTGTAAAGCTGGGCAAATCTTGCACTGCTTGTCCACTGAAAAAGACCAGATACATCAATTTTATCAACCTCTGAGAATGTTGTTGTGGCAAATGTTTTAAGGGTTGTCTTGATTTTTCTAGTCTATCATAGTGAAAAGCTCTCAAACCTGTCAATACCAACAAATTTTGGAATGGACGTAAAAAGTCAAAAAGCTATTGTATATGGTTTGATTGCAAAAGAGAATGATGGAATAAAGACGTGCAAAACTTTAGAGTAAACTTAGAATATACCTAGAATTGTAAGTGATATGATTGGTCTTATAGTTGCTCTTCAACATGACTGCTTCCTTAGTTTTGCAAGGAGGAAAAGAGAAGTTCTAACGATTGGGCCCATCCTTCTTTTTTAGTAAGAGTTGTTCGTCGTGAATTAATGGCATCAATTTTTTACTCTGCGTGGATAAGTATATTATTAGCATACAGGCATATGCATCGAAGAGATGGTTTCCACTGACATTCATACTACATATATAATTAAAACTTTAAACATCAAATCATGATATATAAGAAATAATTTATTACTCAATTATGAATGACTAAAAATAAACTTCAAATTGAAACAAAGTGAGTAACCTGGTGAGTGTGATATATAATACTTTTCATGCGGCATTGTTTAGTAACTTCATTGATGCCTATTTTTTTTGTGATAACTTAGATTTGGGAAAATCTGCACATAGAAATAGCGTTAGGATTCAATAGATTCAAACTACACAAATCTAAAATTTTAAACTGAGAAATTTTTTTTTAAATATTTTATACTATTGTTTGTGCTAATATGTATGTGGGACTAAAGAACTGTCAGGGGATTGCTTATTAGTTTAAGTCAGTGATCAAGGAAAAGCTACATGGTCTTCAAATATGGTTTTCATAGATATATCACAAGATTGAAGTAAGGTTTAGCAGTGAAATAGTAGGAAAAAGCTTCAAACTCATAAAATTTGCACTCAATCATATTGCGAACATGAGTATATCAGTTATACACGTACAACTTCACAAACCTTAGCTAATTGAAACATGAGAAAAAACTGAATATATTGATTCATAAGACAGTTTAATCAGGCAAGACTGAAGAGGTTGATCTGATTATCTTCTCTTTCTAATAATATGGGAAGCAATATCCCTTGAATGTGAGGGAGAAGCTTGGAAGAATTATAATTGTGCAAAGCATAACTTATTGTTTCAACCTCCAGGCTGATTGAAACGAGCAAGTTGAAATTTTGCGAAGCTCAGTGACTCGATATTTTCATGTTAAATCCTAATAAATTAAAGCAAACGATTCACATGATTAAAAAAGAATAGACCAACATAAATTTGAAGCTCAACCTATGAAGAAACTATTATTGTTATCCACCATTCAGGGCAAAACTTACGGGAAGAACAAAATTTGTGATGGACCAAGTTGTTAAGGGATTATACCAAGGAGATGGTTAACAGAGAGATGTTTGTAAAGTGGCAACTATTATAAATATATATAGTAAAGAACATACTCTGGGATACATGGATCCCTTCCATGCCATGGGGTTTTGTTGTCATGGATTCTAATCCTGCCTTAATGCCTGCAAGACAAAAACTTGGGGAGGTAATTCCTTCATATGCAAAGAAGCAGTCACGTTCTCTACAGTTGCAAGAGATCTGATGGGTGTTTTTTTTTTTTTTTTTTTTTTTTGTGGGGTGGGTGTGGGGGTTGATGGAGTTATAGCAGTACAACATTGCAGCAGCTAATGCCTCCTACCAATCTCATAGCACTCAGCTTTGATAGTAGCAGTAACATCAACAACTGCCTAAAGGCCTGATGAACACTGCCTATTCACCGTTCTTACATGCACAATTTCTGTTAACAATATAGAGGAAAATTAGTAGAAACACATTAAGTTTCAGTAATTCCCTCAAGTAGACAAAATTGCTAATTTGTAAAAATATGGATTTCAATCAAACTCTGGAAGATACTTACCAAGAAAACCAGCATGCAATACTGAAAATGTCAGAGTAGGATCCACCTGATGAAGCCTTATTTCGCACTAATTCAGGTGCTGTGTAATTGAGTGACAGCTGGAGAGGAAGAAGAGGATCCTCTACATCATATTCTTGCAACCCAATGGCTAAAATATAAGAACAGTTGAACAAACCGATGTAAAAGCAAATAATTAGAAATCAGAGCAAGGCAATGGTTGTGCCTACAACATAATGGAAAGCTTGCACATTAGAACCAGAGGATGCCTGATCAGTTATTTTTGCAAAACCAAACCCACCAAGCTTCCATGCTCCGATTGCGGTGGTCAAGATACTTTGTAACAAGAATACCCAGTTAGATGAGATCATATAGTAATCAGAAGTAGGTACATCGTTAATCCGATAAACTTTCCTACTATCAGAGAGACATCCCAGTATTAGTAATTACCATAAGCATATAAAGTCATATATATAGTTAAAGTTGATGGGAGTTAGGTGCCCATTATAATAATATAAGGGATGACTAACCTTAGGCGAAATAGCACGGTGAATAAGGCGGGCATTATTGTGAAGAAAATCCAAAGACTCAGAAAGCTGAAGCAAGCCAGGATTGACTTCTAACAAACTCATTTTCATTCTGAATGGCAGAGAGGTCCTTAGGGAAATTGGGAATGTTATGAAGAAAGCTAAGAGCATTAGCAATGGAAGCAAACAAGGGCCCGGTGACAAAAGCCATAACATTTTTACTCTCATCCATAGTCTGAACAACATGAACCACACCAGGGTGGCGGATGTGAACCAATCGACCCGCATCGACATGTAACATATCGAAAAAGGAATCCTTAGATGCCTTGGACAAGCCTGCTCGTTTATCAACCACCCAAATGCACATGGTAGGGTACTGGGAAGACCTAGATTTAGGCTTGGCTGAGTATAATTTCCAAGCTAATCTAGAGGCAGCTAAAACAGTTCAAACTACAATGGCAGCAACTTCTGTAGGGTTCAAATTTGTTTTCTCTAGCAGTGCCTGTAATGATTACAAAAAAAGTACAACATGAACTGAATACTGAATATGCTAAAAACACTGCAACAATGACACATTTTGATAATAAGCGAGACTAAATTGGCATCAAATACTGAAAAATAGTAAACAAAACGGGACAACAAGCACTAAAAGACATTATCATTTGGTAATATGTTAACAATGATTTAAAGATTACCAGACGTAGTTGATATGCATCCATTCACGGCGTTTTTAATAAGGTTCCTGCAACAAAAAAATTTCACGCATATTTAAGATTAGATGAGTCATAAATATAGTAATATTTAAGTGAAAGAAAAATCGGAGGATTGTAACATACAGTTTTACAAGATGCTCTAAATTTCCGTGTGGAGAAGGTATAGGACAATTAAGTAACTGCTACTGATAAAATTTCTTGATAGACTACATTTTTTATAAACGCCTTGGTTCGATATTCAGGCAATGGTTTTATAAGAACTTTGACTGATTCAGCTGTTTTAGCTATAGATAATGCAACATATAATTGGCGTGAGAAAATACAGGTTGTAATAAGTATATGCCCACACGCTCTAAAGTTTGCCCGTGTGCTTTATTAATTGTCATAGCGAAGCATAATCTTATAGGAAATTGTGTTCTTTTAAATGGAATGATGTATGCAAGGTCACAAAGATCAGAGTTTGACCTAACAATACACCACACAGGAACTCACACACAATGCTGATGGTTTAAAACAAAGCTAATTGGAAACAATTAATTGGAATAGATGACAACCCAACTAGGAAATAAAAGGATTGGCTTGTATTCACTCTAATACAGGCACACCACAGAATAAACACAAGGACAAAGGACTTGGTTACCTCAGTAGATACAGGCACACCACCACTGAAGCAATTAAGCTCTACACACACCACTAGGAATGCCAGCTCCTAGATACTGAAGTAGATTCAACCCAAATGAGAGTTTGCTGACACTCACAAACGAGAGGTTCAACTAAGGCACTCAGAATGCTATTGAAAATATCACTTATTAGTTTGCAAGCTGCTGAATACATCCCTATATATAGCTAATCCTAAATAGTTTGATTAGAGGCACTTAATTAAAGTATCCTGCTAATCTCCCTTCTAAACTAGGTGCTGAACTAAACCAAATACATCATATTACAACTTATACTAGCTAATACAATCCGGATACATTTGAAAATAAAAGGAAAAGCAATGTTGGCTTCTGATTGGACCAAAACCCCAAAGGTTGGCAATTCTGGCCAATCAGAACCTTTCCTAGCTGGGAGGGTAAAACTTAAGTTACTATGGTAACTTTCCCGGGCCTTTCTAAGCTGGATGTAATCTCAATAGCTTAAGGTAGGGAAAGACATAAATAACCCTCATTGTAGCTGAACAAAATACATAGCCTCAGAACTGAGGTTCTGGAAAAACTGATAACAAACAACCATTGCAGGGTTGCTTGTTCTGAAGCTTGCAACTTAATGCCTCCTTGCTTGAACATGATGGAACTTAGTTTATCCTTAGAAAATGCATGACAAGGAACAAAATTCTCCTGGGGAACCTTTACTGAATCTCACTCAATCCAAAGATACATAATTGAGAAAGATGCCTTCTTGGACTGATGTTGCTGGGAACTGGATTTGACCTGGGTGGCCAATGCTGGTGGGATGGGTGGCTGTTCTGGCCAGGACTTGCCTTACTAAGCATAACAAGCCTGGATGGATGATGTTGGTGGGCTGGTAGGTGCTGAAGTATCCTTGATCTGTTGCTGAGGATGGAAGCCTGTTGTTTCTGCTGGAATTGCTCCAACAGCTGCTAAGTTTGGCACAATGAGGCTAATCGCTGGGCAATGCCGAGGTCTTTGCCGTGTAGCCTCTTTGGGTGATGAAGATGATGTAGAAGCTGCTCGAGCTGCTGTTGTGGTTGAATCATCTCCTGGTCTGAACTTGCTAGTGATGCTTGAACTGCTGCTGGACTTACTGGATGGTCTCCATCATCCTCCCCAGGTTGAGGAAAGTTTGTCCTCAAACTTGAAAGGTCTTCATGCTCTGGAAAATAGGGCCTTAAATCTGCAATGTTGAAAGTAGCACTCCGCCCATAGTCTTCTGAAAGATCCAACCTGTAGGCATTGTCTCCTATTTTCTCCAAGACTTTAAATGGGTCATATGCTCTTGGGACTAGCTTGCCTCTCCTCTTTGCTGGGAACCTGTCCTTCCTTTGGTGTATCCACACAAGATCTCCTTGATGGAAAACCATTTTCCTCCTGTGCTTGTTTGCTGAAGTAGTTGTCTGCTCAGAATACTTGATAATTTTCTCTCTAACCTGCTGATGAAGCTTCTTGATCATCTCAGCATGTGTACCTGCTTCATAACTGAACTTCACAGAATATGTTAGTAGAGATAAATCCAGAGGAG
This sequence comes from Portulaca oleracea, assembly GCA_029582165.1. Classification (NCBI taxonomy): domain Eukaryota; kingdom Viridiplantae; phylum Streptophyta; class Magnoliopsida; order Caryophyllales; family Portulacaceae; genus Portulaca; species Portulaca oleracea. The sequence goes on along the minus strand of CM055890.1, from coordinate 3,517,487 downwards.
TGATAGGATTTCTCCCATATACCACCTGAAATGGGGAAAGGCCAGTTGCCTTTGAAGGGGCTCTATTAAATGTAAATTCAGCATGGTGCAAAAGAGTGTCCCATCCTGTTTTATTTGTCTTTATCAGTGATCTCAATAGAGTTCCAAGTGTCCTGTTGGTCACCTCTGTTTGCCCATCAGTCTATGGCATGTTGTGCTGTACTTGAGCCTTGTCCCTAGCTTCTTCAACAAAGTTACCCAAAAATGGCTCAAAAACTTGGCATCCCTATCAGACACTATACTCTTAGGGATCCCATGAAGCTTTACCACTTCTTGAGAGTAGAGCTCTGCCACTTTTACTGCATCATTTGTTGTGTGGCATGGAATAAAATGGGCCATCTTGCTGAATCTGTCTACCACCACCATCACTGAGTCTTTTCCCCTCTGTAATCTTGGCAGACCAATAATGAAATCCCAGCTGACATCCTCCCATGGGCTTGTAGGGACTAGCAACAGAGTGTATAGCCCTTGAGGTAGGTTATGGCTCTTTGCTACTTGATAGATTGCACACCTTTTCACCCAATGCTCCACATCTTTTCTCATTTTAGGCCAACAATAGTGATCCTTTAGCATGAGAAGAGTTTTCTCAATGCCAAAGTGGCCTGCTAAGCATCCTCCATGGACTTCTGAAAGTAGTAGCTCCCTGAAACTACTCTTGGGTATGCATAATCTTGCTCCCTTGAAGAAGAACCCTTGGTCTATATGATACATACTCTGAGGGTGTCCCTGGCAGTTCTGGAAAATCTCACCAAAATCCTCATCTTCCTTGTACAAGGCTTTCAACTACTCAAAGCCAAGTACCCTTGCATCTAAGACTTTCAACAACAGATATCTCCTTGATAAAGCATCAGCTCCCTTGTTCATCTTCCTTGATTTGTGGTGGATCATGAAATGGAACTGCTGGATGAACTCTACCCAAGCAGCATGCCTGGTGTTGAGTTTGTGCTGCCCTTGAATGAACTTCAAGGCCTCATGATCACTATGCAATATAAACTTTGCTCCAATTAGGTAGTGCCTCCAGTGTTAAAGAGCTCTAATGATGGCATAGAACTCTTTATCATAGGTGTTGTATTTCCTATTGGCATCATTCAATTTTTCACTGAAATAAGCAACAGGTTTGCCTTCCTGGGTTATAATTGCTCCTATGCCAACACCTGAAGCATCACACTCCTCTTCAAAAACCTTAGAGAAACTTGGTAAAGCCAGGACTGGTGCTGATGTAAGCTGTCTTTTGATCTCTTCAAATGCTTTTTGTGCTGTTGGTGTCCAAGAGAAACTTTTATCCTTCACTAGCTCTTTCATAGGTGCTAGGATGGTGCTAAAATTTCTCACAAACCTCCTATAAAATGAAGCCAAAACATGAAAACTTCTAATTTGCTGAATTGAGCTAGGAATAGGCCACTCCTTGATTGCCTTCACCTTTTCCTCATCCACATGAATCCCTGCTGCTGTCACAATGTAGCCAAGAAAAGAAACTTGGCTTGCAAAGAACTGGAATTTCTTTAAATTCCCATACAACTGCTCCCTGCTCAATACCTCCATCATACTCTTTAAGTGGTCAACATGCTCCATCTTAGATTAACTGTAAATAAGTATGTCATCAAAATAGACAACAACATACTGATCAATCAATGGCTTTAGAACCTGATTCATCAACCTCATGAATGTGGATGGTGCATTTGTCAGGCCAAAGGGCATGACTAACCACTCAAATAACCCTCCTTTAGTCTTGAAGGCTGTCTTCCATTCATCCCCTTCACAAATCATGATATGGTAGTAGCCACTTCTCAGATCTATCTTGGAAAACACTACTGAGCCATGCAGTTCATCTAGCATATCTTCAAGCCTTGGAATTGGATACATGTACTTAATAGTGATCTTATTAATAGCTCTACAGTCAATACACATTCTTTGACTGCCATCCTTCTTAGGCACCAATAAGGCTGGTACTGCACAAGAGCTCAAACTCCCCCTTGTCATTCCCTTCTCCAGTAGCTCATCAACCTGTCTTTGTATCTCATTGGTCTCAGTTGGGGTCATTCTGTAGGCAGGTTTGTCTGGCAAGACAGATCCTGGGATAAGATCTATCTTGTGTTGTATGCCTCTCTTAGGGGGTAGGCCTGGGGGCATCTCTTCAGGAAAGACATGTAGTACTAGTTTAGGATAGGCTGAAATAGGGGGTGGTCATTTTGTGGGGGTAGGTCTTCCTCAGTGTCAAGCAAAATGATTCCACTTTGCTCACTGAACTCATGTTTTCAGCTGGAAAAAGGACATCAAGAGTTGGCTCAACAATAAGGTTTTTGGGTCTTTTTGTGAGCTGGGATGGTCTAAGAGGGGTAAGGGTGATTTTCTTGCTATTCAGGCAAAGGGAATAGGTGTTTGCTCTCCCATTATGCTAACAGACCTGTCATACATCCAAGGTCTCCCTAATAACAGGTGACAGGCATCCATAGGAATCACATCATACCAAACTTCATCTCTATAAGCTGAACCAATTGAGAAATTGACAAGGCATCTAGAAGAAATCTTGATACCTTTACTTTGGTTCAACCATTGTATGGTGTAAGGTGCTGGTAGCCAAATTGAGCTTCTTCACGATGGTTTCAGAGGCTGCATTGGTGCAGCTGCCTCCATCAATGATCAAAGAATATATTTTCCCACCAACTGTGCACCTGGTGTGGAAAATGTTCTCCCTTTGTTCTGCTACTTCATCCACTGCTAAACTGCTCAAGATTCTCCTGATCACTAGCATTTCCCCTTCACCAGGACCTGCTTCAACCTCCTCACCATCATATACAGGTTCTCCATAGGACTCTTCATACTAGTCTTCTCCATCAAAGGGCTCAGGATTAAGCAAAAGAGCTGCTTGAAACCCAGCGAAGGTGACTGCTCTCCTGTTTGGACATTCAGATGTTATGTGTCCAAGACCTTGACACCTGAAGCATCTTCTTTCTGGGAAGGCTTTGCTGGTAGGGACTGGGGATTCTTTATGGGGGATTTTGTGGCTAATTTTGAGGTGGTCTTGTGGCTGGATATCTGGCTTGAGGTGGGGGTGGGGGTGGATAGGTTCTTTGTGGGGGAGTGTAGGGCTTGCTGTAGGGATTGGGTTTGGTTTGGGCATAAGGCTTGGCTGGATACTTGCTGCTGTACTCCTTTACTCTAGCTTTCTTCTGTTGTTCCACCTTATGAGCCAAAGAGCTTAGCTCATCAAGTAATCATAAACTTGCAACTCAACAACATTCTTGATACTGTCATTCAAACCTATAAGATAACTCACATAAGTTAGCACCTCATTCTCCTGCATAGTACACTTCCAAAGCAAGTGCTCAAACTCTTTGGTATATTCTTCCACAGATTTGCTTCCCTGCACCAAATGTTGTAGCTTAGAGTAGTTTTCCTTCATATAGTTGTCTGAAAGGAACTTCTCTTTCAGTTTCTACCTCATTTCAACCCAAGTGCTCACCCTATCTTCACCAATCTCCATTCTCCTTCTCTGCAAATTAGTCCACCAAGTTGAAGCATACTTTTTCAATTTTAAGGCAACTAACTTCACCTTATTCTCTTCTGAAACTTCTTTCAAGTAAAAAAACCCTCTCCATAACCTGTAACCAATCTAAGAAAACATCAGGATCTAACTCCCCTGCATACTCAGGTATATCAATCTTGAAGTCTAGCTTCTCTATCCTCCTGTCTTCCCTCCTTTCCGCCCTTTCACTCTCACTGTTTTCCTCTGGTTCACTGATCCTAGGTGATCTCCTAACATATCTCCTCCTTCAGTGTGTAGGCCTAGGACCTCGACCTCCTCTTCCTGTCCTACTAAAAGGATTTTCACCTTCTCCTTCCACCAACTCTTCATCAGTCTCCTTATTAAGCTTAGTTCTATGCAATCTCATATAATACTGTAGTTGTTCACTCAAGAATTTCATTTTTTGCTCCATTTCTTCTCTTTCTTTCAGGGTTTGTTCTAAGACTTCCTGGGGTGTTTTACTAGTTCCGGCCATCTCAAACTATCACAAACAACACACTCCAAGATAGAACACAGCTCTGATACCAAGATGATGTATGCAAGGTCACAAAGATCAGAGTTTGACCTAACAATACACCACACAGGAACTCACACACAATGTTGATGATTTAAAACAAAGCTAATTGGAAACAATTAGTTGGAATAGATGACAACCCAACTAGGAAATAAAAGGATAGGCTTGTATTCACTCTCATACAAGCACAACACAGAATAAACACAAGGACAAAGGACTTGGTTACCTCAGCAGATACAGGCACACCACCACTGAAGCAATTAAGCTCTACACACACCACTAGGAATGCCAGCTCCTAGGTACTGAAGTAGATTCAACCCAAATGAGAGTTTGCTGACACTCACAAACGAGAGGTTCAACTAAGGCACTCAGAATGCTATTGAAAATATCACTTATTAGTTTGCAAGCTGCTGAATACATCCCTATATATAGCTAATCCTAAATAGTTTGATTAGAGGCACTTAATTAAAGTGTACTACTAATCTGCCTTCTAAACTAGCTTCTGAACTAAACCAAATACATCATATTACAACTTATACTAGCTAATACAATCCGGATACATTTGAAAATAAAAGGAAAAGCAATGTTGGCTTCTGATTGGACCAAACCCCAAAGGTTGGCAATTCTGGCCAATCAGAACCTTTCCTAGCTGGGAGGGTAAAACTTAAGTTACTATTGTAACTTTCCCGGGCCTTTCTAAGCTGGATGTAATCTCAATAGCTTAAGGAAGGTAGGGAAAGACATAAATAACCCTCATTGTAGCTGAACAAAATACATAGCCTCAGAACTGAGGTTCTGGAAAAACTGATAACAAACAACCATTGTATGGTTGCTTATTCTGAAGCTTGCAATTTAATGCCTCCTTGCTTGAACATGCTAGAACTTAGTTTATCCTTGGAAAATGCATGACAAGGAACAAAATTCTCCTGGGGAACCTTTACTGAATCTCACTCAATCCAAAGATACAGAATTAAGAAAGATGTCTGCTTGAACTGATGTTGTTGGGAACTGGATTTGACCTGGGTGGCCAATGCTGGTGGGATGGGTGGCTGTTCTAGCCAGGACTTGCCTTACTATGGCATAGCAAGCCTGGATGGATGATGTTGGTGGGCTGGTGGATGCTGAAGTATCCTTGATCTGTTACTGAGGATGGAAGCCTGCTGTTTCTACTGGAATTGCTCCAACAGCTGCTGAGTTTGGCACAGTAAGGCTAACTGCTGGCAATGTTGCTGCTGAATGTGCTGGTGTAGTCTCCCTGGGTGATGAAGATGATGTAGAAGCTGTTCGAGCTGCTGTTGTGGCTGAATCATCTCCCATCTCCTAGTCTGAACTTGCTGGTGATGCTTGAACTGCTGCTGGACTTGCTGGATGGTCTCAATCATGGAATTAGAAACTTTTCTAAATTTGAAGATTCTAAGGGGATTCTAGGAAGAAATACTCTTTCTCCACAATGATAACCTACTGCAATTTCACAATCAATGACATTTTTATCAAATCTTCGACATATTAAATGAGTTCCATTACATAGACCTTTGGAGGGATTAATATTTCTCAATAATATAACAGGACAATTTTGTTTTAGTGTTAAGATATGCGGAGGGAGACCATTTGGCGTGAGACTATTTATAAAATCTTCATGTTCACCTTGTTGAGTAGGATCTTTAGTTGTGTCAAAATTATGGTATATTTTTTCAGTGTTAGGAAACTTCTTTATAAGCAATTCATTTATTTAATCAACATAATCATTTTTTGGAGTTAATATTGCATGTGACATCATACTTTCTGGGTTTGTAGATGCATTTAAATTGGAAAAAATATTTTGCGATAATGCGTTTAAGGATGTGGTTTTGCCAGTATATGGTAATACTATATGTAATGGTAATTCAACCAGGTCGTCAATGATCACTTTTTCTGTTCCATTTCCAATACGTTGTAAGTACTCACTAAAAATAGAATCATCTTTAGCACGCATATTTTGCGTTAATTTCAACTTTTCTAAGTCATGCCAAAGATAAGATTTAACTCACTACTAAAAACTTGTCATATTGCGACGGAATTTGCGACGGAAATTTAGGACTGAGCGATGGACCTTGCGACGGAATTTTTTCCATCGCAAAAAGCCTCGTCGCAAAGGCCTTGCGGCGGATCTTGCGACGGACTTGCGACGGAATTTGATTCGTCGCAAGGTCCTACAAACATTTCAAAAAAATATTTAAAAAATGAAAATATGTCTTGCGACGGAATTTTTCCGTCGCAATAAAATTTTTTTAATTTTTTTTAAAAAAAATATCCTCTTACATTATTTTCTCGAGAGCTTTTTTGCTACAATTTAATAGTCTTTTTATTATGTACTGCTTTATATATATATGCGACGGAATTTTTCCGTTGCAATAAATTTTTTTTAATTTTTTTTTAAAAAAAATCCTCTTACATTATTTTCTCGAGAGCTTTTTTGCTACAATTTAATTTTTTATTATGTACTGCTTTATATATATATATATATATATATATATATATATATATATATATATACACACACACACACACATATACAAAAGTAAATATTAAAATCTGAGACAATTCTATTTAAATAAGTGAATAAAAATACAACTACTAATCCTTCATACATTCTAGCAAATCGAAGTCATACAGTTGAAGACATAAAGCTTCAATTGAAGACACAGTATGAGATAATTGTTGCTCTAAATAATGCTAGAAAAGGCCCAAAACGGTAGACATAAAAATAAAAAATAAAAAAAAAACTTATGGAACTATATACATCTGCCCCCGGACATGTCCAAATTCATCCTCTAGAGACTGTTTCTTCAACTTTACATACTCCGTAGATTACCTTCACCATGCGCGCTAATGAAGCTAGTGGAAAACTGCATCAAGTATCACACTAGTAAGAAAACATTCAATAATAACTCTCCAACAAATCAAACTTAAATATTAGCAATGACCGTAAAAAAGAATTTTGAGGTAACTTGTATTCAAGACACACCAAGAGGCTTAATATCAGTTCTAGATGACCTCCAGACCTTCAATAATCACTCTCCAACATACCAACACACACTTAGGACCCAAAATAAGCAGCAAATATAAGCAAAGTCACCAAGATTTCAAGGCAAAACAGCAAGAGATGCAAGTGGGTAGAATTTTGGACCACTTGTAATAAGATAAATTCACCAAGACCTCAAATCTGCCCTCAAATGACTCCAAACTGATTTCAGTCACTCCCTAAAACAGTTAAGCACATCCTTACTTCAACAAAACACCAGAATCAACCCAAAATGGTAACCAAAAAAAGCCACAAACAGCAACAAACATATTAGATCAGATAGTGAGCTGGGGTAGAAAAAGTTGATGGTTTTTTGCTTCGAATCCCACTCAAGCCTACACCAAACCATTCAAGCATGATCTCTTACCCTTAATCATATTTTCAAGCACCCAATCAACTATTTACATACCTAGAATTCATCAAGAAAGGCTTCGAAAAGAGCAGTAAAGACTGACAGTATCGAATCAGGCCAACATATATACATTTCAGTACAGCATTAGCTGCTCAATCTGATCTTTTTTTTTTTCAAATCTTATTCTTTCTAATACCAATCCTTCTAGCTTGACTTCCACAGACTCTATCATGCTTTCACAGTCCCAAATAATTAAGATCCGATTGCCTTAAATGGTACGTTTAAGCAGAACTGTAAAATATCATGAACAAGGAGGTCAAGATGAGAAATACTAACACTTAAAAGGTAGTTGGATTTCTCATCTCTTCAGGTAGATGCCTGTAACAGGACAAGTAAAAAATTAAAAAACATTTTCATACTTTCATTACATCACATGTTTTCCAATACTGTTATAGAGAATGACAATGAATAGAGAGCATGAAACAATTCTACAGCATAAAGGCCACAAGACAAAAAGCTGCCAGTGTTGAGGAAAGGAAGACATACTACCATGATTAACATTTTCATGATTTAAGCTAATTAGCTGAATGCCCATGAATTATCAATAATAACATGAAAATCAAAAGAATCCAATTGCAATAATTTCCTCAACCAACTGTAGACTTGATTTAAATAATAGCACAACTAACTTCAAGCCCATAAATACCAACATAATTTTTGAGAAAACTATAACAAATTAAAAGAGAGCAAACTATAAAGGTATCCCTTCTTTTCTAATTCTCATTCTATGATCGCAAATAAAAGGCAGAGAAACTCACAAAGTACAACAAAATTGGCCAAGTTGGAAGCTTGCATGCCAACTAGAACCAGTTGTATCTCTCTATCTATTATAGGATACCCTGTTGCTCTTGGGCAGTTTCTAAGCGAGGAGGTCTGCCCTTGTCTCTCTTTCTAGCACTAGAAATCCTGGTGACGACGGAATGGCCAAGGGCACCGAAGGCACTTACCCCCATGAGCTTCACACAAAGATTGACATACAAATACAACATCCATGAGCACTCAGGAAAGCACCGTGCATTGTGGCAGGGTATTCTTGCCATAAGTTTACAGAATCAGGTTGCTTTAAGCTTTTGATTCTAAAAGGCTTTTATGTGAAAATTATTTTCATGTATTAAAATATATTGTTTTGAAAATATTTTGAACGATCCATTATATAACTCAATTACTCAAAGTTTAGTTCAATTTTCATGTTGCTGTAAATTAATTTCATGTATTTTCATGTAAAGTTTAGAATCAAGTTGTTGTAAATTATTTTCATGTATTTTCATGTATTAAAATATATTGTGGAGAAAGAATTTTGAATGATCCATTATATAACTCAATTACTCAAATGATAAAAACCCTAGATAAAAAATAATCAAGATTATGCACAACATGTCAACCATCACTTTCATCAGTGGCAAAAGCTGCAATTCATGTTTGGCTAAAACGCACATATCAAACTCCAAAACTACAGCAACAGAGTTTCGTTTTCACACAAGCATTTCATCAAACACATGGCGAGCAACATAAACAACAGAAACGGAAACCCAGAGACTTACATAAGTGTTCAATTGACGAATGAAGCTGGAGAAATTACTGTGCAGTAGCAATGTCGAACACTTGATTGAATCCCGAACAAAAAGTTATTCCTAGCCTGACTCCACGACACAATCGCATCCGTCGAAATTCTCTTTCCTCTGTTGAGAAGACTACGAGCCAGATCTGAAGAGGAGAGGAGTGTGGAAGACTATGAGCAAAAATCTGAACTTAACTCCTGTTTCAACTGATCTGGGGAGCGACTAGTTCTGGGCGAGAGAAGACAGCGTTGGGCTGCAGTCGCGGTGGTCTGCGCTAAGGGCGGAGGCGATGGTGGGTCGCGATACTTCGGCGGTGTGGGAGGCGGAGGACGGCGCGACGACCGAAGCTACTAAGCGTCGAGGCGGGGCGAGGGCTAGGGTTAGGGTTGAGCATTGCTGGGCGGGGTTATATGGGTGGGGTTTATGTTTGTCGTTGTACGATTGGGCTTATTTCAGTTCTTTTTGAATTAATGGACCGAGCGGCGGACCATTCCGTCGCAAGGTCATTTTTTTTGTAGCCAACTCCGCCATAATGTAATTTGGACCGAGTGACGGATATTTCCATCGCAATTTCCATCGCAATATGGCAAGTTGTTAGTAGTGACTAAGCTTGCATCAATTTGCTCTTCTTTGGTCTTTTTTAGATTTACAGGTAATACTTGCCGAAAATCCCCTCCAAATATAATGACTTTACCTCCAAATGGTAGACAACAATCAGTGATATCTCGAAGGGTTCTGTCAAGCGCTTCAATTAACTGTTTGTTTGCCATGGAAGATTCATCCTAAATAATAAGTTTGGCTGCTTTTAAAAGTTTGGCAGTGCTGCTTTCTTTGGTAATATTACAACTTATAAGTTGTATTGTCATCAACATTAAGTGGAAGTTTAAAACTTGAATGTGATGTTCTACCGAGAGGTAAATTTAATGCAGTCATTCCTGAAGATGCAGTAGATAATGCAATATATCCCTTTGACCAAACAGCAGCAAGTAACGCACAATATAAATATGTCTTTCCAGTTCCTCCAGGACCATCAATAAAAAATTATCCATGACGTTCTGAAAATATTCTATTTATTATTGTATCATATGCGAGCTTTTGTTCTGGGTTTCATGTATTTCAGATAGAAGATCTTTCTCTGATATTAGTATTACATTTAGTTCATCATTAATTTCTTTGGTTGCTTCGTCACATTCAATCAGATTTACTTCTTCATCAATATTGAGCGTATAGTTTTTGATGTTTTTACCCATGGAATCTAATATGGAGGCAATATTTTGTAGCGCTTTTATCCCCTTATTTTTTTCTGTAATGTTAGGTATTTTGCATAATCTTCAGTTAATGATTGTTCATATCTTTTCTGTATCCCTTTTGGATCATTATGAGCACAATAAACTAAGATAGTAGCAAACAATAAACGAAATATATATGGCATTTGATAATTTGATGCTTCTTCAAAGCTTTCATTATGATAGTGATCAGATTGCAGCAATCCACGTAATAATGTAGCTTCGCGATATGTTGATGCTATAACCCCATTAAAAGTTCTTAAATCTTGGAATGATGTTGCACCTTTAACGTGGTTTAGGGGTAAACATAAATAATACCTACTCCCGCACCATATACACTTGTCTGTGCCTACGCTGCACTGAGCAGTGGGATGGTTCATTGATGTAGATTTGGTCCCAAACCTACATCATGGAAGCCAAGTACTTAGTTACATTCAAAAGGAGCTTGAAAATATCACACTTGGTTCACATTCGACTTGTCTTAACCATGGAGGAGTGACGATTTGCTCATTAACTCAAGAACCATAAAGCTACCATGGAAGGTGTCCTAGAGTGAAATGATCTACTTTCCAAGAGCTTTCCAATGGTTCAAGAATCTTTAGATTTGGTTAAGTATAGAACAAGTTATCATCAAATGTAATCTAGCTTAGTTCATTTGTTTCTTTATGATGTCATTCTTGTATTAGATGATGTAAGCTAGTTGCACCCCAAATCTTGATTTGTACACGCCAAGGGGTCCTCTATTTAGTATAAATAGACCCCTTGGGTGCCTTGTATCATCATTCATTCAATCAATATACAAAATTCAATCAAACACTTGATGTTGTTGTGTTCTCTCTAGCCTATGCTAGTTTCGTCTCTTGAGGGAGTTCGAATACCATTCCCCTTCTTCTATCCAAGGTTGGCATCCTTGGTGGTGAAAGGAAGGAATTGAAGAGTCTTGAAGGTGGTGTGTCTTTATCCTCCAAGAATCTTCAATCGCCATTATCATTCGTCCTAGTTCAAATCGTTCATCCATCATTTCATTCGTTCATCATCTACATTCATTTGGTAATCATCTTTCATAGTTCTTTCCATCTTTTCCATCCATTTCCATTCCATTTTTGATTCTTAAGAACTTTGAGAAGGGAGATTCTCATCTTCGCTCTTAAAGATCCTAAACTCTTTTGTGTAATGAGATCTTTTGATCCCATTATACATCAAAATTGGTATCAGAGCTTAGGAGTTTGATTCTCTTAGTTCTTGAACCATCTTTTTGCAATCTTTCCATCACAAATCCCTCCCCTTCCATCCTCCATTACAGTCTACCATAGCTCCACAAAAAGAACCCCATAGCCCCACAAAGAACCCCCAAATCAAACACAAAAACCCACCTAAACACAAAAACCCTCTCGTCCTTCACCCCACAAACCCCAAAACCGTGAATCTTGCAATCTTTTTGCACCAAGATTGTTCAAGATGGAAGATTCAAGCACTTTCACACCTACACCTACGCAACCCCAAGAAGATGTTGAAGCATTGAAGAAAAGAATTACCTATCTCAACGATCAACTTAAGAGATACATGCATCTACAACATAGGGTGAATCGTGGAGATAGTGAGGTTAATGAAAGTGATGAAGAAGTGCCACAAAGACGTCCCCCAAGGGAGGAACGTTTCGATTTCAAAGTGGAGATTCCCGAATTTGACGGTAATCTTGATCCTGAAAACTTTCTAGATTGGATGCAAACTGTTGAATGTGTCTTTGATCTTAAGGAAGTCCAAGACGAAAAGAAGGTGAAATATATGGCCCTTAAGTTGCGAAAACATGCATCCATTTGGTGGACTAACTTGCAAAAGAAGAGGCAAATACAAGGGGAGGACAAGATCAAAGCGTGGATCAAAATGAAGAAGAAGTTGCAAGAAAAGTTCCTACCACCAAGTTATCTCCAAGATAACTATTATAAATTGCAACGTTTGGTCCAAGGGAGCAAAAGTGTTGAGGAGTACACAAAGGAATTCGAGCATATCCTTTGGCGTTGTGATCTACAAGAGGATGAACCTCAAACTTTGGTACGTTTTCTATATGGTCTAAATGATTGGATTCGTAATATTGTTGAATTACATCCTTACCAATCTTTGGATGAGTTGAGTTCTTTGGCCTTGAAAGTAGAAAGGCAAAGAAAAGAAAGAGGAAAAGAAAACGTGACCAAGTACCAAACCACATATAAACCCCCACAAAATTCACGCCCCTACATTCCACCACAAAAATCCACATTCCCCACAAAACAACCAAACACAAGAGCACCACAAAATCAACCCCCATCCATCCCCAAACCCCACGTCCAAGACCCAAAACCTCTAGCCCCAAGAAGGTGTTTTCGTTGTCAAGGCTTAGGACAATATGCTTCGGAATGTCCTAACAAAAGGGTAGTATCTTTGGTGGAATATCAAAGTGCTTTATATGTAGAACCGGAGTATCATGAAAATGAACATGAAGAAGAAGAAGGAGTTGACGTGAATGAGGAAGAGGAAGTAGAAGAGGCCGATGAAGGAGAAATGCTAGTAGTAAGAAGGGCCTTAAGTGTTGCTTGTGTCCCAAACGAGCTAGAACAAAGGGAAAACATCTTTCACACAAGATGTACTATTCAAGGCAAGGTGTGTTCTCTAATCATTGATGGAGGAAGTTGCACTAATGCCGCTTCTACAACCATGGTGAACAAACTACAATTGGAGGTTAGTCCACACCCATCCCCTTACACAATTCAATGGCTAAGTCATGGGAAGGGAATTCGTGTGGTTCACCGTGTACTTGTAAGTCTTTCCATTGGTAAAAACTACAAAGATTCTATTTGGTGTAATGTAATTCCAATGGATGCTTGTCATATTTTGCTTGGGAGACCTTGGCTTTTTGATAGGCATGTCACGCATGATGGGAGAATGAACACATATACGTTTATTCTCAACAAAAGGAAGATCACTTTGGCTCCTCTCTCACCATCATCGATCATACGTCCCCAACAACAACCACAAAAGGAGGAGACTAACATTGTGACGTTCATGAAGGCCGAACATCATGAATTCCAAGAGCATAAAGATCTTATTCTAGCAAACTTGGAGGAAGAGGAAACATCCCCAACTATTGAGCATGCACGTCTTCCCCCTCTTTTGGAACGTTTCAAACACTTGTTCCCAAAAGAGATGCCCACGGGATTACCTCCAAGAAGAGAAATTGAGCACAAAATTGATCTAGTTCCGGGTTCTATGCTCCCCAACAAACCGGCCTATCGAATGAATCCAAAGGAAGCTCAAGAAGTACAAAGGCAAGTAGATGAGCTCTTATCCAAAGGCTTGGTACGTGAAAGCATGAGTCCTTGTGCTGTTCCGGTCTTACTTATGCCCAAGAAAGATGGGTCACAAAGAATGTGTATGGATTGTCGAGCCATAAACAAAATCACAATCAAGTATAGATTCCCAATCCCACACCTTGAGGATCTACTTGATGAGCTACATGGAAGTGTTGTGTTCTCTAAGGTTGATTTGAGAAGTGGATATCATCAAATAAGGATTCATGAAGGAGATGAGTGGAAAATGGCATTCAAGACCAAGGAGGGCTTATATGAATGGCTTGTAATGCCATTTGGCCTTACAAATGCACCATCTACTTTTATGCGTTTAATGAATCATGTTTTGAAGCCTCTTATTGGCAAATGTGTAGTAGTTTATTTTGATGATATTCTTGTATATAGTAGAAGTGAAAGAGAACATGTAAAGCATCTAGAGTTGGTCATGTACATCTTGGAGAAAGAGAAGCTCTACGCCAATTTGGAGAAATGCCATTTCTTCTCATCCAAGATTGTGTTCCTTGGATATGTTCTTTCACAAGAGGGCATACAAGTCAACAAGGAGAAGGTGAAAGCTATTCAAGAGTGGCCTACACCAAAATCCATTCATGAGGTACGAAGCTTTCATGGTTTAGCATCTTTCTATAGAAGGTTTATAAGGAATTTTAGCTCCATTCTTGCACCTATGACCGAATTGTTGAAAGAAAAGGAGTTTACATGGACTAGAGGTGCTAATGAAGCGTTTGAAGTGATTAAGGAGAAATTGTGCCATGCACCTATTCTTGCTTTACCATGTTTTGATAAAGTGTTTGAAGTTGAGGTGGATGCAAGTGGAGTAGGAATTGGAGCCGTCCTAACCTAAGAGGGTCGTCCCATTTCTTACTTTAGTGAGAAGTTGAACGAAGCTAAGAGAAAGTATAGCACCTATGACAAGGAGTTCTATGCCATCATAAGAGCTCTTGAGCATTGGAGGCATTATCTTCTAAGTGGAGAATTCATCTTACATAGTGATCATGAGGCTCTTAAATTCATCCAAGGGCAACACAAGTTAAATCCAAGGCACGCTAAATGGGTGGAGTATATGCAAGCATTCCATTTTGTGATCAAACATAAAGCGGGACATCTTAACAAAGGAGCGGACGCTTTGTCAAGAAGGTACTTACTTACCCATGTTTTAGATTCAAGAGTCCTTGGGTTTGAACATATTAAAGAGTTATATGCAAGTGATGAGGATTTCAAGGAGATTTATGAGCTTTGTAAGAAGCACCCCCATCAACTTTTTCACATTGAAAATGGGTTTCTCTTCAAAGGGAATCAACTTTGTATCCCTAAAAGTAGCATTCGAGAGTTATTAATCATGGAGGTCCATGAAGGATCTTTGGCGGGTCACTTTAGAATTGAGAAGACCTACCTTATGATGAAGGAACATTATTTTTGGCCAAGCATGATTAAAGATGTTGAGCACATGGTAAAGAGGTGTAATACTTGCAATATTTCGAGGGCACACGCTTTACCACAAGGGTTGTATACTCCTTTGCTCATTCCACATGATCCATGGGAAGATGTGAGTTTAGACTTCGTTGTTGGTCTACCAAGAACACAAAGAGGCAAAGATTCTATTATGGTGGTCGTTGATAGATTTTCAAAGATGACACATTTTATTCCATGCCATACTACTTATGATGCTACTAAGGTTGCAAACCTATATTTTGAAGAAATAGTGAAGCTACATGGTATTCCAAAGACCATGGTGAGTGATCGAGATTCCAAGTTCCTTAGTCATTTTTGGCTTACTTTATGGAAGAAGCTTGGTACAACATTGAAGTTTAGCACCGCATGTCATCCACAAACAGATGGACAAACCGAAGTAACTAATCGTACTTTGGGAGCTCTTCTTCGAATATTGGTGAGTAAAGACAAGAAGGGTTGGGATACTCTTCTATGTCATACTGAATTTGCCTTCAATCGAAGTCCAAGTAAAGCTACGGGGTTGTCACCTTTTCAAGTTGTTTATGGAAGGAACCTCTCCAACCTATGGATCTCACGCCCATCTCTACATCAACAAAGTTTAGTTTTGAAGCTAATAAAAGGGTGGAAGAGATTAAGAAGCTACATGAGGAGGTTCGTGCTAAAATTGAGAAGTATACCTCAAGTGTATCTAGTAGAGTGAATAGATCAAGGAAGAAGGTTGTATTTGAGCTTGGAGATCTTGTTTGGATTCACTTGAAGAAAGAAAGATTTCCCTCTAAGAGGAAAGGTAAGCTTGCACCAAAAGGAGATGGTCCTTATGAAGTTTTGGAGAAGATTGGTGATAATGCTTATAAGTTACAACTTGGAGAAGATTATGAAGGGAGTTGCACTTTTAATGTGAGTGATCTCAAGCCCTTTTATGGAGATAAAGAAGAACTTCCTAGTTTGAGGACAAACTCTTTTCAACTAGGGGGGAATGATGTAGATTTGGTCCCAAACCTACATCATGGAAGCCAAGTACTTAGTTACATTCAAAAGGAGCTTGAAAATATCACACTTGGTTCACATTCAACTTATCTTAACCATGGAGGAGTGACGATTTGCTCATTAACTCAAGAACCATAAAGCTACCATGGAAGGTGTCCTAGAGTGAAATGATATACTTTTCAAGAGCTTTCCAATGGTTCAAGAATCTTTAGATTTGGTTAAGTATAGAACAAGTTATCATCAAATGTAATCTAGCTTAGTTCATTTGTTTCTTTATGATGTCATTCTTGTATTAGATGATGTAAGCTAGTTGCACCCCAAATCTTGATTTGTACACGCCAAGGGGGTCCTCTATTTAGTATAAATAGACCCCTTGGGTGCCTTGTATCATCATTCATTCAATCAATATACAAAATTCAATCAAACACTTGATGTTGTTGTGTTCTCTCTAGCCTATGCTAGTTTCGTCTCTTGAGGGAGTTCGAATACCATTCCCCTTCTTCTATCCAAGGTTGGAATCCTTGGTGGTGAAAGGAAGGAATTGAAGAGTCTTGAAGGTGGTGTGTCTTTATCCTCCAAGAAGCTTCAATCGCCATTATCATTCGTCCTAGTTCAAATCGTTCATCCATCATTTCATTCGTTCATCATCTACATTCATTTGGTAATCATCTTTCATAGTTCTTTCCATCTTTTCCATCCATTTCCATTCCATTTTTTATTCTTAAGAACTTTGAGAAGGGAGATTCTCATCTTCGCTCTTAAAGATCCTAAACTCTTTTGTGTAATGAGATCTTTTGATCCCATTATACATCATTCATCCTTCCACATTTCCGACAAGGCTCTGGTGTCGGTGCGGGGCGATTCCTGCTCAGGGTCAGACTTGGCCTTTTCGGAGGCAATGCCTCGCTTGAAACTCCATTCTCACTCCACTTCCGTTTGGGCCTAGCTTGAGCCTCCTTCGCTTGGTACGTACTCCTCAACTCCTTCTTCAACCTTTCTACTTTAGCTGCACGTTCATAGAGTTCTTGCATTGTATTGAAGGGTTAACCTGACAGATGGCTTCGTATGTATGGGCAAGGCCGCTCTCGAACCTAGAAATCTTCATGCGCTCGGGTGACACATATTTTGGCGCGAAACGGGCCATCTCATTAAATTTAGTAGCATACTGCATGACTCACATCTCATGATTAGACATCCTCAGTTCCATAACCTCCTTCTCCGTTGGACGTTGTAAGGAGAAAGGGTAAAATTTGGCTCGGATTTCGACTAGAAAATCCTCCCATAACAATTCCGCTCCTCTATACTAATACTTGTTCTTCATGGTACCCCACCACATATTCGCTTCCTTAATCAAATAAAAGGTCCCGATGATTACCCATTTCTCCTTCAGTACCTCAAGGACCTCGAAGATCTTTCCATACCCCGGATCCAATCTTCTAATTCTACAGGGTTAAACCCTCCTGCATGTGTTTTAGGGTTCCTCTTGGCTACCCTATCAACATGGTAATCATTCTTAACGGTACTACTTCCTTCCACACTGGGATTGGGATTTTCTGTAGAAGTTCTCGCATTACTTGACCGAAAAACTCAGGGTGGTAGGGGTTAGGTGGGGGCATCATGTTCGCTAAGGACCCTGACACAGGGTTGACTTGGGGAGCCCCTCGGGGTCCCTGTAGTTGTAGGTTCTGCCCTCGGGAATCGGCGGTTTCTTTCCCATGTTTGATAGAAGGGTGGTCGTTATTTGACGCGCGTGACATACTACATTATAAACATAAGATTTAGTTTAAACTCAATCATTCCACCCCCTTCACCCCTTATTCATTAAAGAAAATAAAACTCAAGCAATCCTTACGTAACCATACCCTTGTCCCTTGTTGTCTTCGCATAATTTAATCACAACCCATGTTCCCTAAGGCTTACCATTCCCCCTCTTATATGCATGGTTATCAGGTTGACATCTATACATACATATCTTTACCATTGTATCGTCATAAACATAAATATCACACTCTACATTCATGACCTGTCACTCCTTAGAGCATCAGATTTAATACACATGGAACTTTAAGACATTGGAGGATAATTCCCAACCATATCATACAAAAATCAAACTTGTCCTCAAAACATAATCCACAATACGCATAAAAACCAGAAAATAACTGTTCCATGATCACAACATTGCTCTCAACATAATATGCAACAAAATACTATTTCTCATTCTTCCTCCCCTTTTCTTGCTCATATAGAACCTAAACTCCCTAAGAAGGAGTATAGTCATCATCATTAACGTCATCATTGTCCTCAACTCCTTGAGGTGGCTGGGAACCTAGAAGATCTATGAAATAGTAGGGGATTTCCTATGGTTGCATCTCCCAGCATTAGGCGTATTCGTAGATCTTCAGCTCAAAGGTCACCACGGACCATGCTCCTATAATCTGAAATCGTTCTTCGTGGGTGCCTTGCTCAAAAGTATAGATCGTGGTACTTATGCCGGAACCAAGTCCAGGGATGCGCGTGTAGTAGAGTCGCTATCAAACAGTGAGCCCTCCTCACCGGGTCGTGATATTGAGAGTTCGGGTTCAGTCTCAGCGTGCGAAATGCCTCCATGAACCTTATGATGTGCGCGGAAACACCATCTTCCGGCTTCATTAACATAGCATAAGGGTTCGAGGTCTTGGGATCGGGTATCTATCATATCATATAACATTTTAACAATTCATAAAAATAAAATAATGCTTTCCCGGCATAAACTTGTATCATATACTTGCCCGGACGAAACCCATAACTATACCAACTATTAAACAACTTCACATATCATAATAGACCTCAAACTTATATCATCACATCAATTTGTAACTTAACATTTCTCATAAACATGCATAACATCACCATTTACCAAACCTTTTTAAACTTATAGACTTGTAACAAATCTTGAACTTAAAATTTCAACCTATACTCAACTTTCCCCGTATTTAGAGGTGGGCTAATGGGCGGGTGCCCATTGGACACAAATGGGTGGCCAAAATAAACGAGCTGAGCCTGCTTAATAGTTAAATAGATTGGGTAGTTAGTGGGCATGCCATTTACAAAAAATAATGGGTTGATGTGGGCCGATAACGGGTCATAACTCATAAAAAATGGCTTATATAAGGATACTTTCGCAGATTGTGAATAAGATGGGGGCTTATGCTGCTGGGATGACTCCATCTCCCTGGGGATGTTGTGGTGCTCATCAGTGGAGTGTTTTCTATGGGTTTCATGGGGAGGGAATAGGGATGGGCTAAAAGTGTGGGATGAGGTTGAAGAAGAGGAAGTTAAGTAGGAGTAGTGTATGGGGGAAGGAGTTTGGTGGTTGAAAGGAGTCAACGCCGGCAATTAATTGAATTAAATGCATGCGAAATGGCACAACTACGAGTTGGACACGAGGACATGATAGTTAATGCTCCAACCTTGAGAACATATGTCATATTTAGGTTCAATAATGGGTAGTTAGTGTACAACTAGCCCGGCCCGCTTAAGCCCATGGGAAAATGGCTTAGCCCGGCCCGACCCGACCTGTTTAAGGATGGCCCGGACCCGGCCCGATTCGGCCCGTTGCCCACCTTTACCCGTATTCATGCATACCTCTTTATTCCCTAGATCTTTTCATACTACTATACATATACTTAGACCTTTTTCTCACCCAAAATTTCATTGTTCAACTTAGAACCAAAACTCAAGCGTTTCTTCAAGTACCTTATGTACTTAAGTTCTTAAAGGTCACATGCATATAAACTCTTATCCTATCCTTTATATTGCTTGATTACCTCTAACTTTATCACATACTTTTTCCTTAGCACCTAAAGGTATCCCAAAGGTGTTTCTCCTAACTTGTTTTGCTCTGATACCACAACTGTAACACCCCCAGGTTACTAACCACAAGATTAAGCTAATGACTCACTTAACCTAATGATTAGTAGCGGATAAACACCTGAGGACATTACCGCCGTCCGTGCAAACGGACAAGGTTAAAACTACAACCCAAGGTAGGCAATCAAGCATGAGACTAACTTAAAACATACATCATCAAGACATAACTTAACAACCTACAAACAACATAACACAACCAATAAAATTTATACAAGCCAAAATATCAATGATTTCTCTTATTTCCTTCAGAAAGGGCCTTTAACCACCTTCACTCCTTAAAATGCTCTAGGGTTTCGTCCTTCCGGGGCTTTCCCTTTTCCTTTGCCGAGGTTCCTAAAACGAAAACATAAAACTTCGAAGGGTGAGACAAACTCAGTATGTATACCCCCGATAACGTAAGAATCTTTTCGAAATTAATTACTTACTTAAGCGCGGTTCAGATAAATGCATAACAATTAAAAGAAATAAGAAATAACATGAAGTAAAGTATACTTACACAATATAGCCATACTTAACTCTTTCAAGTAACTGAACTTCAATGAAAACCAAAAACATGAGTTCCTTGCTCAAACCATACTTGAACATGACATAAAGAAAGAAATTAAACATGAAGGTTTCAACTTTAAACATGTGAGGGTAAAAGAATGATTTAGGATTCACCCTCATGAGATTTGATAATAAAACCTTAAAGCTCTTCCTTGATCTTAAGACTGTAAAATCAAATTTTTAAACAAACACTTGGTTGTCTTATTATTCATAAAAAGGTCCCCTACTTGCTATCTGATAAGTGTATTTTATATATATGTGATCTTGGGTTATTTAGAGTTAATTTGAGTGATTATTGATATGAATGTATTATTTTTATACTAGAATTCTCTATTTTATGCTTGGTTGGAGTTTGGTATAATTTTGTAGGAAATTGGTGTTAAAGTGAAGAAATCAAGCTTAAAATCATGTGTATGGAGTCCAAGAGGATCAAAATTGAAGAATAAATCCACCCCAAGGCCCAAACATTGGCCGAAGAAGGCATTGGATGCCGCCTGGCATCAACACGGGTGCTAAAAGACCTAGCACGACCCGTTTCAGCCTCCAGAAGGTCCATAAAATGGTTCCAGTGAGCAACACAGGTCGTGTCAAGTCAACACAACCCGTGTTGAACCCGACACGACCCGTGTTGGCCTAGGATCACCCGTGTTGGCCCTGTTTAACGCGGAAATGGCGTTTTGACTTCATTTTAATGTTATATAATTGCTATCCGGCTGTATTGACTGGCATTCATCATCATCCTCATCATCATATTCATCTATCCTTTAGCCCATATTTCCATCCACATTCGTCCATTGTGAAGATAGAGAGATTGGTTGAGTTTTGGAGGATCAGTTCTCAAGAATTGGAGAGAAGTGGAGGAGCAAAAGTCCTCGCGGATCAACATTCAAGCAAGGATTGAAATCCAACTCGGTTTATTTCTCTTTCTCATAGTATTCATGCATTTTAGAATAGATTTTCATATGTTTTGTTATTCGAACATGAGTAGTGAGTAGTTTTCATAAGTTTAGGGGACAAACCCTTGTTAGTTGCTCTTATGGATTGAATTTTATTGGATTGAACAAGTTTGTTTATCTAGTTTGAATACATTTTATTTATCCTTTGATTATGTATGTCATTGCTTTTGTTTGCGCACCATTAGCATGGTTATAGATTGTTGAGTGATGGACCGAACAGAGAAATTCGATAATCGGAACCCTTAGGATTAAACTAGTTTAGGAAGTGAACTAGAGATAGAAGACTTTGTAACTAGGGGTCATTGGATAATTTGATATTTAACTTAGATAAAATTGACACAATAAAGAGTCCAATAGATCAATTTTACTAAGCAATCCGTTTCATTGCCAAAAGCTCGCTTACGAAGACATTATGCGATTATCGGCCCTAAAATTTACCAAATTAGTGACATATATGTTCAATCCACTTGTTTGATTCATAGAGTGACTTAGGTTTTATCTGTTGGGAATGTCCCGACAATGTTCGATATACACGGAGATTAAACCAAAGTAATATAGTAATTATATGTCTTGTTAGAGACCTCTATAATTAGTGAATAAATATGTTTAATTACAACTATATTAATTGGTCCTACTGGGTCACACAAATCAGTGCCCTGGAACAATGTATGTAACCTAAGTAATACTGTATTACGTTTAGAAAAGGTGGAAACTGATTTCTATGAGAAATCAGCCCAACACGGACTGAATTGGGTTCAACACGGACTGTGTTGACCCAACACGGTCCGTGTTGGGACACCACGGTCTGTGGTGTCTATGGGCCGAATTAATGGACTTTCTGGAGGCCAACACGGACCGTGTTGTTTCAACACGGACCGTGTTGGGCCTGAAAATTCCGCCGTTGCGTTAAGTCGGCCCTTTAGGGGTTTGAACCCTTTCCCTAGGTTTTCTAAATACTATATAAAGGGGTCTCTGTGAGAGATTATGATGTATTACCGGATCAAGAAAAAATCTTAATCCAATAATACATGAAACATCACGTGTAACCAAACAGAGAAGTGGGATGGTTCACGAGATTACGGTGGAAAAGAGGGGAGTAATTCTCGTGAAAAAGGATTTGTGGAGGTTATTTTGCCGTGAGGGCTTTTGTGGTTTCAAGATTCAAGAGAGAGTGAATCTTGAACAGGAAAAAGGAGAAAAGATAATGGATTCCTGGTTTGGAATATGGGAGGGGGTTTGACGTGAATTTGGAGGGGAAGAGAGGAGGTTGGAGTGTGGTGTGGGAGAGAGGAGAGAGGGATGAAGTTTGTTGGAGGAGAGAGAGAGTTTGTTGGAAAGTTGTTATGGACAGAGAAAAAGAGAGAAGGTGTTTTTGTGAGAGGAGGGAGTGGGACGTTTTGTGGGGGTGAAGGAGGTGAGAAGTGGCGTGTGGTTTGAAGGGGTAAGAGATAGGTTTGGGTTGTGACTTAACTGTATTGACAGAAAGCTCACAATGTAATTACCTTAACTGTATTGACAGAAAGGTAAGAACGGATAGAACTAGGTTTATAACTTGAATCCACAAGATAGACAACCTAGGGCTAACTTAATCTAGACCGCAACCTAGGATCAAGCTCTTCCTAACCACTTGGGTGTCATGCCAAGATACAATAGAAGAAAAGGGTTGAGAGTTTATCCAAACACTCGGGGGAAAGCTAAAAGTTTAATTGTATTCATAATTCAAAAGGTGTTCTTTGCCTTGAGAGGCTTACAATCTTATTTATACTAGGAGAGTCCTTAAGGGACTAGAACTCCTACTTGGCGTGCAAGCCAAGCTATCTAACCTTAGGAGACTCTAACTTGGCGTGTAATCCAAGTAGAACTCCTCTAACTAGACGCCATCCTACTATTACTCTCCCTTGGATTAGAATCCTTATCTTAAGGGTAGTTTGTTATAACTAACCTTATCCTAGTTTGTTCGGCTTTCCTAATCCAATATGGATTAGTTACAAAATAGCCAACTATATCTAGGAAATAGAAAAGTGACGCCTATTCTAACTAATACCACACGAAAATATTAATCCTAGGATGATCAAGTTTATAATTCACTTGTCATCTTACATTATTCTAAAAATAAAAACACACCAAAACTATTAAAAGCTATAATTAATTAAATAAATTACATCCAAAAATCAAGATAATAAAATTTAGCTTGAATGTTCTTGATTTGGACGTGTGTCTCTTGGGCTTGGCGTGAGGCTTGGCCCAACTTCTAGGATGTTTGGACAACCTCTTGAAATAAGAAGCACACCATGTGAATGGGCCTTTGAACTGCTACTTTGTATTCTCCTTCCTTAGCCCATCTTTTCTCCATGTTAAAGAACTAAATCTTCTTTGTTGGGTCTGTATAGAATGGAGACTTTTCATGAGGGATCCCATCTTTAATTTGGTGTTTCAATTGGGCTTCCTTGATTGGGCTTGGGAAACTTAGCGTGGGCTGATTTCCATCAGATTATTTCACACCAACTGCCTGAGACTCTTAGAGAGATACCATGGTAATTTTCTGAGTTACTCTCTCTTTTAGTTTTGCAGTTCCAGTTTCAGGAAACATTATTTGTTTTCGAAACAATCTCACATACGTCTTAGATTGAGATTCGTCTTGATCGGGCCGATCTAGCAGTCGGGTTCCCTGAGTGCTGCGTGGACTTTCAGTAGAGGATTTCAGCATTGGAATCTTGAAGGTCAACCTCTTCATCAGCCGGATTAGCGATCAGGTATAATTACTAAAGCCTCTGCAATTGTTGTGATTAATTGTTTTATAATTGTTATGAATATTCCGCCTATTAATCCGTAACTGCTTAGGAAATAGATAACCTAAAACCTAACAGTGGTATCAGAGCCACCAATTGCATGCTAAAGTATTGTACTTGTATTCATAAGTAATTTTGTCAATAGTTGAATTACATTATGAATATGCTAGAGTAGATTTATGCCTAAAATTTTGAACCTTTATGAAAGTTTTAATCTTTACTGTTCATGATAGTAAATCTGAAATTTTATTGTAAAATTGCATGCTTTCTTATTATTTATTTCTTATTGCCTTTATTTAATCGATTTTATGTTTGTTTAATCGTTAAATATGACATAAATTTGATTCAATTTTGAATGTTTTAGAAACAATCTTGTTTAATATTGTTAAACAGTAGGCAATACATGAAATAGGTCAAAATTCGCAAAATAGGGTTTTGTAGAATTATTTTCTGATTTAGTTTATTTACAGTAAATATGAAAAATAAAAATAAAATATGAAACGAATTCAAACATTTTCGAAATTTTTACTGGAGGTGTCTGGAAGTGTTCTAGACTTTCCATAATTTTTGTAGATTTTTCCCAATCAAAATGGATTTTTAATTGAGTTTTCAGTTTTGAAGAGAGTTAAAAATCGTTTAATTCTCTGAATTTTATAAATTTGTAGAAATTTGTAAAACTTCTGAAAATTTTATAGTAGGTTACTGGGTAACCATAATTTTAGGGAAATGTTTTTCGTTAATTTATCCGTTCAAATTATATTTTTTAATTTAGACTTTCAGATCTGAGAGAAATAAATTTGTTGCTTCTCCGAATTTTGTAAATTTATAGAAATTTGCAAATTTTCTGAAAATTTTACAGTAGGTTACTAAGTAACCATTCTGTTATGGATAAATTTTTCGTGAATTGTCGAAATCGTTAACTAATTTTCCTTTAATTTACAGATTAACAGAAAAGTAAAGTTATTTACTTCTCTGATTTTTATTCTAATTTTAGAAATTTGATAAAAGTCTGAAATTTTTACAGTAGCATATTGGATGAACCTATTGTATGGGAAAATTATAAAATTTTATTTTTAAACTTATTGGACTATTATTATTTATTTTCCTCTTTAATGGAGAATTAAAAGGTTTAATTCCCAAAAATTTTACAATCTTTTGAAAATTGTTAAAATTCTGGAAAATGTTCATATTGGGTTATTAGATAACACTATAATATGAAATTATTAAATTTGATAAGTTATGATAATTTTATTTAAGTTTTTCATTCACGAAATTAACCGAAACTGGAAAGCAACACGGACCGTGTTGATCCAACACGGACCGTGTTGCTAGCAGTTTTGGTGAATTCGTGTGTTTTAGGGTTTGTAATTAATTTTAGAAATTAATTATTTAATCCTATTACTACTAAATCAGTTAATGGGCATAAAATCTATTAGTTTGTAAAGTTTAGGAAACTTACAATATCTTTAAAAGATATAGTATCTTTTAGACTTCTTGATTTTAGGAAAGTCAAGTATATTTTATATGTATGGGTATAAAATCATAAATCTGTTTAGGTAATTAAGATAAAATTTGGAATTTTGTTAATCATGCAATCTTTTAGGAAACCATATTTAATATTTGTTTCCTTATATGTGTTGTGTTGCAATTATGTATGCCTTTATAATTTGTTATTTAAGCATGTGTTACATTTGATATAATTATTACAATATTACATGTTTGCATGTGCTTCTAGTACGGCCATAGATAGTCGGTTTTACCGGTCTGCGTACCGGGTTGGGTGAAATACGGTCTGCATGCCGTCGTTGAATTAATTTTAAATTTAAATTTCAGTTAAGTTTATTTAATTCATGTAAGGTTTCTTTAAAGAGGTCCACTTTGTAAATTTGTTGTAATTGGAGACATCAAGTTAAGTGGGAGCCCAACAGCAATGGAGGTGGTGATTCGAGTGGGAGCCCATCCAAGGAAGTTGCAAAACCCAAGAAGAGTTTCTTGAAGACTGTCAAGGCTTAGTTAAAAAAATTAGTTCACCTAGAATTGCATGCTTAGGATAATAAAACTTACTCTCAAAAATGAATTATTACTCAACCTATCGAAACACCACTTAGATGGATAAATAAAGAAAGTCAAAGCGAATTATTTGTCCATCATTAATAAGTAGGGTGGGAGCTAGGTCAATTCAAATTGGCTATCAAAATAGTTTTGGGCCAAGAGCGGAGGAAGAGAAATATTGTATTCGATACAAATTTCTTGCCAAGAATCATTTTGAACGATCGATCATAAGATGATCCACCAAAGATAACATGGGATCGAGTTTTGTTGGGCCAAAGTCCACTTAAGCCCATGAGTCTTGTGGGTCTTGGTTAAAATTAAAACACTAAATGAGAGTTAATAAAGTGTTTTGATTTGAAATTAAAATTTGTTTAATTTCTTTTGATGAATAATAACTAAAATGAATCTTTTTGTCTCGTAGAATTATTTGTGTCTTTTCATTCAAACATCCACCATCAATAAATATTGTTTTCTCCTTGAGAAAGAGAAAAACAATAACACCAATTCCTTAATTGGCATCGCTATCACAAGATTGTCTTGGGCTAAATTAAAAGAAACATGTCTTTGATATAACATTGAGCTAGGCATCAATATTAAGAGGTCAAATGAATACATGTAATGTCATAGTATTCAACTTTAACTTCAAAATGTTTCAAGGTTAGAGGAAGTTTTTCAATATTTTCAAACTCAAAACCAAGTTCTTCGAACTAGTTAGAGTTGATAAATATGAAACCAATAACCAGATAGTCTCGGTTAAGCTAGATAAAGGCCAATTGATGGCGCTCATCTTTTAAAATAATTTGACTATTTTGAAACATGAGAAACCTCATATCCCCCCCTTTAACCAAAAGGTTGGCAACCAAAGATAATCTTTTAGTGAAAGGGAAAATAAGATTTAAGAAATCTATCAAAGACAAGATGTCAAAGGAAAGGTAAGGACAAACAGTTGTACGTACCCAACCAATGACAGCAACCGGTTAACAACCAGATCATGTATGACACTGGGAGCGTAAATAACTATAAGGAAGACTTGAGATGTGATTTCAATTCTAGGCAAATGCGTATATGATACACACTGCCCTTATTAAACCCACTTTGAGTATAAGATACCGGCTGTGAAACTCGCATTTATGCAAATGCGCAGGATCTACAGCAAAGTAGATGTGTTTTGAAGGATGAGAGTCAGCCTACAAAAGGGAACATGCAATTAGTTGTAGCTTCTTATGAAGAGTTGGTTGTTTATCCATTTCCTCAAGACTTATAATAGAAATTTATAGGTGATTCTATGTTCTCATTATAAGTAGAAATTTGATTTATTGCTCTCAATCAAAAAGAGAGAGAGGATCTCGGATAAACACACCCAACACATTGAAACCAAAAGGTTTAAAAAGAATAACTCATGTTCAAACATAAATCGTGTAACTATCTATTAAGTCATGCAAATCAGAGCGCATTCGGAAGCGTCACAGACAGTTATAGACTTTTGAATAATAAGACTTTGAAACATGTGATGTTTGCAAAGCATGACTGTACCTTTTACAAGAAAGGGTGAACTTTTGCCAACAAACACTCATGCATATGGATGTATGTAGTCCAATTGAGCACAAGTACAAGAGATAAATTACTTCAAATCTTCAAAGATGAATAAAATAACACATGGTGATTCATGTCTATCATATTCATCTAAAGCTGGAATGTTAAAATAGTTTAAAGATTTCCAAAATGAAGTAGTCTTGGCGAAACAATGAGAGCACCTAGATACGATCGAAAGGATGCTAATAGTTGAGCCAAGAATTTGAACAAATGACTCAAATGAAACATAATTCTTGCACTAAAAGCTTAAGTCATATTAATCATAAATGCATTCAGAAAACTGCATAGTGTGGGATTCTGGAAAACCTAAACTTTTGAAGTTCAATGTTTATAAAGCATGTCTGATGGGTAAGATGACTAAAATCACCTCTTATTGGAATTGGTGAACAAGCTAATGACTTATTAGGATGCAAACATATTGATGTATGTAGCCCTATGAGCACTAGTGCTAGAAGAAGGTTTGTTGTACTTTTCATCACTTTCAGTGACGATTTTTAGTAGATATGGGTATATCTACTTAATAAGCCACAAGTCCAAATCCTTTGAAATGCTCAAAGAGTTTCAAAGTGAAGTACAAAACCAACTTGGCAAGAAAATCAAAATCCTTCAAATTAGATTGAGGAGGTGAGTATTTGAGCCAAAGATTTCATTGACCATTCTAGAGAATGTGGAATTGTTTCATAACTCTCTCCTCTAGGAATACGACAATTCAAAATGACGTATCTAAAAGAGGAATCACACCTTATCAGATATGGTGCGATCAATGATGGTTGAGTCAACATTGTCGGTTACCTTTTTGGGGATACACGCAGTTAACCATAGCTCTAATTACTGAACAACGATTATCTGAAGCACTAAAGAAGACACCACATATGATTTGGAGAGGAAAAGTCCTTGAACTGTTTTCTGAAAGAAAGGGGTATCACTTCTACAAACTGTTGTAGAGGATAGCGTTTGTGTCTCAAAATGCTTTCTTCTTAGAGAATATGTTATTCTCTAAAAGAAAGAGTGGGAGAGAATTTTGAACTTATCGAAGTTCAAGAGACACAAAACACTATAATCATCACCTAAAACTCCACTACTTGATCCTAGTTCAAGTTTTCCTATTGGTCGGGAAATTAAGAATGAGGTTGAGGTAGTAGCAATGCCTCAAAACATTGAGGAGGAGGTGCCATGAACGTTACTCCAAGCAAGGTCAGGTAAACAACTCCATCATCCACAAAGATATCGATCTTCTATAGATGAACGTGAGATGTCACTTTTAGAAAGTAATGACTCTACCTAAATCAAAAAAGCTTTAGCAAAATAAGATTCCATAAAGTCTAAAATGGACTCCATGTATGAACCAAGTTTAGAACTCGGTTGATTTGTCTGAAGGTGTGAACCATCAGGCATAGGAGGGTTTTAAGGCAAAACATGGGTTCATTAAGATAGACATCAAGACTGACTTCAAAATTAGATTTTGAAGAAAGGTGTGTACTTGACACAACTGAATGGTCTTTTGTTGGAATACTTGTAAACTTCAAGAGACCATATGCGGTCTTAAGGAAGCTTCTAGGAGTTGGAATCATTGACCTTCTTGACCAGGATATCAAAAAGGTTTGACATACTGGGAAGTGCCAAAGATAATATTGTGTTTACAAGAAGTTCAGTGGGAGCAATACGTTTTCTGATATTGTATGTGATTGACATACTGCCTACTGAGAAGAAGATTCTCATGTTGCTTCTACTGAGGTTGACTTGGGAATAATTTTCAAAGTGAAAGAATTGGTGGGGCTAAGAATTTTCTTGGAGACAAGATCTATAATGATAGATTAAAGATTTTGATTGTTTGAATCAAAGTTGACTAGCTGTTGAATAAGTTCAACCCACTTCGAGAATGTTAATTTACATAAATTACAACACATCCTTAGGGAATCTGATTGTCTCACAATTAGAGGATCTAAAAGGGATGAGAAATATAGCTCACACTTCAGGCGTGAGATTAATGTATGCCACGAGATGGTCAAAGCCCAACATAACATATACATTGTATATGTATAAGCAAAACTAAGGATGTGTCCTAAGTCTAAAGTGGTTGATAAAAGCTAAGTGTGAAGAGTCGCATTGATGCTACACTCATGTAGAGAAATATGATTTTCCGAAAGGTCAGAGAAAATTATACGATATGTTTTGAGTGGTATTGAGGTGAACTGGAAGAAGTTCCTAACATGACATGCGGTTAATTCTATAAATAAGACAAAGTATGGCACAACTTTAGAATTTGTGACTAAAACTGTTAGGATTGTGAAGTTCTTTTTAGAATTGGATGATGTTTCTAGCCTTGCGAGAGAAATGGAGTCTTGTTAATAGGAGCCTTCACTCAAGCAAAGGAACTGAAGCTCACTATGAATCCAAACATAAGTTCCGGAAATATCTCCCTGTATGAAAGGTCATTACTGAGATGATATATGTGCGAGGTTCATTGCAAGTATTATGTACTAAACCCCTGTTGTAGTTGTAGCATGATAGTCATGCATGGGAAATAGGTATTGAACACTTTCCGGAATATTAACAAGTCAAAGTTACATGAATTATTCATGAAATATGACCTTGTTGATTCATCATTAAGAATAAGATTCCGAAATTTACATTAATTGTGGTTTAGAATTATGTAAATGTCCAAAAAGGTTAGCGCATTCAAAATGGGAAATTGGATGAGGTCCGATTTCTGAAACCCCATTAGTAAACTTGATAACGCTAGTCTTGGTCGACAGTTGACCTGTTTCCTAATTGTATTATCACGTAGGAACAGTGACAATATCAACACAATTAGCATGTAGGATTGAGGAGATGATCAAGTTTCGTGATCATAGTGATGTGATGACATCATAAATCAATCACATGGGTATTGTTGATAATAACTACCGAACTAACCCGTAGTGGGAGCTCAGGAGCTCTCACCATTCAAAATTCCTGAATCCTGAGTTCAGTACACAGACTGCATGATCTGCTGTGACTTTGGAGCGCGTCAAATGCCTTTCGTAACAGTAGGCTATAAAGGCGGTGTGAGAATGTGTGTCTGAACAAGATGGCATTGTCCTCCCTATTAGGGACAGTTGTCTTATTGGCCACTCGGTGAGATTGGACTGAAAATGCTTGGCCGAGCTCAGTTGAATCAATAGTTGATCATCTGCTTTTCAAAGTCTAAACTCGGAGATCGAGGAACTTTTCGGATCTTACATAAGGATGACATCAGCTTACCTTATCCGAACATGAGACAGTAAGTGACAAGGGAATTAAAGGAATCGAACACTTGTGGGACAATTGGGAGATTGTTGGGAATGTCCCGACAATGTTCGATATACACGGAGATTAAACCAAAGTAATATAGTAATTGTATGTCTTGCTAGAGACCTCTATAATTAGTGAATAAATATATTTAATTACAACTATATTAATTGGTCCTACTGGGTCACACAAGTCAGTGCCCTGGAATAATGTATGTAACCTAAGTAATACTGTATTATGTTTAGAAAAGTTGGAAACTGATTTCTATGAGAAATCAGCCCAACACGGACCGAATTGGGTTCAATAGGGACCGTGTTGACCCAACACGGTCCGTGTTGAGACACCACAGCCCGTGGTGTCTATGGGCCGAATTAATGGACTTTCTAGAGGCCAACACGGACCGTGTTGTTTCAACACGGACCGTGTTGGGCCTGAAAATTCCGTCGTTGCGTTAAGTCGGCCCTTTAGGGTTTTGAACCCTTTCCCTAGGTTTTCTAAATACTATATAAAGGGGTCTCTGTGAGAGATTACTTCACACCAACTTCCTGAGACTCTTAGAGAGATACCAGGGTGATTTCCTGAGTTCCTCTCTCTTTTAGTTTTGCGATTCGGTTTGAAACATTATTTGTTTGAAACAATCTCACATACATCTTAGATTGAGATTCGTCGATCGGTCGATCTAGCAATCGGGTTCTGAGTCTGCGTGGACTTCGAGAGGATTTCAGCATTGGAATCTCGAAGGTCAACCTCTTCATCAGCCGGATTAGCGATCAGGTATAATTACTAAAGCCTCTGCAATTGTTGTGATTAATTGTTTTATAATTGTTATGAATATTCCGCCAATTAATCTGTAACAGTTTAGGAAATAGATAACCTAAAACCTAACATTATCCCCTGAACGCTTTTCTCATATTGATTTCATCTTGTGAATTGTGTGAATATTTGTTGGTTTTGCCCTTTTTAGTGATTAGAAATAGAAATAGTTTTTTTTCTAAATCAAAAACCCGACCGGTTTAGCAATCACATAGGAAGCTAGTTTGGTGTGTAGTTAGCAAAGTCCCTGTGGGATCGACCTTGATATTTGCTACACGTACACCCGTGCACTTGCGTCTTATCACTATCATCGGCTAAGCCTCCGTATGCGCATACCCGGACCGATCGGGAGATCCGGATGGTGAACAATGTCCTATACTGGCCAGACTTCCATGGGGTGCACTTTAGGCATATATTCATTTTTTCCCTGGTGTGTACAAGGCACGGTTAACCTGGTGTGCACTACGACACGGGTTCCCTAGGGTGCGCTAAGGCACGATTAAGCATGGGGTGTTCTAAAGCACGGTTATACATGGTGTGCTCTAAAGCACGATAAAACATGGGCGGGTGATGTATTACGGGACCAAAGAATGAATCTTGAACCGGTAATAATCATTACACGTGCAACAAACTGAGGAATAGGGATGCTTCACGTGAATATGGAAGCAAAGGGGATGGGAATCACGTGAATCCAGGATCTATGGAAAGTTATTTCGTCGTGAGGACTTTTGTGAATGAAAGAAACAAGAAAGATTGTTTCTTGGATGGGAAAAGAAGAGAGGGATGGCGTGAAGATGATTAGAGAAGGGACGGAATTTGTGGCGTGAGGCCTTTGAGAGAGAAAGAGAGTAGAAAGTTTGTTGGAGGAGAGAGAAGAGAGTTTGTTAGGAGTTTGTTATGGGAGAGAGAGGGTGAATGTTTGAGAGAGAGTGAGAGGGGAGGAGGGTTGATGTGAGTAGGGGAGGAAGAGGGATGTTTGTGAGGTTTTGAGAGAACAAGAGAGATTGATACAATAGAAGAGATCAAAACGAGGTTCTTCACGAAACACTCAAGTGGTAAAAAGCTTGATTCAATTCATGGTTGATAAATTGGGTTCCTTTGAAAGGTTACAAGCCTCGCTATTTATACTACTACAGTTCTATATGGACTGGAAGACTCCTACTTGGCATGCAAGCCAAGGAATACTGACACTATACGCCTAACTAACTATCTCCGTTGGATTAGAACTCCTTATCCTAAGGGGAGTTAGTTATAACAACCTTATCCTAATAGAACTTGACTTTCCTAATCCAATATGGATAGTTACAAAATAAGCCAACCATATCCAGGATAATAACAACCAAAATTGGCGCTAAAGGTATCCTATCACACGCCTAAAACACACACACACACACTTTCTAGAACATTCTAGAACATTTGAGAGTATCCTAGAATGATCTAGATTCCTATGACTTAATGCTCGAGTTTATAACTTACTTGGCATCTTACATGACTCAAAATACTATAAAGATAATATAAATCAACTAAAAACAATTAGAAGCTAATAATAATAATAAAGTTACATCCAAAAGATCAAAAC
Source organism: Portulaca oleracea (assembly GCA_029582165.1). NCBI lineage: Eukaryota > Viridiplantae > Streptophyta > Magnoliopsida > Caryophyllales > Portulacaceae > Portulaca > Portulaca oleracea. The sequence continues at coordinate 3,483,803 of CM055890.1, read as the reverse complement.
TGTGAAATTCAAAACTGAAATTATCAAAATGTGAACTTCAGTTGAACTTTGTAAATGGGCTTTGGACGGAACTTTGGGCTTCCTTGGGCTTGATTGGCATGGACTTACACTCTTCTAGGATGTTTGGACATCCTCTTGCCATATGAGGCACACCATGTGAATGGTCCTTCGGGCCTTTACTTTGAATAGAAACTTCCTTATTGGGCCTGGCCTAGTTGGATCTCCTTCTTGAAAGACCCTATCTTTATACTTGTATTTCACTTGGGCTTTCTTGATTAGGCTTAGGGGAATAGGCGTGGGCTGATTTCCATCATTCCCCCCTTATTGAAGGAAGTTTGTCCTCAAACTTGGAGGTTCAAGTTCAAAGACTTCAGTTGACCCAACTGTAATCTCCATGTGAATCAGGACCTTCACGTGAACCATGGTTGCTTTAGTAATCTCCACATGAATCAGTGCTTTCACGTGAACTGTGATGATGTGAAAGTTTCGATCTTTCTCACTCTTGCGATGTATGAATGTGTCCTTGACACACTTGTTGATGAAGGACCTCAGAACCTGTTTCATAAGTCTCATAATAGTAAAAAGAACATTAGTTAGATCATAAGGTGTGACTAACCATACAAGGAGACTTCTTTGAGGCTTGATAGCAGTAGCCCCTATCTGAATCTGAACCAAGTTGGTTTTCTTCTTCTTTGCAATCACTAGAGCGCTTGGAGCATGAGTTTCCTTCTTGACTGTGCCCTTGGCATGATCATTAGCTAGGTTTTGAACCCTTAGATCAGTAATAGGGTTCACAAGGTCTCCTACAGACTGGATCTCACATAGACTGGACTTTGATGAGGCCCTTTCAGCTGAACTTTGGTGAAAGACGACGAGAGGTGATGCTTCTGTCGACTCCTCATGACTAGGGTTTGTGGGAATGACCTTCTTTTGTTCACCAAATTCAGGGCATTCAGTGATCATGAAAGATATGAGTTTCAAATCATTCCTTGGAGCCAATTGTGATGCCTTTAAGGGAGCTAATGTAACCTTCTTGTTTTTCACCATCAGAGTGTAGGTATTACCTCTTCCATCATGTGTGACACTCCTGTCAAATAACCATGGTCTTCCAAGCAGAATATGATAGGCATCCATAGGTAGTACATCACACTAGATTGAATCTTGATAAGACTTTCCAACAGAAAAGCTTACCAAACAGCGTAGATTCAACTTTAAGCTTTTACCCTGATTGAGCCACTGGACAGTATATGGCGTGGGGTGTGGGCTTGTTGGGAGTTGCAGCTTGTTCACCATAGTAGTTGAAACTGCCTTTGTACAGCTTCCACCATCAACGATCAAAGAACAAACTTTTCCTTGCACAGTACAACGAGAATGGAAGATGGCTTCCCGTTGTTGCAAATCTTTAGGAATTGGAGAGCTATTCAGTACTCTCCTCATAACCTGCATCTTTCCTTGATCTGGTTCTTCCACAACCTCTTCTTCAAATTCGTGGTGACAGGCATGGGTTTCTCCATCTACGTCCTCTGGTTCAGGTTCAAAGAGAGCATTTTAGAACTCCATAAGTATGATGGCTCTCTTGTTAGGGCATTCAGAAACATAGTGACCGAGCCCTTGACACCTGAAGCACCTCCTTCTATCAGTTGGTGTCTCCTAGACAGGTTTGGTGACAGCTTGAGAGGGTGTTTGGGGCGTTTTTGTGGCGAACGGTCGGGAGGGGGTTTGGCTTTTTTGTGAAGTGTAATTTTGAGGCAAGTAGGTGGTTCTTTGAGAGCTAGGGTTTCTAGTAGACGCCTCTTTGCCTCTTCTTTTCTTTGTTGTTCCACTTTGTTAGCCAAAGTACTCAATTCATCAAGAGTTTCATAAGGTTGAACTTCCACCACGTACCTTATGTTTTCGTTCAGTCCAGCAAGATACCTCACAAGCGTCTGAGGTTCATCTTCTTTCAGGTCACACCTCCAAAGTAGGTGTTCGAATTCTTTGGTGTACTCTTCAACAGTTTCGGACCCTTGGGATAGTTGCTGCAGCCGAAAGTAATTATCTTTGAAATAGCTCACAGGAAGAAACTTGGAGTGGAGTTTCTTCTTCATCTTTTCCCAAGTACGAATCTTTTCTTTCCCGGCATGCTGTCTCTTTTTCTGTAGGTTAGTCCACTCAATACCAGCATGCTTTCGTAGTTTAAGAGCAATGTACTTCACTTTCTGGTCATCAGGTACATCTTTCAGATCAAAGACTCGTTCAACAGTTTAAATCCAATCAAGAAAGATTTCAGGATCGAGATTACCGTCGAATTCAGGAATGTCAACTTTGAAGTCGAGTCTTTCTTCCCTTGGTGCACGTCTAAGACGAAGTGAACTCCTTGAAGAGTGTGTTGATCCTTCAGCCTCGCTAGGACTGTTGTGGGAGTCCTCCTTAGATGATTCTCTAAGTTCGTACTGTTGCATATGCATGTACCTTTTCAGTTGCTCAGAGAGATAAGAGATCTTTCTTCTAATTTAGCCTTTTCTTGCTTCAGTTGCTCAGTAGCTTCATCACCTTCGTTACTTTTGCTTCCAGACGCCATAGGCTGGAGTTTGGAACATCATGTTGACGTTTTGGATTTGAAGGTTAGGTGTTGGATTTGAATGTTATGTGTTTGGGTTGATTTTGTGGAGTTCAGGGTTGCACTCACTGAGAACCTAGAGCTCTAATACCACTTTTGATGTATTACGGGACCAAAGAATGAATCTTGATCCAGTAATAATCAGTACACGTGCAACCAACTGAGGAATAGGGATGCTTCACATGAATATGGAAGAAAAGGGGATGGGAATCACGTGAATCCAGGATCTATGGAAAGTTATTTCGTCGTGAGGACTTTTGTGAATGAAAGAAACAAGAAAGATTGTTTCTTGGATGGGAAAAGAAGAGAGGGATGGCGTGAAGATGATTAGAGAAGGGACGGAATTTGTGGCGTGAGGCCTTTGAGAGAGAAAGAGAGTAGAAAGTTTGTTGGAGGAGAGAGAAGAGAGTTTGTTATGGGGGAGAGAGCGTGAACGTTTGAGAGAGAGTGAGAAGGGAGGAGGGTTGACGTGAGTAGGGGAGGAAGAGGGATGTTTGTGAGGTTTTGAGAGAAAAAGAGAGATTCTTGAATTAGCGTAGGGTTTATCTAACTAAGATAGAAAGAGAAAAGTAACCGGGATAATTCATAGAAAGATAAAAGTAACCGGGATAGTTCAAGGGATTCTATCTTGATACAGAAACACCACATGAAAGAAAACCCTAGGGCTAACTTGACCTTTATCCTAGTTACAGAAACACCTTCTAGGATAAGGGTTCAAGCTCTTCCTACACCACTTGGTTGCCAAACCAAGATACAATAGAAGAGATCAAAACGAGGTTCTTCACGAAACACTCAAGAGGTAAGCTAAAAGTTTGATTCTATTCATGGTTGATAAACTAGGTTCCTTTGAAAGGCTACAAGCCTAGCTATTTATACTACTACAGTCCTATATGGACTGGAAGACTCCTACTTGGCGTGCAAGCCAAGGAATACTGAGACCATACGCCTAACTAACTATCTCCTCCTTGGATTAGGACTCCTTATCCTAAGGGGAGTTAGTTATAACAACCTTATCCTAATAGAACTTTGCTTTCCTAATCCAATATGGATTAGTTACAAAATAAGCCATATCCAGGATAATAACAACCAAAATTGGCGCCAAAGGTATCCTATCACACGCCTAAAACACACACACACACACTTTCTAGAACATTCTAGAACATTTGAGAGTATCCTAGACTGATCTAGATTCCTATGACTTGATGCTCAAGTTTATAACTTACTTGGCATCTTACATGACTCAAAATACTATAAAGATAATATAAATCACACTAAAAACAATTAGAAGCTAATAATAATAAAGTTACATCCAAAAGATCAAAACTGTGAAATTCAAAACTGAAATGATCAAAATGTGAACTTTACTTGAACTTTGTAAATGGGCTTTGGACGAAACTCTGGGCTTCCTTGGGCTTGATTGGTGTGGACTTACACTCTTCTAGGATGTTTGGACATCCTCTTGCCATATGAGGCACACCATGTGAATGGGCCTTCGGGCCTCTACTTTGAATAGAAACTTCCTTATTGAGCCGAGCCTAGTTGGATTTCCTTCTTGAAAGACCCTATCTTTATACTTGTATTTCACTTGGGCTTTCTTGATTGGGCTTTGGGGAATAGGCGTGGGCTGATTTCCATCAGCGGGGCCTTTATTAAAAAATTTAGAAACTTGGAACCTTGACCTTGGGTTCTTAATAAAATTGGATCCTCAAACCACCTTTGTAATCATAACTTAAACCCATCCTTGAAATCCCCTTGAATAAGAATTGTACTTATAACGAACTTTATTCATGAAAAAACCTTTAACATCCCAGGTATGGACTTATCGTAAAAGTTCCTAACATAAAGGATGCATAACATAAATACTTAGAATAAACTGTAAAAAAAAAAACCTGAAAAGTCGACCTTGGTACTTAAAAATCCATGAGAACTTGCATATATTTTTGAACATAAATCATGAGAATTTACATATGAACATGAATGATAAAATAAACTTTCAGAACTTAGCATGATTAGATTAATTCATAATATCATACATAAAATATCAGGCAATATACGTACCTGAGGACTAAAAAAACATGTACGGAACGAGCAGAGGCTTGAACAGTAGTGATGTATATTTGCCTAGCTATATACATCAAGGCCTAGCTAAAGGACCTCAATCCAGCTAGAAGCTACAAATGTCGCCTTGGGTATCAACAACTACAAGGGTTTATTAGCTCAAGGAAGAAAGCATGAAGGACCTTGATGGTATTCTAGCTTACATGGAGTTACTCTCACATTTGGAGGACATCAATGAGCATAAATAACTCTCAAGTCCTTACTGAGAAGTCATCTCTCACGGCAGCAAAAGGACTCCATCAAGTACAGTTCGATATTTTGCTCTATAACTCTAGATCCATACGTCTATTGAGGAAATCATCAAAAGAAAGATTGGAGCTCTTTCAAAAAGCTTTCCAATTGTTTTTGAATCATTGAAAACGAACAAGTATTGAAGGAGTTATAGCAATTTCTTTCTAGAGTTGTATTTTAGAGTTTATGATGTCATAAATAGGATATATGATGTAATAGTTGATTCTTGGTTTCTTGAACCCTAGGTACACGTCCAAGGGGTCCTAAGAGTAGTATAAATAGACCCCCTAGGGTGCCATTGTATTCATTCATTACATCTTATATCAAATACAAATCAAATTTAAACACATTGTGTTTTCTCTCTAGCTTGTGTGCTAGAATTGGTTCTCTTGAGGGAGAGTCTTTTGAATCTCTTCTTCTATTCTAAGATTGGCTATCTTAGATGGTGAAAGGAAGAGTTGGAGGATTCTAGGAGTGGTGAATCTGTATCTCCTTAGAAGATCCCAAGCCGTTTATCATTCGATCAAACGATTCATTCTTGTTGTAAGTTTCAATCTATTCTTTTGAATCTTTTGATTTCCATTGCATTTCCATTCCATTCTTTTCCATACCAACCAGAATACATCCCCATTCATTCGTTCATCCATCCATCCATTCATCCATCATCCATTATTCATTCATTTACACTCCATTTCCATCTTTATTCATTCATTCTTGTGATCAAGAATCAATCTATCCAACCCCAAGTTTAAAGATCCTTATATTGTTGTGTAATGTGATCATCCTTGATCCCATTATACATCAAAATTGGTATCAGAGCCTAGGAGATTGATTCTTGTGGTTCTTGATATCATCTTTTACAATCTTTCCACCACAAATCCATCCCCCACCATCCCACCATTCTCACGCCACCCATAAGTTCTTCCAAGAATTCATCAAGAACTCAACAAGAACTCATCAAGAACTCATAAAGAACCATAAACTCCACAAAAAAACCTTAAACCAACTCAAACCTAGCCTAAACACATTCCCCATTTCATCCCCTACATTCCCCACTAAACCGTGAGTCTTGCTTGAAGTCTTTCTTCATCAAGATTCATATTCTATGGCTTGCAAAAGATCTTTTCATGAATTTTCCAAGTGAATTGAAACGCTTGGAGCAACAAATTGATGATCTTTCCAAACAAATGGAAGTATTTGGGATCCTTCAAAAGGGAGGATCAAGAAGCGCTTGTTCACGTAAGGTTTACCCCTATGAAGTTGAATATGAAGCATCTTATGAATGGAGTAAATGTTCAAGCAAGAAGAATGGATATAATGTTCAAGAAGAGTTCTTGCCATACAAATACAAAGGAGATTACATCAACAAGCTTGAAATAATGGAGCAAGGGAGCAAGGACGTGGTTGAATATACCATAGAATTCAGACGGCAACTACGGAAGTATGGCCTTAAGGAGGATGATCCACACGTTTTGGTATGTTACACTCTTGGTCTTAATAATTACATTTGGTGTGTTGTTGTACATCAATCTTACGCAAACTTGAAAGAGTTAAGTTCTTTAGCTCTTGATGTTGAAATTCAAGTAAAGAGTAAAGAACTCTTGGACAAAACCCGTACACCACAAAGACCTACAAAATAGCCCTTAAACCACCTCACACCTACTATCCAAAGCACCTCAAATCAGCCCATAAACCTCCCCATTCCTATTGTCCAAGACGAGGAAATCATTGACCAAAGTACAAGTCTATCTTGCCAAAGTTTTGATCATGTTGAAAGTGTATGTCAAACGTCATCCTCTGAGCAACCAGAATTTGAAAGTGAATCATTTGATGTATTTGACGTGTATGAGGATGTTCATGAAGTATGTGATAACCTTGGCACGAATGAGGAAGTTAATGTAGTATGTAGCGTGCCTAAAGATGAGTTTAAAGTGTATGACAATCCATTGTATGAGGAGAATAATGATGAGTTTCGAGTATATGACAACCCATTGTATGAGGAGGAAGGCGTGAATGAAGAAGTTGAATTTGCCGAATGTGATGTTTTTTTTTTTGAAAATGAGCAAGTTCAAGAAGTATGTAGTAGCATGGCTAACGAAGTAAATGAGGTACACATAGAAGAGGATCTTAAAGTAGAGGAAGTAGAAGAATTGAATGGAGAAGAGCTACGTGATGAAATGTGTTCATTGATCCAAGAAGGAGAAAGTTGTGCCATCATTGACGTTGACATTGATCTTGACCAAGATATTAGCCTCGCTACAACAAATGTCCAAGAATTGCAAATGAAGAGCTATTCACACCATGGCAATGATCTTCATATGGATCCAAGAAGTTTAGTAAGTCTTGCTTTTTACAAGATTTGCAAAAATTCATTATATTGTAATATTACTTCTATGGATTCTAGTTATACTTTGTTGGAAGAATCAAAATTGTATGATAGGAGTATGATGCTCCAAGAGGCGTCCTTATTACCACCTTGTGTCTCACGGCTCAAGGAGGATCAAAGTACTCTTATGACACTTATGGAGAATAAGTATCATGAATTTGAAGAACCAAGGAGTCTCATTCTTACACCAATGAAGGTTGGAAACTGTGAGCCTATAAAGGATCAAGATCATATGCCATCACTTGTTCTCATTTGTGAATATTTGGATGAAAGACAAGCACCACCAACAAGTGACCTCTCTCACTTATCTCTTTGGGTACGTTTCTCTTCCATGAGTATTATCATGCATCAAAGGTTGCCACCAAATCCTATGATTCATCACCGAATGGTCTACAAAGGATCAAGCGCAATTCATGGATAACTACATCAATGTCCTTGATTCTCATAGTATACAACATATTTCGAAAGAGTATGTACCATTGCAATGTAAAGAGAATGTATGTGTATACTTTGATAACATTTTTGTATGTAGTAGAAGTAGAAAGGAGTATGTAAATCCTTTGGAGTTAGTCTTGACGAAGCATGAGGAGCCACATGGAGAATTGGAGAAGTACTTAGAGAATTGTCCTTACCTCTCGTCCAAGAATGAGCTATCTCAACATACCTAATCAAATGGAGTAATTCAAGTGGACAAAAGGAAAGAAGGAACTATTCAAGAAGGGTCCATACTTGCATCCATATTTGAGCACCATGATGCCATTGGCTTATTCATGAGAAGACTTGGAAGAAAGTGGAAGTTCAAGTCAAGCATCAAAGGAATCTATGATGATTTCAAGGCATTCAAGAAGAGAAGTTGTAAACTCATAAGAAGGAACAAGAGAAATGATGTCAATAACACATATGGGAAGACATCTTATAAAGAAGGAAGGAAAACAAGGAAGAAGAAGTTTTGTCTAAGTTTGAGGACAAACTTTTTCAACCGGGGGAGAATGATATATATTTGCCTAGCTATATACATCAAGGCCTAGCTAAAGGACCTCAATCCAGCTAGAAGCTACAAATGTCGCCTTGGATATCAACAACTACAAGGGTTTATTAGCTCAAGGAAGAAAGCATGAAGGACCTTGATGGTATTCTAGCTTACATGGGGTTACTCTCACATTTGGAGGACATCAATGAGCATAAATAACTCTCAAGTCCTTATTGAGAAGTCATCTCTCACGGCAGCAAAAGGACTCTATCAAGTACAGTTTGATATTTTGCTCTATAACTCTAGATCCATACGTCTATTGAGGAAATCATCAAAAGACAGATTGGAGCTCTTTCAATAAGCTTTCCAATGGTTTTTGAATCATTGAAAACGAACAAGTATTGAAGGAGTTATAGCAATTTCTTTCTAGAGTTGTATTTTAGAGTTTATGATGTCATAAATAGGATATATGATGTAATAGTTGATTCTTGGTTTCTTGAACCCTAGGTACACGTCCAAGGGGTCCTAAGAGTAGTATAAATAGACCCCCTAGGGTGCCATTGTATTCATTCATTACATCTTATATCAAATACAAATCAAATTTAAACACATTGTGTTTTCTCTCTAGCTTGTGTGCTAGAATTGGTTCTCTTGAGGGAGAGTCTTTTGAATCTCTTCTTCTATTCTAAGATTGGTTATCTTAGATGGTGAAAGGAAGAGTTGGAGGATTCTAGGAGTGGTGAATCTGTATCTCCTTAGAAGATCCCAAGCCGTTTATCATTCGATCAAACGATTCATTCTTGTTGTAAGTTTCAATCTATTCTTTTGAATCTTTTGATTTCCATTGCATTTTCATTCCATTCTTTTCCATACCAACCAGAATACATCCCCATTCATTAGTTCATCCATCCATCCATCCATCCATCCATCATCCATTATTCATTCATTTACACTCCATTTCCATCTTTATTCATTCATTTTTGTGATCAAGAATCAATCTATCCAACCCAAGTTTAAAGATCCTTATATTGTTGTGTAATGTGATCATCCTTGATCCCATTATACATCAAGTAGTGTAACGATCTTTTGGAGGGACTTTAAAAGAAGAGAAATCATAAATTAGGACTTAACTTAGGTGGTAGCATGGAAGAATAACTTAGTGAATTTTCTAGGATTAACAATAATGAACTCGATTTCTAAGGCGTACTCATAAGATCATAACTTATCCTTCGAATATTGGATCATGGCATAAAAGGACTTTCCAGAAAGCTCAGATTACACACTCCAACTTTGTAGTTGACCATGAAAGCTAGAAACGTGGCTAAGGAGGGTAAAAACTAAAATCTTTACAAGCTGCCCAGAATAATAACCATTTAAACTTCAATTATTCGGAAAATTGTAACTCGAGCTCTACTTAACGGTTTGAGACGTGCAAGCTAGCTATGGAAAGCTCGTAATACATACTCCAACTTTCATTTTAACCACAAGTTGTTGATTTGAGCATGGGAAAGGGTCGGATTTTGGCCCAGAACACAAGCAGTCACAAAGCATGTTCTGGGTGAACTCAGATTATTAGCCTAACATTCGAAGACTCATAACTTTCACTCCCAACATCCGATAGTTACAAATTTTACCATTCTGGATAGCTTAAAGAATGATCTAAAACTTTTATGTTGAAAATTTGGATCAAAAGGGTCTCTAAGAAGACGAAAAACATGCATCTATAAACTGACCTCAGAACACGTATCAATTTGCACCCTCTCACAATTTTGATCATAACTCAAGTTACACACATCGCGAAATTCAAAAATCGGGTGTTGGCTAACATTTTACGCTACGTTTTTATACAATAATCTGGGCTAAAATGTATTTTATGTTAACCCGAAAAACCCAGATTGCAACCAGAATGCACACATGACTCTAGTTTAGCTTGCATGCAAGTTATATGTAGTAATCGTACACTATTTTCTTCCCATAATTACACCTTAAGTATCAACTCAAATTTTTCAGAATTAAAAGCCTAGAAACTACTCTTCCATGACCATAAAATCCACATGCATGACATGATTCCAACTTAAAACAACATCCTATACATAATTTTCATAAGAGGTAAGCACCAAACACCACATAAACATTACATACCTTATGATCTTCAAAAACCACCACTTAAACTCATATCCAACAACACTAAAATCTGTAGAAACATAAAAATTACCCTTAAATCAGATTGCATGAACAAACTCTATACTTAAAAGAGAGATTTTGAGTGTTAGGAATAATTACCCCACAAGAGAAGTGTAGGGAACAAAAGAGGAATGGTGCTTGGTGGTGGCGTAGGTGGCCGGTTATGGCCGGAAAAGCGCCGGCGTGGCGGCTGGTGGTGGCCGGCAGCAGGAAGGAGGGCAGAGGTGGTGGTGATGTCAGGGAGGTGAAGGGCCACAAGTGAGAGAGGGAGCAAGAGATGAGAGTTGAGATTATATTTTCAAATTATCAATCTCTTCTAATAACTCCATATATATATACATGCTTAAGCCCAAAGATGAGCCTCCCCCTTTCTTTCGTCCTTGATTCAGCCGGCCCATGGCCCAAATGGAGAGGAATTTTTTATCCATTTAATTCTTCCTCTTATACTTATATCTCCTTAATTCCCAAATTGCTTAACTCATTAAACTGTAAAAATATTATTGGTAACCCAAATAAATATATCCATACACCTTCATGAAATTTCTCATAATTATAATCCTAAATTGACTTGAATAAAAGAAGGACTCGAGATATCGGTCTCGGTAAAAGAATTCATAAACGATCAGGATCACTATAAAAAATTATCGGAAGATATTCATTAAGAAAAGAAATTTAGAACTGATTAATTGACGATCGTTGCACTGTTCAAGTCCTGCAAAACATACACTGGGTTAGAAAAATGGAACACGCGCTCTAATTATTCGTGATTTATTTTTAACCTCGATTATTTAAACTAATTAATACGTGTTAATGGGTGATTTTCTTCGGGTCATTACAGTGTTGAAGAGGGTGTGTCGAGGATTGGATTTGGGGGTGTGGGTATGACACAGCGAACAGAGCACATAGCTCAATGATGTCGTGTTTTTTCTTTAGGTCGGATGTTCGCATTGGTGGCCACTGATGTTGGTGCCAAGGGGTTAGTGGGTATGCTGAGATGGGGGTTGAGCGTAATATGGGAGCGAACGAGGGGGTACGAGACAGTGTAATTATGTGTTCACGTGTTGGTCCGACGCAAGATTAGAAGTGTGGTTGTGATTCAGGGGTCTATGGTCATCTGATAATTTGACCACAATGATAAAAATGTGATCCAAATATATATATATATATATGTGATTTGACCACAGTTATACAAATGTGGTCATCTGATGATTTGACGACAGTGATACAAAATTTGGTGTATTTGTTTTTACATCCAGCCCGCGACGGCCACCGACTTGTGCACACAAGTGGTTGCTGCAGTCCTGAGGTCACTAAGTGGTAGTGGCGACATAGACACACAAGCCTGACGATACTATGTGTGTGATATGCGACAATATTTTGTGTGAATTAATTAACGTTATCTTTATGTTGTTCAGTGCACAAGTTACAGGCGTTGAAACCCAGAATGTTCGCACAACAAAGAGACGATCAAAGATGGTTGCACGTAAAGGGGCATGTTCCGTCAACCCGGAAGACGTGTCTGATGACGAGCAGAACATATGGGAACTGATGCGCAAGACGGCAGCTGACTCAATGGCGGGCGTGGAGCGTACCATGGGCGGTGGTCTGATTAAATAGACGTATCGGAGGAGACGTCGTGATGTGGGGGGCGTGGGGTGGACGCCCGGGCGGATGTAGGGGATGTCGTAGCAGGCAACACACAGAATAAAGATCCGAGGAGGGGACACTGACGCGAGCATTACCAATGCCCCAAATATCGAAGGTGTAGATGCAGTCGGTGGCACGACGCGCATTTAGTCAGTTGGGGGGGTGCCACAGTCCCCGCTTCTGGTGTTGGTGCGATCGAAAAAAAACAAAAAGCAATGCAAAAGTGACGGAGAAATCACCAGGAGACATCACGTACTACCAGAGGAGGCGAAAGGATGCAAGTCGACATGCGGGGGACGTATGGAAGACGACCGCAGGAGAGAACGTTGTAACACGCCCTTCAGATAGACCGGATGCAAATGGGAGTAGGTTAGGTACTGTCAACACTAAAGTTGTACATGGTGTTGGGGCTAGGACACAAAGCAAGTCCGGTGGGGTCATCCCTGCTGCCCCAGTTCCGGCCGCTGATGCGATCGGCAGCCACAAAGAGAAGGCGATAGTGATCGAGGATTCTCCCGGGAACAACACTAGGGCAAAGACATGTAGCCGGTCGGTTCTTATTACCGTCAGCGATGATGTCGAGGTTTTGATGAAGCCTGCTGCCGGTATAAGAAAGAGGGGTGCGGTGGCTAACGGTTGCAATGACGAAACATCCAAAAAGGTTTGTCACCACAAAATGTTGTCCATTTCAATTTAATTTCCAGGAAGTGTGCATAATCACAACAGACAGCAAGCTGTGGTCATGGTCCTGAATTGGTTGCATCATGAATTTATTATTTTTTTGATACAACGGCACGTACAATACATGGTCAAGCACGACACATACGCTGTCCATATGTTGCAGTTCCTTGTAGTGTGCATATCGCTCATATTGAACGTCTTTAGCAATCTGACCACACAGAAAACCACGTACGATTATAATGTTATTCATGCTGCCTGCCGTTCACACTCACAGTGATCACATATGACGTAATATGGTCATCTTTCAAAAAGTGTCATATGACACGACGGACAGATACACCAATATGTTATCGACTATTGTGGCCACGCTTAACATGCTGTGTGGTATAACATGATGCATATAGCGTAATTGTGGTAGAGAACCACGTAGGATCAGTATGATGCTCATGGTGGTTGCCACTGTCACGCCTAGTGATTACATATATCGATAAGTGGTCATTGTTCATAAGTAGCACTTATGTCACATTTGTCCACACACACCACAAATGTGACCGGTGTCATGTATGTCTAAATGTGGTCCTCTCTCTATAGTTTTGATCATGGTTGGCATTGCACCATTATTATGTGGGGAATGACAGTACTTAATGAACCTAAAACCTCAACTATGTTTTTGTTTTGTAACATCGATGTGTATAATGAGCAACACGAACTCGTTCGGACACGCATATGCATCTTGGTTTGTGATACATGCCAAAACTGATGATGACCATGATGAACAAGGTGAACAGTGTGTTTTCCATGTCTTCCCCACGAGGATGACACCTAGACCATTGATCTACATTCTCGACCACATTGGCCCCGAGCACGTGTCTGTCATCGAAGACTTGGGGTTCAGTGGGTTCTTGAACCTAAGGATGAAGTTTCTCCCGGGGGATCTGTGCAAGTGGCTGGTGGATCAACTTGACCCCGAGACTATGACACTTCACTTAGGATGGGGTAGACACATTAAAATAACGAAAGAGGACATTTTTTTGAGTACGGAGCTTCCACGCGGAACGATCCCCGTCGACGGAGACGGAGCGGTGGGTCCGGACGATAAGGCGGTGGCCACATTACTTGCAAAGTGGCGTAGCGAGTACAACCTCGACAGCAGTACTCCAAATGTTGCAAAATGCCAGCTCAAATTATGTCACTACGGCCTGACAACAAAAAGTTCAAGAGAAACTTCGTGTTATTCATGGTAGCTTCGTTCATACATCGCAATACACAATGGTATTGCACGAGCGACTTCCTACTGTATGTTGTAGACGTCGCTAACATACCAAACCTAAAATGGTGCAAGTATGTTTTGAACCAGCTCAAGACCGCAGTACGGACGAAGAAAGCGAAGCCATCCAGCTCATTCACGAGCCCCATCGTAACCCTCCTGGTAAGTTTGACAACATAAATTCGTTTTGTGTGATGTGTCGAACGAGTAGACATTTACTATCTTCATTATTGTGCATATGTTGTACTTAGGTCGTCTAGTCTGTGAGGAACGCCTAGCCATCAGGGGGTGAATGTATTCGTGTACCCCTGAGAACGTTGAGAAAAGAATGCTACACGAGACAGGGTCGGATGCATTCGGTGGCGGTGACCTTCTACCTCGACCAACAACTGTCGTTATGCGACCTCTTATACCAGGGGTTGTATTGAAGAGTCAGCTAGACACGTTGTTGCAGGTGAACTAAATGGCACATTTATTATAAATTTAATTTAGCATTGACACGCACATTAACATGTCATAACTCGCAGGATGATGTCCGTTTACTTGGCAAATACATCCAAGATTGGGCAACGACGAAAATGAATGTTGAGCGGCAGGTTTAACATATCTCGAGGTTTTATCGAGATCACAGCAACATTGGTGAAGTAAGAATTCAAGTGGAGTCACTTGTGTCTCATGTGTTTGGGATGGGGACGACACAGAATGCAACTCACGTAGAGGATGGTCCCGGTCACGTGACTGACCTGGCGCACAAAACGGCGGCACACGATCCAGAAGCACGCCATGGCACATCAATCCCAGCGCGGCACGGTGCGACAGATGATCCCCCCACCCATGTGAATTGTATGTTAATATAGATGATGTTGTGTGTCGATACTCTACATATACTGTGTTTTATTACATTAGATATTCCCGCCGGTCGGTAGTCCCGTATCGATGAACATACTGGTGTCGACGTGGCGTTGTGTGTTATTACCATTGTCACGGTATTGTGTTCCACGACTTGACCCGTTAATTGTTTACTGTATGCACAGATACGAACGCAGTGCCGTTTGACAACGCAGACCCGTGTAACAGCCAATTTTGGTTGTCGTCGCAAGTGGGGGATATACTTCAGGCGATCGAGGCCAGCATGTGCGCCCAGGCAGTGCCCATACCAGATTTCAGGTTGTTAAACGAGTCAAACGAGAGCCTAGAGAACACGGATGATGAGGGTGATGGGGGAGCGCACGAGTTGCGACCACGGCGACTATTTCGTGGTGGGGATGCACGTGCGACAACATCGAACGCAGATCAGCAACCGACTAGCGATGCTCGACCGTCCTGCGCATCAATTCCACGTTGCCAACCCCAACCCATAGTGGGGGGCGTGATCGGATCATCGGGGGCAAGGGTCGATTTTGCCGGTCGGTCTGGCGGACTGGTTGACGTCGCCAGCTCATCCCACTCATCAAGGACAAGTTGCCAACCCCAACCCACGTCGGGGGTCATGATCGGACCAAGGGGGCGAAGACTAATTCCGCGACAAGGTCCGGTTGGCTCGTGATGTTGCCACCCCGTGATGCCACTCAACACGAAGCAGCAGAATGGTACGGTCTGGTGACGGTCGGTCCTCATCGCGTCATGGTGAGCATCCATCAACCAACACTGGTGTTCAGGCAACCCCAATGCGGAGACACGGGAACATAGTGTCGGTGCGATCTATTTTGTACTCTTACTCGACACATAGCAGTTCGTCCTCATGGGGTGTAAGTCGGGCTTCTACATGCGGTACATCTGGCAACACGAGCTCATCTTGCGTCCCGGTTTCTATGATGACACCTAAAAGGCAACATATTATTGGCCCGCAGCGAACCCCCAGTTACAGCGTGCCTCCCGACAACGCCATAATGCGAATCATTCTTGATACCCTGCACGTCACGATGTACGAGATGGGTCGCCCGCCCGCTGGTCTAGAGGTTCGCCGGAACCCACGGAGGGAGCACACTCGTCTGACACCAGCGCTATGTTCCCCTTTCTGCATCAGGCTAACATCGATGGACATTGTACCAAAAAAAAGGGCCCAAGATCGTCAGCACATACTTGGTTCTTAGTACAGATGAGGCACCCAATCAAAATCCAAGGTTAGTGCGCATGACCAATCGTGTGTTAAGTTACTTTCTTATACAGTAGTCGGTTCCCTAAAAATGGACTTTTATGGTTTGGTATATGTTCCTCTTACATTCTGTTGGTACAAACACATATCAGGGAGTTGGTGTACGCTTAGGACGATGTCAAGGTTGCGAGGTTGCATTTCAGGTCATTTGCTCCAGGCAACCAGGTGTCGCCAAAGATTATCGATATTGAATGACAATGAGAAGCTTAAATCACCATATGCCCCACTCCGTTTTTTCATTTCGATAAGATGCTTCATAAGTGACATTCCACGTACAGGAGGGAGGGGGGAGCCGGTGTAAATTATTATTACAAACTAATTAATCGATAACATTATGACGTTCACAGGGCGAGTTGTTCGACATTGCATTTGATGGGGACGCTTTGGCGGATCGTTCGGTTGCGTCATTTATTGAACAGACAACAAGAAAGTTGATCTGGCATGTATAAAAATAGATGTACGAATGTGCGCCCAACCCCATCATGTGCGTTAATATCCAACATGTGTTTATGTAATAATTGCCTTAATATGAACATATATGATCCGTTGGATGTATAGTGGATGGTCTAACGATATTGTGAACACTAAAATTCAATGTGCCTGGTCCATAATGTGTGCATCATTCCCGCTGAGGGTCACACCCATTCTGGGCCACACTCATGATGTTTGTGGTCAATGTAGACATTACTTACATATATGTGTTGATTGCAATCAAGTCAACATCATTTCAATGTACCCAATCACCCCCTGGCCCATGGTCCACATTTATAACATGTGTGGTCAAAATTAACAATTTACATGTGATATGGTCGTACACATGGTGACTGTAGTCATACATTCACTAAATGTGGTCATATATATATATATATATATATATATATATATATATATATATATATATATATATATATATATATATATATATATATATATATATATATATATGTATGTTTGTGGCGATTAGCAATAGTAATGTTATTAACTTTTTCAATAATTCGACGTACCACGGTAACTGTTGTCCAGGTTGGCGTGGGTATCATGTTGGGGACATAATCCATTGCAAGCCACACCCTATGGTCAAAGTTGCAGTGTGTGTATGTAACACTTATGCTTATATGGTGGGGGTTGTCGCTCCTTTTATTAGATATTTGTGCCAGCGTGTATGGAGGGACATTATTTTCTGTGGTGTGTTGATATGAGGAACACATATGTGTACATTATCAACAACCACTACATGCGCACGTCGGTGGAGGACGCATACGGAGAGATTGACGAAGTCGTGGTGAGTGCTAGTGAACCGTTACATTTGTTTCGTTATAACAACGATGATCACATGTGCATTCCAACCGCAGAGCACTCTAGTCCGTAGATTCCTATCACACGGTGGGAATCCACTCGCTGACATGATCATCGGTGATAGTGATATGAGGAGGTCGGGCATGGGGTGGAGATTCAACGACCTAGGGAACGACAGTGGTGTGTATTGTATGCGCTACATGGAGACATTCTTTGGTCAGGCCCGTAACTGGCTCACGGGTTTAACCGGTCCGACTCGACCCAAGTACGTACTCGTCCTTTGTATTGATTGAATTTCCGCATTTTAAGTAATGTGAATGTATGTGGCTGCCCTTGTACACCCCTTGCAAATTGTTGTGACAACTGATGTATATTCTTCATTCTACCGCAGTTGAGAGAGGCCAGGGTGCGCTCACTCTGTATACACTACTATTATGGCTTGGCCATGTACAAGGAAAACTCAAAGAGGGAAGAAGTGTACGTAAATGCCGATCAGTGGGAGACATCTGGAACCATCAATCCAAATGCGGCAAGCTTATGAGCTATCAAGATCGTAATTTTTGCAGGGTGTGGGTGTCCTACACACCGGTGCACGTTGATATAGGATTTTGATAAAAACAGTTCAATTTGTGGTGCGGGGGTGGGGGACTTTGTTTTGTTGTGAACATTTGGTTTGTCAAGTTCTTCGCGTCGTAACGATATGAAACTCGATAATGTGATGTGATCAGACAATATTATCATCATCACTTGTTATGTTGGCATATGATTTTGTTACGATCACATGTTAGTGTTTTGTGATCAGACAATATTAATGTTGGTCGATGGGATCAGACAAGAAGCATTACCGTGTTTTAATGCATACATATTTGTACTGATGAACTTGTCTTATACCGTGTAACCAATTAATTATGGCAGCCGGATATGTCCGTTTTGACATGGGGAATGGGTGGTCACATCTACTTGGTTGTTTGTTTTTTTTGATTTTGTTCCTGTTGTTGGGGTTGTTGCGTCTTTTTTCAAATGATGGCGGTTTATGGTACGCGCGCATGGATTGATATTTGTTATTTGATTGCCCACGAAGTACTTCTACGTGTTGTGTCTGATCACATGCCAATATAATATGATCATGCAATTTATTGTAGTACAATATGTCCAAACAAGAAGCATTGCCGAAATTTATTGCTCATTAACACAGGACCTACACGATTGTCGACATATACTATCTACACGATCGTGACTTGCGGTCCTCGGTTATGCGCCGATGTTAGCCACTGGATCGCCCTCATGTTTGGTTTATGTGCGATGATGACAGTGGGCAATGACGTGTTTAGATACTGTCACACTCTCAACCCACATAACCATGTCTTGTTCAACCACCATACTGTTTTGACACCAGCACAGAACGCGTCACACATGCATGACATGTCCACTTTATATAGGGTTGTGATTATATTGGGTACAAAAGGAAAATAAAGTGTGTATGATCACAAGTCATTATACTGTGATCATTAACTTATACTGCTCATGAACACAGGACCTGCACGACTTCCCTGCACTATCTACATGATCGTGACTTGCGGTCCTCGATTATGTATCGATATTATCCACTCGCTCGTCCACATGTTTGGTTTGTGTATGATGATGACAGCAGGCAATGACGTGTTTAGATACCGTTACACTCTCAAACACAGATCCATGTTTTGTTCGACCACCATACTGTTTTGACACCAACACAGAATGCGCCACACATGCATGACATGTCCACAATATATAGGTGTAGGAACCCAAGAGGGGGGTGAATTTGATAAATAAACTCTACAACACTAGGTAAGGACGTTAGAGCAAACTTCCTTAGTTTCAAACCAATGATCAAAACACATTGTAACTGTAATACCTCATTATATTTATATCAATCAAAGAACAAGTTACACTTAGAAATAAAAACAAGAAGTAACAGCCCGAAGGCAGTTACTGATAGGTTCACTGACCAAGAGCGAATGTCCTTGAGTCAGCTACAAATAAGGATCATCGTAAGAAAAACCCTAGCGGCGCTTTGGAACATGATGGATTACATTGAAACACAAACTCACACAGCCTTAGTCCGTCAAGTCTCTGCTACACATCATCTCACCACCACATGTGGACACAACGAATTCTCACCAAGGTACTTAGCTATACCTTCACCAGAGGTCCTTTACTGGCTACCTTCACCACCGAACCATTGATTACACACTCAGCAATCCCACCGGATTTCTTACCCTGCAATTACTTTCGTGGAATCGCCTAAGTCTTGAATCTTCAAGTCTTCTATTTATTCGCAGAGTTTTGTAGACGTTGATCCTCTTTCCTGATTTCTTCTTTGATTCTTCTTTACTTCTTTTGCCTTCTGATTTGCTTTCCATCCTCTGAGATATCTCTTGCAATCTTGCTTTCCTTTTGCTAATTATTTCCTACGCAGAATTAGAATATAATCAGTATTATACAAGGAAAGGATAGGGAGTCGTTGGAATTTAGATTTAGTAGACTTCCCTGATTTAATTGCTCTTTTCCTTTCTTGGAGTTGCCTTCCATTAAAGATATTGATCCTGCAAGATATATCAATAATATCAGTTTATTTATAAAGAGATTTGAAGATAATTATCACTGATTTTGCTAAACAAAATAACTTCCCTTTTTTACAGCTTGTTTTGCCTTTCATTAAAACTCCGCATAAGGTCCTTTGTGCAATTACTCAGGTAAAGGACCTTGACCCAACAATAGGGTTGTTATCATTTTGTGTACAAATAGATAATAAATTGTGTATGATCACAAGCCATTATAATATGATCATTCAATGATATTGTGATATATTGTATTCATACAATCCACAATAGCAAATTGGTGTGATGCATATGATCACATGACAATGTATGTGAACATTAGTACGGTTACAAATTTATATTTGAAATTTCCACAAACATGAAAAAAATCAGCTATGGTAAAACTTTCAGTTATAAAAAGTCAAGATTTTAATAATTTATTCAATTAATTCTGGATGTATAACAACTACTCCCGTCGTTTCATGTTAATTGATACTTTTCATTACAATGGAGGTAATTTCATACTGTAACTCATTGTAATTTGTGAATAATTAATAGTCAAAATTTAATCAAAATGTCAATTAATATGAAATCGAGGGAGGATAAAGTGGGGTTGAGTTATCACATATATGACTTTGGTGTTTCGATAGTTATTTTATGTCATCAACATAATAGTGATTAAACCTCTTAGAAAAGACCACCTATAATGAGATTGCGACTTGCTTCCTAACTAACAATGTTACATCCATTTTACATCGATTGAATAGGCTCTGAATTTATTTTTTGTTTGACATGGCAAGTTGCAATTGTTCACCAGAAAATCCGCAGTCACCGGCGAGCTTAATTTCCCTGGTCCCATCTTCACTGTAAATCTAACTGCATTCCTAAATGTCAAATTAATTTAAATTTAAATTAAATTCCATTTAGCAGCAGAAAATTCCGGGGGGGGGGGGGGGGGAGAAAAAAAGAAGAATGAAGAGGGAGGTTTGTTCATTGTAGTGTACTTTTGTATGATTGATAGATGATAGATGATGGTCATGTATGCAGTTAATTGGGTTGTATAATTATGAGTTGAAATTTGAAGCTGAAAGAAACCTTTCTTCTTCCTGTTGTTCTTCTCCCTTTCATCTTTCCAAATTCTCTCTCCTCATTTAAAACCGCCTGCTTGAGTTAACCTACTCCCTCTCTCTCTCTCTATCTATCTCTCTCTCTCTCTCTCTCTCTCTCTCTCCCCCTTGAATCACACCCATAGAATGCCAGCTTCATCAAGTCAACTCTAACACGCTAGCTAGCTAGCTACCCCCACCATCTTTCCAGCCGAAAATTCGATTGATTTCAGGCAAAGACAACTTCTGGGTATTGCTGAAAATCGAATTTTGAGACATGGGTAATCGATTCATTTGTATGTCAAAGAAGGATGGGAAAGAATATGGGTCCAAGAGCAAGAGAATGGGAAGATCTCAGAGAAAAGTGCTTGAAGATGAGGCTGCTTTGCATAGAAGAGCTTTGTCAATGGCTCTTCATCAGCATCAGCTGTCTCAGAGGTTTGAGAATGGATCCATGTCTCGCCGTGTTAACTCCACCACTGGTCCACGCACTCGTCGCACCCTCTCTGAACCCATCGATAATGCTAAACAGGTTTATTTTCTCCTCAACTTTATTACTTTCATCAATTTGTTCTACTAATACGTTGCCTGATACTCTATCTAAGTCTCGAGTAGAATGGTCAAAGATAAGGATCAGGACTAGTCAAAATTTGAAAAGTCTTTGATTTGGGCTTTTGTGAATAATGATTATTGTTTGATTAATTTGTGAGGAATCTGATTATCTTAATGATTATTATGGTCTAAAAGTGAACAAGGAAAGTAAAAATATTCAATTTTGTTTAGGACATCCCAAATCTGGATCTTGTGAAAAGATTGGTAGAGCAAATAGCTTGTTTCTTACTTTATGCTGCTGTTGCTGAAAAGTAGATGCTGTTCATTTGAAGAATTGTAATTTATTAGCCCACTGCAGTTGTTCTATCATGATGCCCAGAAAGTTGAGACTTTTCTGAGGATGCTTGAGTGCAGACACTCAGCCAGAAGGATTTTAAAATTAATTTAACAACCATTTTGAAAGTGCAACCGCTGGAGAGAAGATTTTAGTGTGGAATTTACATAGTTCTTATTCTTATTCTTGCTTTTTTTTTTTTTCATTTTCTTGTGGGGATGATCAATGTTTATGCCCTTGTTATCACATTGATGGACTGCCCCTTCTGTATCAATTTCTCAGACTCGCATATTGATTTCTTTGAGTTTTCTTTAGACTTTTTTCTTACGCCCACCCCTTCAAGCAGCTGTCATGAAGTGGGTTTCTTAGGTCTTTGCTTATATACCTCAGGTAGCGGAAGTTTCAGAAAATCTCAAGGGTAAAAAGGTTGTTCTAGTGCATGGTGAGGGTTTTGGTGCATGGTGTTGGTACAAAAATATTGCTTTGTTGGAAGAATCAGGATTGGTTCCAGTGGCTGTGGACCTCAGTGGATCTGGTATAGATACAACAGATACGAATTCCGTGTTGACTTTGGTTGATTATTCTAAACCACTGATTACATTTTTAGAAACCCTACCGGATGATGAGAAGGTAATATGTGATACATTTCACTACTGATTATATGGCTTTGAACTCTGAGAATTGTCGCTTGTTTTTGCCATGTTATGACATTTGAGGGTTACTTACTTACTTCCAGGTTATATTGGTTGGTCATGGATGTGGGGGTGCATCTGTTTCATATGCTATGGAGCAGTTCCCTCAGAAGATCTCCAAAGCAATTTTTGTCTGTGCTACAATGGTCTCTAGTGGACAGAGGCCCTTCGATATCTTTGCTGAGGAGGTATGTAATTTATATTATCTTACCATATGTTGCTGAATGGGTCGGTTATAGGCTGCCTTATAGTCTATACAAATTGTCAAAACAACAATAGACTGTTAAATGCAGTTTGATCATAAAGTCATCCTCTTGGTTAGTTCTGTCTTATGGATGGTTCAGTGGTTGAATGTCATTTTTTCATTCAAACACAGTCGTATACATACTTCACAAGTGTAATTTCCTCTGCCGCCGCCATCTCCTAGTAGCGTTCAAACCCCTGCCTTGTGGCTTTTACAAAGCAGATTTTACTGCATTGATGCCAACAGGCTACAGGGAGTGTCAGTTCATTTTAATAGTTGAATCGTTGTGTTTCAAGTATGAACTGAATCATGCATTCAGCATCATCCTAATTGCTTCTTGCCCCATCCTGCCTTCCAGAAATAAATAGATAAGAGAGGGTGGGGGAGTCAGTACAGTTTTTCTGTGTGCTAGAGGGGGGGGGGGGGGGGTTCCATCTAGTCATTAGTTGATGCAGACAACCATTGATTTGTGTAAGTTGAGGATCTTTTAGTGCTTGGCTGAAGTGAGTGGAACTAGGATATTGGGATGTCCTCTTCTATTAGCTTGTTGACTGAATCTTGTTTATATCTTTTTCTCCCAACTCTCACTTTCTGCCTGTGTGTGTAAGCCAATTGTTCTTTTCTTTGTTTGCTTGACTACTAGCTTGGTGATGGCATAGCGGATTTGCTTATTCTACCTTTCAGTGTGTCAAATAAATGCCAATGTGAGATTTTTCCCCCCTTTTCTCCCAGCTTGGATCTTCAGAAGATTTTATGAAGGACTCAAAATTCTTGATCTATGGAAATGGTACCAATAGTGCTCCCACTGGATTCATGTTGGAGAGGCAGCAAATAAAGGGCCTATATTTCAACCAAAGCCCTGCAAAGGTAAGTTGAAGGAACACTTGCATTTTGTTTTGTTTTGTTTTTTCTTGATAAGTAGTCAAATACTCAAATGATATATTACTGGACAGTGCATGTCAGCTGTTTACAATTTACAAAAAGATGCAAACTCAAAAACTCGCAAAGCCTCAAACCTGAATTTCCGCTAGTGACCATCCTATGTCATATTATTGAATCACATTCTTGATTGTTTCCGATGCTTGTGCTTCATAATCTCATGGTCTGCTCTCTTCATCCATTTAACTTGCTGGAAAGGATGGGTTAGGAAATGCTGTTTGATGTTTTTTCTATAAACATATTGATCTTATAATGAAACCAATACCCCAGAATCATGCCTATTGGAGGGTTGGGAAGTCAAGGGTAGAAAACCTTACCCTTACCCCCATTATTGAAATGTAAACAGGCCATCTGAATTCAATCTTATGTTCAATGGCACTACTTATGACAAAAAGTTGTGGTAATTCAAATTTTTGCAGCAAGATCTTAGATTTGGTAACTTTTGGCATTTTTATTTTTATCTTTTTTGTAATTTATTTTTTAAATTTATCTTTTCCATATTTTCAGAAAAAATATCCACAAAACATATTAAAATTTAGCCTAATTTAGTAAATTTTAAATTTATATTTTGTAACTATTGATAAATTTGATAACTTTTGGTCACTTTTGGGAAACTATGGTAAATATTTACCCAAAACGATTTACCCATGAATTTTAGACACTTAGGTTAAGTTGCTTAATATGACTTGTGTAGATAGAAAGACTAAATAAGTCTAGATCAATCAAGTTCCAACTGGTTAAGGGAAATGCGAGACACCAGATGGACAAGTGAGGCACAAAAAAGCGCACAGGTCCCTGAGGCGCGAAGCACGAAAGGTAGAGAGAAGGCGCGCACTTCACGCATGCGAGGCGCACCAAAGCACAGTTTTGTCCAAACTATATTTTGGCACAATAAGCTCAAAATGGGCATTAAATAATGGATTAGCACAAGTAATATGACAAAAAGTCACCAAAATCATCTTTTAACATAAGATGTAGCACTGAAATCTTCTTCTAATGGAATAAAACAAGCATAATTGTGCTAGAAGTGACGAAGAAGGGGAGGCAGTTGCGCGGTCTAGGGTTTGCTCACAGCCTAGAAGGGGTTGTTTAAAAATACACTAAACAATTTATATCTTTTTATGAGTTGAACAGTAAAAGCTCCATAAGGCGTAAAAGGCGCGGAGGAGATGAGGCGCACACTTTTCGAAACTAAGAGCAAGATAGGTTATGGTAGGGCAGTGCTAGTCATTCTCTAAACATCATGAAATTGGAACAAAGCTGGGTTATATGTAAAGTAGTATCATAACTTATGTTAAAACTTCTAGGCATACTTATAAGTGAAGGCTATATTGCTATAGGGTCTAATTAAAGATGTGGACACCAAGTTCATAGATTATCATGTAATTTTTGAAGTTCATAGATTATGTCTACGCAAGTCCTATTAAGCAACTTAACAAGTGTGTAAAATTCATTGGTAAATCTTGTTGGTTAAATATTTGCAATTAATAATTAACCGAAAGTTACCAAAAGTTGCCAAATTTACCAATTGTTACAAAAATATAAATTATAAAAATATAAATTAATATTAAATTGGGCTAAATTTTAATACTTTTTTGTGATTTTTTTTCTTGAAAATATGGAAAAATTAAATTTTGAAAATAAACTACAAAAAATATATAATAGAAATACCAAAAAAATTGAAAATTCTGGAAAAATGAAGAAACCCAACGGTCCCAACACTCGACAACCTTGAAAACTCCACCCACTGCCATCCAATCACCCCTACGCAACTGCTACCACCAGTAGACCACCAGACCATCGCCGCTACTCCTTCCCCACCACCTGTAGAAGTCCAAACAAGGAAAATGACCACCGGGGAACGCTAGTCGAAAATGCCCAAATCCACCCGTACCGGTGACATTCCAACACCCACCTTCTTTCGACCACCCTCAAGCAACAACCACCACACCACCAAGTGACCGCCACAAGACAGGCTCCAATGCTTCAGTGCTTCCCCGCCGTCAGGCCACTTGAAAAATGTTCAAACACCAAAACCACCAAGCAAACACCGATCTAAACCTATCAAAGACCACCACCACCAACACCACCCACCGTTCTCCGACCACCCCCACGCAACCTCCATGACCAGGCGACCTCCACACCATCGGTTCCGCCTCAGACAACCCAAACACCAAACCCTGAGCGTAGATTCACCAAGAGTTTTCCTTAGGTAAATTTCTGTTTTTCAAAAGAAACCTGATTTTATATGGAAAAAAAAATGAATTTTTGTATATTTTCCTTAATGTTTTTAGTTTTTGAAGTATAATTTACAAGTATTTAACTTTATTTAAAAACATAACACTTTTCCCAAAACTTACCAAAGTTTAACTTTTACCCAATATCCATTTACCCACAAATTTTACAGACAGGAACAGCAACATCATAGGGCAATAGCTATAGAGTACGAATCTAGTTTGTGTTTTTAGGTTGGCAGCACAAAGCTGTACTATATTTATCTTTGATACTTTCCATATTTCCATATTTATAGGGCAATAGCTATAGAGTACGAATCTAGTTTGTGTTTTAAGGGAAATTTCACATGTTGCCCCTCAACTTTGATACTTTCCATATTTATCTTTTTCCAGATGGTGATTCTAAAACTGTAACAAAACACTCTCCATACCACTGGGGTGTTAAAACTCCTAAATCAACGTTATGTTTGTCATCCCCCTCCCCTCCCCCTCTTTCAACAACACAAGTTAAACAACATAGTAGCAGTAGCACACCCATTCAAATTCTCTCTATTCCTTCTTTATCAATTGAGGATTATCTTACATTGTGGTATATCGCAAGAATGGCTCTGTTTTGGCAACCAGCTGGTAGCTAATAACTGATAGTTGTTGGCTTGTAGTTATTAATTGATAGCTGTTGTGATTAGTTGTTTGACTTTAGATATTTCGGTTAGCTGATTGTAGGAAAAATATTTGGTAAAGCAGCTTTTTGTGAAAAGCTACCTCAAAAAGTTTCATCAAGTAACTTTTTGAAAACTAGCTTATTAGGTC
Organism: Portulaca oleracea; assembly: GCA_029582165.1. Lineage (NCBI taxonomy): Eukaryota > Viridiplantae > Streptophyta > Magnoliopsida > Caryophyllales > Portulacaceae > Portulaca > Portulaca oleracea. The sequence continues at coordinate 3,456,779 of CM055890.1, read as the reverse complement.
CAAAAAGCTAATATAAAAAGTTACTTACAAAACAGCTCAAATAACTTTTTAAACCTTGGTGAAAAAAGCTAACAGCCGGGTAGCCAAACATCCCCCAAGTACTTTGCCCCTTTGAATCTTAGATGAGGTCCATGGTGCGTATATATATTCATCCTTGACTGGAGAAAATTTTCAATGTACTGTATAGCTTTGAGTTTGCCATGGGTGTTCAAAAGAATGCCTTTCAAATGGCATAAAGCGAGAGGGCTATACTTTGCAGTATAGGGGGAGAGTTTAGATAGAGGGGTCAGAATGTGAGCATAGTTCTGTGTATAAATCACATGGTTGTGAAATGGTTTCCTAGAACTCCAAGCTGTGTATTTAAATGTTTCAGGATGTTGCTTTGGCCATGGTTTCCATGAGACCAGTCCCCCTGGGGCCCATAATGGAGAAGCTATCATTATCAACTGAAAAATACGGCAGTGTTAGGCGCTACTTCATTCAGACCCTGGATGACCGGGCACTTTCACCGGACATCCAAGAAAAGCTCGTCAGAGAGAACCCGCCGGAGGGAGTGTACAAGATTAAAGGGAGTGATCATTGCCCGTTCTTCTCAAAGCCTCAGTCGCTTCACAAAATGCTGCTGGAAATCGTCCAAATTCCGTAACTTAAAAAAGTGTGAAAGAAGGGTGAATATGTGAGAATTGTTGACAGTAAATTCTTTTGGTTTGTTGAATACAGTGAAGGTTGCTGCCTCCCAGTGGAGGGTCATATTACAGTTTGTACAGAAGGAACGATAGAGGTAGAAGAAGTGCTGTACTCCATTTTCTTGTTTTGCAAGTTTATACAAGGAAAACTGTTTTAACTGTGAAACATTTTGTACACCTTGCTTCGTTTAGAGAAGAAGAATGCTGAAACTCATTTGTGGTTTAGAGGTGTATGAGCAGATGTTGTTTGTTTCCTTGTTTGCTGGACCCAAATGTGAAGGCGATTGGTTGCAGGTATTTTGTGTCAGTTACAGCTTTAGTCAATGAAACAAAAGTGCATGATTCTTTGTTGCCTACCAATATCCAATAGTGAGTAGGAGCCTACTGCTATTTTTTTTTTTCAATTATTAATAGTAAAAAGGCTAAAAGTTCATGAAATACAGCCACTTGCGTACAAAACAGCCAGCAACCATCATCAAAAGAAAAAGTTACAATCAAACTGCTAAATAAAATAACACAGCAAAGACTTTATCATACACCACAGCCAAACAAATCATTACATTGCAAAAAAGAAGCAAGATCAATGAAATTAGCTTCTTGGGTCATCAAGGACTCGCACATCAATAGTATCGCCAATAATCATCTTCCTTCGTTTAATCTCAGCTTCAATGTCATCAAGACTGTCATTTTCCGACAGGTTTGCACGTCTATTCATCCTAATCTTCTAAACACCCTTTTGTCAACGAGCAATTCTACAAGTTGCATCTCTGACAAACTGTCACTTAGATTTCATCAACATGTTCAATTTTCTCTTATTCCTGTCTTTACTAGGTGTGAACAAGACCGGGATCCCGGTAATTTGTGGAGGTCCCGGTCCCGGTTGTGACCGGGAGCAAAACTTTGCTCCCAGTCCCGGTCAACTGGGAATTTTTTAGTCCCGGTTTCCTAATGTTTTTCCACCCATTATTTGATTTATTTCCATAAAAACAAACAAAAATTATACAAATTAATTTTCTTTAATTTCATATTATGGGTGTCAATTTGTTTACATAGTCACTTTTTCCCGGATTAAAATTACACAATATATAAAACGTTTTCTTTCCGGAAATAAAATATGCTAAGTTCGAAATAGTAATAAATAAAATAAATATAAAGAACGAACACAAATTAAATTAAATAAGTTTATCATTCATCATGAAGTCACTTAATTTGTTTTATATATATATATATATATATACACACACACTAGTCTTTAGACCCGTGCTTTGCACGGGACGAAATTAAATTACATATTTTATAAGATATTTAATTTATTTCCCTCAACAGTTATGCGTTTGTTATTAAAAAATATTTTTATTATTAGAATATTTTGTTTTCATATGGAGAAGGTGGACATCATCGTAATGTGTACACTTAAAAGTTAAATTTGGATTTAATTATAATAAGTTAACTATTGAATATATAATTTCAAGTTAATGTAACTATTTTGGAATAGTAGAAATTATGTATGAATTTTTTTAAACTATCAATTATATGATTTCATCTAACTATTTTTATTTTTCAAAATGTTACTATATATTTTTATAATAAAGTTTTTAATCAGCTTTTTATTGCATTTTTTGATAGAATGACTGTTCAATTTTTTTTTTCTTTTAAAACTTTAGGTTAATTTCAGTAATAAAACAGTGCATTTATTTATCTAATTTATATAAGGTCAATAAGAGACTTCTAATTACTAATTGCAAACAAATACACCCTATCATAAGGTACACATCCTAATGAGTAAATAATGCAATCAAAGTAAATGCTAACAGGCTAACAGTTTTCCATTGCGTAGGTAAACAATTTATGGTTATCCATATCCGATCAAAGCATATGTTGTGTTACCATATTAATCTTGCTCATAGTTCTTGTTTTTCTTACGTGAACTTTTGGTTTTCTAGCACCATTTTTATTTGTTGTTCATTCTTTGCATTTATATTGTCAGAATACACATATAATATTTTCTTTGTTAATTGAAAAGATTATATTAATTCATTTTAATTGTTCAAAATTTATTATCATTGACTGAATATTAAAATTAATTCATGTTCTTAACAAATTAGGATAAGACTTTTTTTTTAAAAAAAAAGATGTTGCTTCTAACAATATAATAAGTTAATTTAATTTGTTCTCATATAAATAAATTACTTTATTCAAAGTATAAATGGTCATTTTATTTGTGTCTTTTATGATTTTACTTATTAAAAATTGAATTTTTAATTTTAATATTTTTCGATCTTCTTCTCCCTCTCTCTTTAAAAATTAACTATTCATTAAAAAATACGCTATAATATTTTTTCTACATTTTTAAATACATAATATTTAGTTTTCCAATAATATACATTTTTCTATCTTGTTTCAAGATTGATGATATTTTATTAACTTTCCTACTATTATTGTTAAAAAAAAAAATAATAATAATATATATTACTGTTATCTGATGTCCTATTAGTTATTAATGGATATAAGATTGATGAGAACTATGCAAACCCATGTTGTGATGCTGCATAATATTACATGGAGCAAGAAGAAAACAAAGAAATGCAAGTAAGTCATGAAAAATTTAACAAAAAACGCAAAGAATCCACGACAGATTTACCAAAATGAAAGGCTTAAGGAGCCCATTTAAAATTTAACAAAAATGAAAGGAATCCATACAATTTAGCTGAAGAAGGTACAACACGAACCTTGAAATTTGATTTGAACTCCAAATTACCACACAACAAAGACTAATCAATGGAAAGTCACCATTAAAACACAACCAATAAAGGTGGACATAAATTAAATCTAATTTCAACATTTTAACTTATATATTTATTAATAAAAATATAAAAAGGATGTAAATATAGATTAACTTAGATTGAAGTGTGTCAAAAAGCTCTTACCACATGTATATGACAAATACCGATGCTATTTTAATTATATCAAAAAAAAGGAAATCTCCAATGGTCGTGTACTGCAACCAAAGAAAACAATCAAAAATCATAAAAAAATTAGAATAGGCAATAGCTAAATATATGTATAGAAATTCAAAATGCTACAAATTACAGTAAAAGAAACTAACTAAACTCAATGTAAACAATGTTACAATAGAATGTCATTGTTGTTGCTTTTATAATTGAGAATTTATAGTGCTATTAAAATAAGTCATGAAAGCACTATAAATATTTAACAATAAATAAACATTCGGTTACAAAGCAAGCAATTGATAAAAGGCTATATCATGATGACTCTTTTATGGAACCATATAATGACGACTTAATTACAAATATTTAAGACAAAATTATTATTTAATTATTTAATTTGACCTAGTTAATTTTGAACTAAATGTTACCTCCTTAATATGTAAGTGTAACTATGACCAAAAAAAGAGTGCTAAGCGTGGGCCTATAAACACATAAAGAAGTTTTCTCCTCACAACAAAAATTAAAGCATGTATTTTTTTTTTGTTCTCCTAAAGCCAAAAAAACTAAAAGCATACAAATTATAAATTAAAAAATGCACAAAAAATCTAAAAAGTAAATTTATTTTCTTGGAATTATTTGGAATTAATTTTTGATGTTTATTCAATGAATGTTATAGAAAAAATTAAAAGATAATAATTAATGTATCATTGGAATTGTAAAGTGAAGATAATATGAAATGAGAAAAGTTAGTTAAAAAGTCAGATAAAAAAATGGAGGGAGTATTTGAAAAGAAAACTTTTGTACATTAAAAAAAATCATTTAGTAAATGTGTCACCTTATTAGCAAAGTACTTTATATATATATATATATATATATATATATATATATATATATATATATATATATATATATATATATAGGGAAATTGGATGACAATAATTCCTACTTTCAATTTGTATTCTGGTGATCCAAAAAAAAAAAAATTGTATTGTAGTGGTACCAAATCCATCACCACATTCTTTTTATTTTTCTCATGCCTACCCCATATTGTTTTTGTTTTTTTCGTTCCTGCCCCCAGATAGGTAATGAAGTGTAGTTGCTAAAATATTTTTTAAATTATTTTTTTGAGATTCCGAGTAATTATTATGATTTTTTAAAAATAATAAAATTGAAAAATCATAAAAAATTGAAAAAAAATTGAAAAAAATTAGGAGAAGTGCTGTAAATTCATTAAAAATCATGGTAAAGTGTTATACAAAGTTTTGAATCAAATGCAACATAAAATCTATGATATTTAGGGTATACTCTCGATTATGTCCCAATACAATACAATTTTTTTTTTCGGACCACCAAAATACAAATTCAAAATAGGGATTATTGCCATCCAATTTGCAAAAGTAGGGATTACTAGAATCCAATTTCCATATATACATATATATATATATATATATATATATATATATATATATATATATATATAGTAAAAGGTCATTTTATTTATATTTATGTTAGTTTATTTTTATATTTAGTTAATATAACATTTATCCATTGTAGACTTGTAATAGTAACTCATGCTATTAATTAAGAAGTATAGAGAAATTTATTTTTAAAAAATGTAAAATATTTAATTGTAGTTTACCAAAATGCTCTCATTAAAATACACTTATTACATCCTCACTCTTTGTACCCAGTTATATATATATATATATAATATGATATATGATAAACCGAGAATCGTGACCGGGACCGGGAAATGAGGTTAAGTCCCACTCCCGGTCCCATTGATGACCGGGACTTCAATTTTATTCCCACTCCCGGTCTCGCTCCCACCGGGACCGGGATTTGACCGGGAGCAGGACGGGACCGGGATTCCCGAAATTTTTGCTCACCCCTAGTCTTTACCCTTTGAGGCCTCAAGGATGGATTATTCAATATATGCAATTATGTCATGCTCAGCCACACCATCAAAGGAATCAATCGAGTTGCTATGAGTACGATCACTATCAGAATCAGCCTCCAGATCCCTAATAGCCGACCGCTTGATTTTGGAACCACTCAAGAGAGCATCCTTATAAGACAAACTGCTTGCATGCTTTTTGCCATCCAAAACAACAGACCCATCACAATCGGGAGCCTCAAGAGAGTCAGGCACAACCGTGTCATCTTTCCCGAATTCCTCAACCCATTACCAACCACACTAGGGGACGAGATGTGCAAACCATTCGAAGTAAGAGCATCACCAATATTATTTTTCGGGACCCACTTTTGACTAAATTTTACAGTAGCAGAAGGTCTAACAGCTTGTTTTTTATTGAATTCGCCCCACGAGACAAAAAGCTTCATGCGATCGACAGTTCTAAGGTTCATTTCATTAATGGCTTTACATCTATCATACCAATTCGCATATCGCACAAAACCAAATTTTCTACCATTCTTTTCAACTTTAGCGGGGATATATGCATCAACAACACCTCCAAACTTGCTAAATAAACTCTTCAGCCCCAAGCTCCTACTACTACTACCAGGAGGAGGTTATTGGGCTTGCGAAATTGGGTGCTTGTGGATGCTGCAATGCTCCCTCAACACTTGATTTTCGGCGAGTGGGCCCAGCTCTTGTCAAAACACCATGCTGCTGGTGACTGGTGAGTGGAAACTTTTGGGCAAAGGCAAATTCACAGAACGGGGAGGGACACACAAAAAAAGATTTTATTTAATTGTTTTGTTTTATAATTTTTCATAATATTGATGTTTTATTTTTAATGGAGGAATGAGTTAATGTTACTCATCATTGGAGAAATCTCTCAATTGCAAGTGAGCGGGGACTTTTAATATTTGAGTGGATGGGTGAGTTATATATTACCCACCAGTAATAATACATAAGAGGCTTTTACACTCCAACAATAAGGTTGCCAACTTCTCAAACTTTTAGAAATTTGAATTATAGTTATGAATGATCAGACACTAGATAGATCAGTACTTACCATTGTTCCCTGACTTAAACACTATTTTATAAGTTGGGGAGGGCATAGGAGGGTCAAAGTTGGCCTATTGTGGTTGTGGCTTTGTTCAAGTTTCCTAGCACATGGATTGATCCGTTTTGGCCCTATAGTTAAAATGAAGTAAAAAAAAAAAAAGACTTATGTCAATTATTGTTTCAAGTTGAGTATTAATAATATATTTATATAAATTTAGAATTTAAAATTATAGAAAAAAATAATATTTGAGTTATTGATAGGTCGAGCTGGTGCAACCTATTTATTGACCCTTTAACATTGTTAACGGGCCGACACATTAATGACCTAACCCTTTGACGACCCTCATTTTACATGGTCCGACTCTTGACCCTATGAGACCCGCCCTGTCGCCCACCCCTAATTATAATTTTCGTTTCTTCTTTCTCCTTGTAATTTTGGAATATAATAATATACTCCATTAATTCAGAAGGAGATATAATGAAGGTTTCCATCAAAACTTAATAAAAACCCTTGTTTGTCTAGGCCATGTTCTTTCATTTTGTAAGTAGAATTAGGGTAAGTGAGGTATGTGAAGTTGGGCATAATTAGATAAGATAAGGTATATGTAGGTAGGTATATGTAGATAAGTCGAAATTGGTGAAAATAACGGGTGGAAATGAGTCAAGTCGAGCTTGAACAAGGGTTGTGGCTTGTCAAGCCTAACGAATAAGTTCGATTAAGGCTTGGCTTACTAAGGCTCGTTGGCTTGGTGAACCGTATCAGGCTAGGGTCCGAGTTTCGGAATATGTTGTCACCAACCCTGCCCGCACCCCCTTCGTAAAACACGAGCAAAACAACTTCAGGGTCGGGTGTGGAGTCCATTTCAAGGTGGACCTAGGACCCTGGAGGCATGATTTGATCGGTGAATGATTGCTTTTGGTTCCTTTTCATTGTTATTATCCAAGTTCAAGGCTATTCTTATGAGATTCAAACATGGATGATTGTTTTGCATCATCTTCATTTCTATGGTCATGGGTGTTCACGGGGTTTCTCTCCTCTCCTTAATCTAACCTCACCAACTCAAGCTAAATCATTAATCCACCGCGCCGGGAACCGCTCCATTTGGTATCAGAGCTTTCCCGAAACGCTCCACTTAGCTTGGCTTATAGGTTGATCTTTATAACAAATAATAATCATTCACAATTGAAGTACTTAATAATTTGCAAAATGAATTTAATTTGAATATAAAGACATAATGATGCTTAATGTTTTTGTTTTTGCTTTTTTTTAACATGGCAACATAGTGTGTTAATAGCCTAATGCAATATTATGTGATAGTTTGGCATCTTTCTATGATTTTTTTTAATGCTTTCAACTATTTAATTCACCTCTCTAATTAAATATTTAAATATATTTAAGCCAACTTTAAAAATAACCTATTAAATGCTAAAGTAAAATAGAAACACGAGCTTATTAGGCTTGTCATGCTTAACGAATCAGGCTACTTGTGGCTTGGCTTGGCTTATCTAATTCACGAGCTCGAACCCAAGCCAAGTCGAGCTGTTCTCGAGCCGATTTCACAAGCCATCTTGTGAAATCTCATGACCCGGCTTGACGCATTTCCATCCCCTAGGTAAAAGTATATGTTCAAATTTAAATGTTTTGAAAAATGTAAATAAAATGGTTTTTCTATTAAATAGTGTCTGTTCTTTGTGGAATTAGAAAATTTATAGTTCACCATAAATAAGAAAATTTTCAATATTTTGAAAAAAAAAATTGTTTGGATTTTAGTAGTAGCTCACTTCCCTAAAGTCATCATATCTACCACCACCACCACGACGTCCACTTCCTCAACCATGATAACTTGTAAATTTAAATCTTGTGAAAAATGTAAATAATGATTTTTCTAAACTAGTGTTTTTTCCTTTATGGAATTATAAAACTTATAATTTACCAAAATAAGAAAATCTTCAATGGTAACGGTCCGGATTTGAATGGTTCAAAGAAGTATTTTAATGATGATTTTCTGGATGTAAATTAGACCTGACAATCGGGTGCATCAGTTTGGGTTCAGGTCAGTTGAAGATCGGATGAGGTTGGCATCGAGCCACTCATTTCGGTTCAGTTCGGGTTTGATTTGACTTCGGGTTAGTTTTATTCAGGTGAGGTTCTTTCCAATTGGGTTATGAATGAATTTTGATGTATGCAAGGTCACAAAGATTAAAGTATTGACCTCACAGACACCATACAGGCTCAAACACTTCTGGATTGTTAAGAACAAAAGCTAATTGGATGCAATTAGCTGGAATGGATGGCAAATCGATAAGGAAAATAAAAATAGACTTTCTTACAACTGATACAGACACACCACATCTGAAAACAAGGGCAATGGACTCTCACATTCAACCTCGTACAAACACACCAGAGATCAAATGATCAAGCACAACTAACACTTGTTGAATCTTGCCAGAATTTAGTGACAGGAGCTGATTTAACCATATTGAGAGTTGTATGATACTCACAAACACACAGAGGTTCTAAGACACTCGAAATGCTATTGAATTTCACTGATATATGATTAAAACGGCTCGAGAATACAACATATATACCTAAGCTCTAATCAGTTTGATTAGAGATTTCCTAAGTATGAAGAAACCTTCTAACCTCCCTTAACTAACTCTGAACATGCTTAGGCTACTGATTACAATCGTTTACAACTTAATCTAACTAATACTAACTGATTACATTTGCAAAATAAAAGAGAATACAAGTTGGGATCAGATTAGACCAAATTACAAAAGTGAAAATATGAACCAATTAGAAGCTTTCCTAACTACGAGGGTAAAACTTAAGTTACTATGGTAACTTCCGACTCTCCCAAGCTGAATGTAATCTCAACCGCTCGTTCAAGCTAACAAAAGACCAAATGACCCTCATAGTAGCTACTTCAAACCCTTATCACAAAACTGGGGTTTTGGAAAAACTGATCCTGTAAGCTGCTATGTTATGGTGCTTGAAACTTGATGCATATGGACTTGATCATGCTGGGACTTGGACTGAACTTGTAGATGGCATGTCAAGGAACAAAAAAACTCCTAGGAAACTTCCTCTAATTCTTCCTCAATTTAGAGATATCAAATTGAGAAAGAGTACCGCTTGGATTGATGTTGTTGGGAATTGAACTTGGTCCAATTGACCAATGCTGGTGGGATGGATGGTTGTGATTGCTAAGGCTTGCTTAACCGAGGTATAATAAGCTTGGATGGATGCTGTTGGTGGACCGGTGGGTGATGAAGATGATATAGAATCTTTAAATTTGATTAAAGATGCTTGGAAGCCTGTTGGCTTAGCTGCTGCTGCTGAGTTTTGTAAGTCAGTAGATCCTGCTGCTCCTGTTGCTGCTCCTGCTAGCTGTTGATTCTCTTGTGACATTACTGGTGATGTTGCTACTGTATGATGGTCTCCATCGAATTTGGTGTCATTTGAGTATGGATCTTAATCAGGTCACTTTTCCGGTTGCGGTTTAGATCGATTTGGGTTCGGGTCAAGATTGGATCATCCATTCAGGTGTCATTTCAAGTCCGTTTTTTTCAATTCAGGTTTCAGGCATCAGTTTATTTTTGTTAGGTCTAGTGTTGGGTCTTGCTTAAATAGATACTTACATTGAGATGGATTTGTGGGGTGGCAGAAGATGAGGAGTGCATGGGGAATTGGAGGAGAAGTGGATCAGGTGGTGTGGTGCTCTACTAGCGGAGGCGGATGTGTGTGGGTGGTTGGATGTCCGTGAGTCTCATTGGTGGTGGAGGACTTGGTGGATGTGGGTATTTTCCATTTTTTTTCTTTATGGAAAAATTTCCAGACTTTCACATCATTTTTGTAATTTAAAAAAATTAAAATTTGCTTTTTCCAAATTTAAAAAAAAATCACAAAAAATGTCACTCAACATTTACACATTTATAAATTTTATAAAATTATGTGAAATTATAAGAACTTTAAAAAGGATACTGGGTAACTTTAGATAATTTATATTATTTATGTGGAAACAGGTAGAAATATGTAAAAATTAAATATAGATACTTTACCAATAAAAAGAACAAACCCTTATTTACTCCCTATTTCCATGGCATTCGTAGTCATACGGGCCGTCCTAATGGGCTCATCCTATAGTTTCTCAAGTCTTAAACTACTTTTTATGACACATGCATACAATATTGTTTTATTAATCCAATATTTTCCTAATTGTTAATTATTATTTTTTACTTAAATTTTTCCATCCCTTCGGTGGCTTTATTGATTAAGCTTTCGGCAATTATGGTTCAGACTTCATGATTGTGTGGAGCCCTAATGTAAATGGAGGCTTAGGCCTCTCGTCTAGAAAAGAAATTTGCCTCTCACTTCCCTGTCCCCAATTCCAAGTTTCCTTCCTATGGCACTAATGAGATTTTGTATTTAGGGTGTATTTGGTTGAGAGGAAAATGATTTCTGAGGAAATTGTTTTCCAAGAGAAATGGTTTTCCAAGGAAAATGCATGCCAAATTTTCCCTTATTTGGTAGGAGATAAATTATTTTTCAAAAAATGATCATTTATGTCGATATAAGTAGCGATATATGTTTGGAGCTCAAAAATTCATATTTGAGTTTTTCTCAATCATTTCTATTGTGTTATAAAGTTTCATGACAAACCGATAAAATTGAATTTCGCTTTTAAGTTTAAGTCATATTTAACCGCAAAAAAATGTCGAAAAAAGTGGCAATATATGTTACAAATGAAAATATTTGGAGCTCAAATTCATATTTGAGCTTTTTTGATAATTTCTATCGTATTGTAAAGTTTCGTGACAAATTGAGAAAATTGAATTTTGCTCTTAAGTTTCAGTCATATATTATAACCGCAGAAAAATGTAGATAAAAGTGATGATATATGTTACAATAAAAATATTTGGAGCTCAAAATTTATATTTGAGCTTTTCTTAATTCGTACTATCAAATCATAAAGTTTCGATTCAAACAGTTCAGTTTGAATTTTTAAAAGTTTCAGTCAGTTTTAGGGCAAAAACTTCTGATATGATGTATATCGAGATAAATGTTATCAAATAAAAATATTTTGAGCTAAAAATTTATATTTGATGTTTTTTTAATCAATTCTATCGTGCTACGAAATTTCGAGCAAAACCGTTAATGTTAAATTTCGGCCTCAAATTTCAGTTAGAGTTAGTAGTAAAAATCGATCCAACAATCAATGATGGAAAATGATTTTTCTAGGTTGAACAAAGGAAGTCAATTTCCTTCTTCACAGGGAAATGATTTTCTAAACTTTTTTTTTTTGTACCAAATAATAAAAAATTGAGAAAACATTTTTCAAAAAAATATTTTCCCCCCTACACAACACACTCTTAAAAAAAAAGTTACAGATTGGGGCATATATTCTCTATTATTAATTCACAAATTTGAAAAAAAAAACACAAATAGACTAATAACTCGGTCCATTCAAATCTGACTGGGTAGGGGTCTTATTAATATGTTGATTCTTGTATGTTATCCTCCATCAGTCCATCCCCAACAATATTAATACTGCTAATTGGGGCATGTGTTCTCTCTTCTATCCCCCTTTGTTCCCATTTTTTTAATTTTTTTTTTCTAATTTGTTCTCTATTCTTTTCCATGTCTTCATTGTTATGTTTGTTTACTTGGGTATTTCGAATTAAAGAGTGCGTGTGAAGGAGAAGGTGGGGAAAAGTTGAGAAATTGAAGAAGGAATCATGGGTTAGGTAAATTTCATAAAAAGATATTAATACAGCGAGGATCGAAATTTGGAAAATTAGATGGGTAGATTAGATTTTACTGCAAATTAGAAGATATTCAATTAAAAAGAAACTATTACATAAAGTCTTATATATATTACTTTCAAAATTTTAATAGATAAATTCCTTATACATTACACTTATCCATCGCTCTCAAGGCGACAATTAACTAAACCGAATAATTAATATCTGCAACACCTTGAACATTCAATTATAATTTAACGGTCAAAGTCAAACGTTGATTAACATCAAAAACGGAAGTCTCAATTTTTTTTATTTGGGTGTTATTGTCGTATCCTCAAAGGAATACAAGACATGAATGAAAAACTAACAAAGGATAACTGTTATGTCAATTTAATCAAACGAAAGAAACTTCGAATTCTAGAGACAACATAAACTAAACATTAATTAACTCAAGTGTAAACATAAACTAAACTTTTATTCTCAAACTTCTAACTTCATGCCGTCACTTCTAGAACCCATTCCCATCACAAAACTCAATAATGTCTACTCTTAATGTCAAAACATGTTAAAATTCATTTCAGTTCACTTAGGGGAGAAGTGAACAAGTCAAACATTTTCACAAACCATTTACTCTCATCCCAAAACACAAAGTTCAGAAATAACAGAATTCAGAAAATTACCGAACAATCTTTTCAACTCAGAAATCGTAGAGTTCAGAAATTTCAAATGACTTTCAATCTCAGAGTCAAACACTAGATATCATAATATTCCCTTTTAGAAAACATACCAGAATTTTATTATTATGCGGACGGGATTTGTCTACCCCAGTATATTGTTTTGGGCGGCGAGGTGGAGAGGGGAGGGCGATGGCGCTTATTGCGGCGGCTTCTGATGTCGAAGAGACGGCGACCGTCGTTCTGGGTGGTGACGCAACGGAGCAGAAACACACACACACAGGCGACGATGGCTCCGGGTGGTGGTCTACTATGGTGGCCGGTGGCGGCGGCTAGTGGTGGGTCGTTACTGCAGCAATTGGGAGCAGAAGAGAAGGGAGGAAGAAGTAGGATTAGGGTTTTTAGTAATTAGGGTTTTGGTAGAAAGAGATTATTTATACTAGGAAAATAAAATAACAAAATAAAATAAATTAAACTAATTTTTCTGCTGCAACTAAAAAGTAGTTTATTATGAAAATAATAAAAATTATAATTTTCTAAAATAATGATAACCATAAAATAATTAAAGGAAAAACACATAATTCATGCAATATTAAGCACATAAAATTATCAAATTACCCTTATTTCCATGCAACGTTCCCACGTACATAGAAAATTACTAAAATAACCTTGTTAATCCCTCAACGGTCGTACGAGCTCAAATATTAGCAAAATAAATCACAAACAAATAACGGAAATAACCCAAACAATTAACGACGTAACGGTCAACGCATTTGAATTTTTCGGAGTTTACAATATCATTGAAAAAAGTTGTGCTACCATTACTCATATTTTCGCAATATAAGGGCTTGTTTGGTGAACAAAACAGGAATGGAATTGAGTAGGAATGAGTTCTAGTTCCTGTTTTTTCTGTTTGAAGAGCAGTTTCTGGAATGGAATTGCAATCCCTGGGGATTTGCTATCCCTCCCAAATATGGGGATTAGAAACCTCCCAAATGTGGGGGGAATAAGCTATCCCTTTTCTTTCACAACAACAACAACAACAACAACAACAACAATAATAATAATAATAATAATAATAATAATAATAATAATAATTATTATTATTATTATTATTATTATTATTATATTAATAATTATAATAATTAATAATAATCATAATAATTATAATAATTATTATAATTATTAATGATAATTATTAATAATTATAATTATAATTATTAATAAAATAATTTGTAACGCCCCGGAAATTCAATTATAGAAAGTCAAAGTCAAACTAACGTTAACAGACAAAACTTAGCGGAAGACTTCAAATTTAGTTTGGGCGTCACTGCCGTATTCCCGAAAGAACACAAGGCGAGAAAGGAAAACGCAACTGTCTGCTAACGGTAACTACTAACAACTCAAAACAAAACTTTAAGACATCATAACGAAAACAAAATAAAAAGATTCAAGGACTTCTAGACTCGTCGTCCTCACTTCTAATTCCCGTCCCCAGCATTCAGATCTTCACCTGAAAACAAAACATTTCAAAAATGAGGGGGAAATCTCAATAATGTCTACCCCTAACGTTTAAAACAGTTTAAGTTCATTTCAATTCATTTTGGGGAGAGGGAACAAGTCAAACCATTTCTCAAACCTTTAACCCTTAACTGTTTTTCTCAACCCATTCAATCCATATTTTAAGTCGCGGGCGGGAGATCAAATCCAAAAAGAACATCGCCTGCCAAAGGCATCATAACAACTATCCTATATCAGGGATGCAACCCTGATCTCCTGGCACATAACCCATACAGGCATCGAATCCCGATCTCGGGTTATCACCCGCATGAATATTAGCCTCTCAAGGACATCAAACAGTCGCCCATCAAGGGCATCATAACCTCTATCCTATATCAGGGATGAAACCCTGATCTCCTGGCACATAACCCATACAGGCATCAAATCCTGATCTCGGGGTTATCACCCGCATGAATATTAGCCTGTTAAAGGCATCAAAACAACAACCCGCTTTATGTTTCCACTTTGAATTACTAATTCATTATTCACACTCATCTCGCAACTCTCAAGTCAAACCCAACCCAGATTATCAAAACCAATGATAAAACCACTTATAAAAGACCTTCTCAATTTCTCCATTCATAAACAAGGTACAACATTTACAAACAGTTATCCAAAACAGATGGTCATAATTCCACAAAAGTCCCCTTTCGGGATGCAATTATCAAAACAGATTAAAAACGTTAAAACACATTTAAAGAGCATCCCAGTGGGGATTAGAGCATAGACATTACCTGATATACTTCACAGCACAGCAAAAAAGAAGAACACACTTGAGCTCGCTAACGTCTCGCACTAACTCGGCCTAGAATAAGAATGATTATCTAATCAAAACGCATTCTAACGAAGTTAGTATTAACTATCAACTACCTAACCCATCCCCTAGGAACACTTAGGTTCCTATCATTTATGGTTTACACTTAACACATTCAAGGAACAAGTTCACACATAAGATTTACTCAAACATTTTCATAAATAAAAGCAAACAGAGGACAGATTATAACGTTCACATAAAACAGGTCACAACTCGACTTCCTGACATCCTATGGGTCTGGTTCTGGACTTTTCGGAAACCTCGGGATGTCTACTAAAATTTCCATGTTGATGGCTAAGCCCAAATCAGTCGCGAAGGACTCTAAAAACACCCCTCTTCACAATTGGTCCAGTTCTGACAGGTTCTGGTAAAACGGTTATAACTCGGGCTATACAAAACGAACGTTCAATCTGTAAAATTCCTATGGTTCCTACCATCTAAGGGAACCTCCAGTTAAAAGGGCTCGATAAAAAGGTAACTACACTAGCCGTGGTGACTCGATCTTTAGACCCTAACGAAACTGTCCCGATAACGGTTATTAATTTAATTTGTTATTTTGGTTCTAACCTTTACCAAACGGCCTTGGGGTTCTAATTTGGGCTCAAAACGATACTTAGGGTCTAAGATATAAGGTCCAACTTAACTTAGGTCCAACAATTAAACTTGTAGAAGTAAACTTAATTTAGAAAACATGAAAGACACTTTAATAACACTTTAATTAAAAAAAACCTAAGTTGTACAAGGAAAAAAAAAATTTCTTAGAACATTAACCACATAAACAAAGTTTTAAAGACTTTAAAACATGAATTAGTTATAAGATTATAACATTACAACAAGAATTTCACGAAGTAAAACAAAGGTGGTTAAACATGTGGTTTCTTTAATCAAGAATCAAGAAAGGCTTAAAGAACAAGTAAAATAAAGTACAAAGTACATGTATCTACTAATCAAGAACCCCAACAACTAATTCTTTTTACTAGACTCCATCAAGATTCATGAATTACTAAACAAGAATTGTACTTTTATTAAGTCAACCTAATTTATTTAACAACTTAAACATGAATAACTTTTAAAAGAAAACAAAGAACATATAAATTTCTTAACTACTATTCAAGAATTCAAGAATTAACCTAGGTAATAAATTTCCAATTTCGTACATACAATAATATTGTGGTCTAAAAAAGGTTCGTATAAAGAATATTAAAGAATCACTTTTAAACCTAATAACCAACTATTACAACCTAATCTAATTACAATTTACAACATAAAATTACACATAACAATTAATAATTTACACATAATAATTTAATCAAGAATTTAATTAAATATTACTACACAAGAACAAGAATAATTACAATTTATAACTTAATAAATTACACCCTCATATTACAAGATTTGGTAAAAGAATAACAATAATAATAATAATAATAAAACAGAAAAAAAAGAAATAAAGAAAGAAAAATATCAAAATAGATTTAGGGTTTACGTAGGGTTTAGGCTGCGGGTTTTCCGCGATCCGGGCGTGATGGTCGTGGCGCGGCGGACCGGTGAGCGACGGCTGGGTGGTTGGCGTCGGGGTTCCTCGGAGGTGGTCGACTGGTGTCGGCGTGGACGGTGGTGGTTGGGGTCGAACTCAGCAGCGACTTCAAGCAACGGTGGCTGCTTCTTCGCGTCGGGGCGGTTTGGTCTTTGGCGAGGGTTGCGCTGCGGTCGTCTGGTGGTCGGGAGTCGATGGCGACGGCCTGGGTGGCGGTTGATGGTGGTGCACAGCGACGGAAATCAGATGGTGAGAGAGAAGGACGAGGGAGAGAAAGAAGATGGTGATGGTGGTTGCGGTGGTTGCCGGCGATGCAGGCGGCGGCGCTCCGGCTCCCTGGTGGCCAGTGCAGGTTCACGGCAGAGAGAGAGCAGGGAGAGGGGGTGAAGGCTAGGGTTAGGGTTTGGGTTTAGATTAGGGTTTGAGGGAGAGAGAGAGGGGTTTTTATATTAGTCTAATAAAGGCCCAACTATACTAATCCCACTCCTAATCCAACCCAATAAGAAAATCTGATTTTTCTTTTCTAAAAACAACTAATAATAATAATAATAGTAATAATAATATTAATACTAATAATCATATAATCACATAGCAAATAATATTCACGTAATTAATCACATAATAATATTAACCAGCGGAAATTACTATTCTACCCTTGTTAGCCCCTCAACGGTCCTACGAGCTCAAGCGTTAAGAAAAAAATTAAACACAAACCAATAGTAGTAAATAACGAAGTCAACCCTAATTTACTAACGACGTCACGGTCAACATCTTTGGATTTTTCGGGGTTTTACATAATTATAATTATAATTATTAATAATTGATCATAATAATTAATAATACTAATTGATTAATAATAATTAATAAAACCCTAATCCTAGGCGTCACCACCCAGACCGACGGTCGCTGCCTCTTCGACATCAGAAGCCGCCGCAATAAGCGCCATCGCCCTCCCCTCTCCACCTCGCCGCCCAAAACAATATACTGGGGTAGACAAATCCCGTCCGCATAATTATAATAATTAATAATATAATAATATAATAATAATTATTATAATAATAATAATTATTAATTATTAATAATTATAATAATTATTATTATGATTATTATTTATTATAATAATAATTATTATTATTGTAACGCCCTGGAAATTCAATTCTAAACTTAACGGTCAAAGTCAAACTTTGACTAACATTAACAGCGGAAGACTATTTTTTTTTTCCTTTTTAATTGGGCATTACTGCCGTATCCCCGAAGGAATACAAGACAAGAAAGGAAAGACTAACAACTAATCATTAATTACTTCAATTTAATAAACAAGAGAACCTTCAAATTCTAGAACAACAAAAACTAAACATTACTAACTTCAAGTCTAAATCATAAACTGAACTTATTCTCAAACTAACTTCAACGTCCTCACTTCTAATTCCCGTTCCCATCACAGAACTCTTCACCTGAAAACAAAACATTTAAAAACATGAGGATGACTCAATAATGTCTACCCCTAACTGTCAAAACAGTTTGAAATTCATTTCAGCTCATTTTTGGGGGAGAAGTGAACAAGTCAAATCTTTTCACAAACTATTTTCTTTCCCAACCAACCAAACCATCTTTCAGAATTATTAAGCGGGCGGACCTTGCTTATTTGGCCCTCGAAGTCAAAGACTTCACAACAATCATATCTCAATCTCAATTTCAATCTCAATCAATCACAATCTCAACATACGGATGGCCATCCATTTCACACACGTGCATAAAACTAACCCCGGGGAAGTAGCACCTATCAGGCATCCCTGATCTCTTGACAACCTCCCTGCAGGAACAGATCCTGGTCTATGGAGCATTGCCCGAACACACAACCATATCAGGGCATCCCCTGATCTCTTGACAACCTCTCTGCAGGAACAGATCCTGGTCTATGGGGCGTTGCCCGAACCCGCATTTACGTCTCATTTGAATTATTAGTCAGGTTTAATATCACACTTGTCCAGACTCAATCAGTCCAATCCCATATTTCCAAAACCATTTCCAAATCACACATAAACGACTATCCATATTTTACCAACTCAAAAGAACATAAACCACATCTAAAATAGACAGTCAATTTTCACCAAAAATCCCTTCGGGATGCAAACTGCAAAATAACTTAAAAAAACAACAAAACAATTAAAGTGCACCACAGCGGGATTTAGGACATAGACATTACCTGACAATTCTTCTCCTTACTTCAGAACACACTTGAGCTCACTAGATCGAACGGTTTATAACGTGCCTAAAATAACGAAATTTCTAAAATTAAAACGCGTCGTACGGAGTTAACGCAAATCTAATTTCCACCTAACCCACCCCTAGGAACACTATAAGGTTCCCATCATTCATAAATTAACATTTTAAACATATCTTGCATAATATAAACTATCCCATATCACAACACTTCCATTTTAAAATAAATAAATAATTCACACGTACGACAACACATTAATTCAAAAGTATAAACTGGACAGATTTTAATACTCCAACAAAACGAACTATAACTTGACTTCCCGACCTCCTATGCATATGATTTTGGACTTTCTAGAAACCTCGGGATGTCTACTAAAACTCTTATGTTGACCTCAAGACCTAAAACACTCCCTAAGATCCTCAAAAAATCCAATTACACAACCTGCCCAGATCTGACCTAGGTGCACTATTTGGGTCGTAACTCAGAATATACACCACGAAATCCCGATCCGCAAAATTCTTATGGAAGCTAACATCCTAAGGTATTTCCAAGCCAAATAGTAGGGCTAAAAATCAACTACACAATAAATGGTGATCGATATAGTATGACTCATTAAAATCTGTCCAAACAGACCTGGTTTTTATTTCGGGGTTTTCGATTCTAATTCTAATCAAACCACTCCGAGACTCTAACTTAGGCCTCCAAACAATCCGCTTAAGGTCAAATACCTTCCCCTTCACCCCCTAACACAACCAAGGTCAAATTATATCAAACTAACACCGAATTCTCACATAAACAATTAAATTTTCAAAATAAACATTTCTTAAAAACCAACCATAAAGGTCACAATAAAACTCAAATTTTCGGCATCGAACCTTATGGAAATAAACCACGGACAGCAAGGGTACTAAACCTCATTCATGACCAAAATTTGAAGCATTTTTAAATAAAGAAAAATCGATAAAACTCGTATAACAATACCGCACATGATAATAACCAAAATAATATGATTGATACATCAAGGACCAAAACTTTACTAAACACCATATAATTTAATTTGTAAAAATCATAAGAAGATTTAAACAAGACCCTTTTAAAAGATATCATATAATAATAACCATCATATAATGCTTGCAAATTAAATCATAATAAACTCATATTAAACAAATAATAATAATCATAACATGGTAATAGTAATGAAAGAAACAAACTGATGGATTCGACCCTATGAGTCACAATTTCCCTAAGCTAGGCAATACATTCTGGTGTACTCAAACTTCTATTACTTACAAGCACTAAGATTTACACACCAATGAATTACAAACATACAGAACACCCTAGAATCATGTGAAAACTAAACCAATAGCATGACAATAACAACTACCAACAGAAAGATAACAATAATCCCAATAATAGTATTAATAATCCTAATCAATACACTAATAACACAACAAAAGAAACCAAACAATAGGAAGGGTTTACGTAGGGAGTTACTTGGCATAATCAGCGGCAGTCAAAGGGGGTCGGCGGCGGCGGCGTCATCGGACGGTGAGGCACGTCGGGATGAGCGGCGGCAATCAAAACGACGGTTACGGCAACGCGTCAGGTCTGGTGGTCATGGCAGCGGCAGCAACAACTATTGTTATACTTTGTGGCTTGGTGGTGCGACGACATCGAGGGTGGTCAAGGTGGGGTCAGGCGGCGAGGACGGTGGTGCGGCGACGATGGCTATGGCGACGGTGGTGTCGCCGTTGTCTGGTGGTGGCGCGCGATGGAGCAGAAACGAGAGAGAGAGAGAAAGGGAGAGGGAAGATGACTGTGATACAGAGAGAAAGAGGGGGTGGTGGTCGGTGCGGTGGTTGTGGCAACCTGGTGGTAGCGGCGGCCGGGGGCGCTGGTGGTTGACGGCTGGATTGGCGGTTATCAATAGAGAAGAAAGTGGGAGGTCAGAACCCGAGGGCATATGGGGGGAAAGGTGGATCCTGTGGAATTAGAGGATTGGATTAGGTCAATGGAAAAAATATATGAGGTCATCCAAGTCCCCGAGCATAGGAAAGTCAGTATTAGAGCGTTCTATCTTACGAGTAAGGCTGATATTTGGTGGAATACGGTTAAGGAAAGACAAAAGGAGTTAGGGTTCAATTGGGAGAAATTCGTAGAGATTCTAAGAGAGCAGTTCTACCCTTTATCCGTTCAGAAACAGAAGGAGGATGAGTTTAGGAGGTTAGAACAAGGAAAGATGTCTGTATTGCAATATGCTGATAAGTTTATGGAGTTGTCTCGCTTTGCCCCGGAATATGTCACTAGTGAGAAAATGAAAACGACTAGGATTGGAGGTGGTTTAGCTTACTATATAAGAGACCAACTAGCAGGTCAACCTATCAAAACCTACCAAGACCTCTTTGACAGGGCAACAGATATAGAGAGAGTTAAAGGTGAGCTTAGAAGAGACAACCAGGATGGGAACAAAAGGAAATGGGATACCAAAGGGAGTTCATCTAGCGCTAACCAACCCTTCAAAAGACCCAACCATACCCTTTTTCGAGGTAACCCTCCAACCTCTGAGCCTTGTAAGAAATGTGGGCGTATCAATCATACAACCCATGACTGTAGAGAGGGTAAGAATGTCTGTACCTGGTGTGGGAGTCCACAACACCAAGTGTTTAACTGTCCAAGGAGGGCATCAGTTGTGGCCCAAGGTCATGTGAGACCCCTACGTGTAGACAACCATGCACCTCCACATCCTAGAGTTGGCAACACTGGGAGAGCCTATGGCATGAACCGCAAAGAAGCGGCAAACTCGGGTACGGTAGTTTCAGGAACCGTTACTTTAAATTCTAGCCCTTTATATGCGTTATTTGATTATGGTGCATCACATTGCTTCATTTCTAAATCTGTGGTTAAAAGATTAGGGTTAGAGTCTCATAAGGGTCAAACTGAGCAATCTATATGCCTTCCTTCTGGAGAAACCATCCTGTGCACCGTCATTTATAAGGATTGCCCAATCACTCTTAGTGGGGAGATTTTTCTTGCAGACCTTATCCAATTTGACCTTAGTGAATTTGATTTGATCCTAGGAATGGACTGGCTAGCAAAGTATAATGCTCGTATTGATTGTAATTCTAGAAGTGTTAGTCTTAAGGGAAGTAAAGGTGGGAAAGTATTCTTTCATGGAGAAGGTGCTAGGTTAGAATGTCCTATTATATCCTCGATGAAGGCTAGGAAATTAATGAGAAAAGGATGTGAAGGATATTTGTGTTGTGTAGTAGGTGACGCTGAGCATGAGCAAAAACTTTCTGAAATACCTGTAGTGAATGAATTTCCCGATGTTTTCCCGGAAGAACTCCTGGCATTACCACCAAAAAGAGATATAGATTTTGAAATCCAGTTAGTACCAGGGGCACAACCCATATCTAAACCACCTTATCGTATGGCCCCAACTAAGTTGAAAGAGCTTAAGGTACAATTAGAAGAGTTGCTTAAGAAAGGATACATCAGGCCTAGTGTGTCTCCTTGGGGTGCACCAGTTCTATTCGTTAAGAAGAAGGATGGAAGCTTGAGGTTATGCATAGACTATAGGGAGCTCAATAAGATCACCATTAAGAATAAGTACCCTTTACCCAGAATAGATGATCTTTTTAACCAACTCCAAGGGGCTAGTGTCTTTTCTAAAATAGACCTTCAATCTGGGTATCACCAACTACGAATTAAGCCTGAGGATATTCCAAAAACTGCCTTTAGGACTCGTTATGGTCATTATGAATTTGTGGTTATGCCGTTTGGGCTTACTAATGCACCACCTGTTTTTATAGATCAAATGAATAGGACTTTTCAACTTACCTTGATCAGTTTGTTATGGTATTTATTGATGACATATTGATATATTCTAAGACCAAGGAAAAGCATGAGGACCATTTGAGGTTGGTTCTACAAACCTTAAGGGGCAATAAATTGTATGCAAAGCTTAAGAAATGTGAGTTTTGGCTAGAGGAAGTAACCTTTTTAGGGCATATCATATCTAAGGAAGGAGCCATGGTAGACCCACAAAAGATCCAGGCTATCATAGAATGGCCTAAACCTACCAATGTTTCCGAGGTTAGAAGCTTTCTTGGGTTAGCTGGTTATTATCGTAGATTTGTTAAAGATTTTTCAAAAATTACCCTACCTCTTACTAACCTCCTCAAAAAGTCTACGAAATTTGAATGGACCCCTAAGTGTGAGCACGCCTTCCAAGAACTCAAGACTCACTTAACTACTGCCCCTGTCCTTACCCTTCCTTCAGAAAATGGGGAGTTTACTGTCTATAGTGATGCCTCCAAGAATGGTTTAGGATGTGTGCTTATGTAGAATGACAAAGTTATAGCTTATGCCTCTAGACAACTAAAGCCATATGAAAAGAACTATCCAACTCATGACCTTGAATTGGCTGCAATTGTTTTTGCATTAAAAATTTGGAGACACTATCTTTATGGAGTACCTTATCGCAAATTTACTGATCATAAGAGTCTTAAGTACATTTTCACTCAGAAGGAGTTGAACATGAGGCAACGACGTTGGTTAGAGCTTCTAAAGGATTATGACATAGATATTCAGTACCATCCTGGTAAAGCTAATGTTGTAGCAGATGCTCTTAGCAGGAAGACTCAACATAGCTTCCATACACTAGTTTCCCCTCCACCTACACCCATAGAAAACCCTAGGGGAGTTAGCCTCGAGATCATTCATAACAGAAGTAAGGGACATTGTATGGTGATTAAGGTGAACTCAACATTGTTGGATACCATTATAACTTTGCAAAGGAGTGACCCCTACTTAGAAAAATTGAGGCACGATGTTACTATTGGGAAATCACCTGGTTTTGTAATACATGAGGATGGGTCACTAAGATTTCAAGGTCGTATTTGTGTCCCAAATAATGATGAAGTAAAGAAAAAGATTTTAGAAGAAGGACACAACACCATATACTCAGTACACCCTGGAGGCACTAAAATGTATAAGGATTTAAGGCAACAATTTTGGTGGTGTAACATGAAAAAAGAAATTGAAGATTTTGCCCAAAGGTGTTTAGTGTGTCAGAGGATTAAGGCTGATCATAACCGACCCGGTGGAGAGTTACAACCTTTAGAAATCCCCACATGGAAATGGGACTCCATCTCAATGGACTTCATCATTGGGTTACCACTTACTATAGGAAAGAAGAATGCAATTTGGGTTATAGTCGACCGACTCACTAAATCGGCCCACTTTATAGGAATTCATGATACTTGGGGAATAGATAGATTAGCTCGGATCTACGTAAAGGAAATAGTAAGATTGCATGGGGTACCTAAGGATATTGTTTCAGATCGTGACCCTAGATTCCAAGCAAGGTTTTGGAGAGCATTACGAGGAGCCTTTGGTACTAAGCTAAGCATGGGTACAGCTTACCACCCAGAAACTGATGGACAAACCGAGAGACTTAATCAAATCCTAGAAGATATGCTTAGAGCTTGTATCTTAGACTTCCAAGCAAGATGGGACGAATATTTGTCGTTGGTAGAGTTTTACTATAATAATAGTTATCAAGCTACCATTAAGATGGCACCCTTTGAGGCATTATATGGAAGGAGATGCAGAACCCCTCTATGTTGGAGTGAAATTTCTGAACCGACCATTCTAGGCCCTGACTTAGTTCAAGAGACATCAGAAAAAGTCAATCTTATCCAAAAGAACATAGAGGCAGCCCAAAAGAGACAAAAAAGTTATGCAGACCTTCGGAGGAAACCCCTCGAATTTCGCATAGGTGATAAAGTCTTTCTCAAAGTATCCCCGATGAGAGGTGTGCGAAGGTTCAACGTCCGAGGAAAATTAAGTCCTAGGTATATGGGACCCTATGAAATCATTGAACAAATCGGCCCTTCTGCTTATCGTTTAGCCTTACCACCTGACCTTAATCATATTCATAATGTCTTTCACCTCTCACAATTGAGAAAATACATTCCCGACCCAGGCCACACTTTAGCTTGTGAACCCATAGACCTTGATAAAAGCCTAACATATGAAGAACAACCCGTTCAAATCTTGGATCGTCGCATCAAACAACTTCGTAATAAAACTATCCCACTTGTCAAGGTCCTTTGGACTCACCACAACACCTCTGAGGTCACTTGGGAGACAGAAGAAGATATGAGAGACAGATTCCCTCACCTGTTTTGAGGTAAAAGCATTTTATTCAAGTTTCAAGGACGAAACTTATTTTAAGGGGGGAAGAATGTAACACCCCCCAAAAAAAAAGTTATAATTAAGGTTTCAAACGTAATTTGTGATTATTTTGGTTAAATCATTGTCACAGTATCAATTAAGTGTCACCAAATTTTATTTATTTATTTATTCATTTACTTACCTATGTATTTACTGATTTAATTATGTATTTATTTATGTATGTACATATTTATTTATTTACTTGTCAAGAATTATATCACAACACTTCCCAAATAAAAATATTACTAAGCCAATTTATTTATGGTTATGTGATTTCCCTTTACTTCTACTAATCAAAATGGAGTCTACTTCTTTACTCCAATCAATAACCACTAATTTTTACTCCAATCAATAACCACTAATTTTTGAGAGTTTATACAAGCAACAATCCTAATCTCTATTATGCTCTTAATACAAGTAGTATACACTTACAAGTTTAATGTATACAAAATCCTTCCTCAAATATTCAGATCCTAAAATTATGGGATCCTTTTTGACAAAAAGGAAGGCTGCCATACATTCTTTTTCCCTTCCCAAGCTTCTTCTTTCTCAAGTTCCCAAACCTTTCCTGCTAAATCTGGCCATGGCTGCCTTTGTCTCCATCATGCCTACCAATTTGCAATAATGGAGATCTTTTAGTAATAAAATAGGTTTTAAAAATCAGATGAAGAAGCTTATAAATTAGAAAATGAAGACCAGATTAAAACTCACAAACACCCTTCTTCAAATCCCTCTTCTCGCCAATCACCACCACGCACCACCCTCGACACCGCCTGTCGTCACCGAGACCACCAGCCCACCACCAGAACAACCACTCGACCACCTCCACCAACACCACCATGGCATCTCCAAAGTTAAACCCAACCTGAAAATCACCACCCGAACACACAAACACTCACCTTCCTCCCTGTTTTTCTACCAACAGCCTCCACCTCCGCCGCAACCACCATAACCGCCACCCATTATGATACAGCTCTTAATGGCACTGCTGAGCTGGACAATTAGCTGGATAAGTTTGTTTTGCAGTAACTGAATTTGTTAGTGGGTTGTTACTTTTTGAGAGAATTTGTTGTTTACATTTCTTGGGCGAGAAGCTCCCTGTTGGTGCATATATGCACTGTTATATTGCTTTTTGGGTAATAAAAAAATATCACAATTTCTCTCTCTAAATTCTCTCTCACTTCTCTGTTGAAATTGCTATGGTTTCTCGGTTGAGGCAGTGATCAACCCACAAACCATATCATTGGTATCAGAGCTTTCCGATTCTGACATCCATTTGAGGAAAGCTGGGGGTGCACACAAGGAAACAAATGGCGACTGTGGAAGAAATGATGAGGACGCTCATGGCAAGAGTGGATGAACAGGGCAAGAAATTTGAGGAAATATCTACAAGGCTGGAGAATATAGAGAAGGATCGGAGCGGTAGTGGTTCTGGAAGCTTTGAGACTCCTTCCCCTCTTCATCCTCCTCATGAAAATGGAGATCGAAGTGGTGGTAAGATTCTTTTCAATCCGAAAGTTGAGTTTCCTGTTTTTGATGGTAGCAACGTTAGGATGTGGATTAAGAAGTGTGTCAAGTATTTCACCTTGTGTAAAATTCCGGAGGAGCAGCGAGTTGATCTAGCTTCCATGTATCTACATGGGAAAGCTGAGATATGGTATGGGAGCTACTGTCTGTCTAAGCGTAATATTACTTGGGAAGATTTTGTGGTTGATCTTTGTGCCAGGTTTAACGATAGTTTGGGATCAAGAACTGTAGAGGAATTTAACAAATTGCAGCAAGTTGGAGGGTTGGATGAATATGTGGACGGGTTTGAGGAGTTGAGATCACTTTTGATGTTGCAAAATGCCAATCTCCCTCATCAGTACTACCTTGATAGTTTCGTGGGAGGCTTACAACCCCAATTAAAGTCATTTGTTCTAGCCTTTAAACCCCGGACCCTATCTGAGGCCATTGAGCATGCACGGTGTCAGGAGGAAACCGTTCGCTTTAAAACCGTGAGATGTAACCCTTCGACCAACCTTCAAATCATCTTACACCCCCGTTGCTAAACCACCAACGCCCACTAATCTTAAACCTCCTTTAAACCCTATCACGAATAGCCAAAAACCTCTCCTACCCACACCTCCATACACCACCAAACTCCACTCCAACCAACCTGTTCAGAAGCCGTTTCCCATATTTATTCCAGCTGCTGAGAGAGCTGAAAAAATGGAAAAAGGGCTTTGCTATTATTGTGACCAACCATACGAGAAGGGTCACCAATGTGCCACCCAGAAACCTCAATTGTTTTTGGTTGAGGTACCAGCTGTGAGTGGTGAGGGACTCCAACTTGATGAGGGTGATGAAGTTTTTTGGCCGGCCGAGGACACAGAAGAGGTTGACGAAGGACGCCCTTCCATATCAATTAATGCATTGAATGGCAATCTGAGTTATCAGACGATGCGCGTTACTGGTTACCACAAACAAAAGCCCTTCCTTATTCTCATCGATTCCGGTAGTACTCATAACTTCCTCAATCTCGCTAGCGCTAAGAGATTGGGTTGTGATTTGGAGGCGGTTGCAACGCAGCCAGTAACAGTTGCCGATGGTCGTGGCTTGGACTGTCAGCACAAGTGTATAGCATTCACTTGGCAACTCCATCGCGCCAATTTTACTGCTGATATGTTTGTGATACCTCTAGGTGCCTGTGATATGGTCCTTGGTGTACAATGGCTGAAGCAGTTAGGCACAATCCGGTGGAATTTCAATGATCTTTGGATGGCATTCGAATATGCAGGGAAGAAGCATGTCATTCGAGGCAAGCAGGAGAAGGTTACTTTGGTGTCCAATTTAGAATCGTCTAAAGTAGCAGGTCACCCTGTCCATCTCTGCATGCTTACATATTTTCCCTTACAAACCAACACCATGAACCCTCATTGCCTGTCGATGGATAAACCAGCTGAAGACGATAACATCCTCCCTTTGTTAGAGGAGTATAAAGACCTCTTTAAGGAGCCTAAGGGCCTTCCGCCCTCTCGAGGAGTGTTCGACCACAGGATTCCCTTGCAACCTGACGCTAGGCCAATCAATATCCGCCCCTACAGATATCCCTTGAAGCAAAAGGATGTTATCGAGCAGTTGGTTCAGGAGTTGCTGGATGGGGGAGTAATTCGGCACAGCTGCAGTCCTTATGCTTCCCCCGTGGTTCTGGTAGGAAAAAAGGATGGGTCATGGAGGATGTGCGTTGATTACAGAGCATTGAACAAACAAACTGTAAAGGATAAGTTCCCTATACCCCTGGTTGACGAGTTAATCGATGAATTGGCGGGGGCAAAAATTTTCAGTAAGATAGATTTGAGATCGGGATATCATCAGTTGCGCGTGGCTGAGTCGGATGTGTATAAGACAGCCTTCAAAACCCATCATGGCCACTTTGAATTCCTTGTGATGCCATTTGGGTTAACGAATGCCCCCGCAACTTTCCAAGGGCTGATGAATTCGGTGTTCAAGGATTTTCTCAGGAAATTTGTATTGGTGTTCTTTGATGACATTTTGGTGTATAGCCAGTCGGTGGAGCAGCACTTACATCATTTACAACAAGTCTTCTCGGTCATGAGGGCGCACAACTTGTTCGCCAAGCGTAGCAAGTGTATTTTCGGGGTGTCTAAGGTGGAATATCTGGGCCATTTTATTTCTGGACAGGGGGTTTCTACGGACCCTGGGAAGATCCGAGCAATTCAAGATTGGGCGGTTCCGAACACTATTAAGGAGTTGCGAAGTTTCCTTGGATTAGCTGGGTATTATCGGAAGTTTGTGAAGGGTTATGCAACCATCAGTAAACCCTTGACTCAGCTACTTAAAAAGGGGGAATTCCATTGGCACCAGGAAGCGAGCATAGCATTCCAGCAATTAAAGCATGCCCTCAGTTCAGCCCCTGTCTTGGCTTTCTCGGATTTCACCAAACTCTTTGTAGTAGAGACTGACGCATCGCAGGTGGGAGTAAGGGCTGTTTTGATGCAGGAGAATCGCCCTTTGGCTTTTATTAGCAAACCTTTGGGGCCCAAGTGGCAAACGCTTTCAGTGTATAAGAAGGAATTATTGGCGGTTGTGTTTGCGGTCGAGAAATGGGAGCAATACCTCCTTCATCAACCCTTCATTATCCGAACTGATCAAAAGAGTCTAAAGTGGCTCTTGGAAAACAAGGTCTCAACCCCATTTCAACAATTTTGGCTATCAAAGTTAATGGGGTATTCTTACGAGATACAGTACAAGAGTGGCAAGGATAATGTGGTTGCGGATGCTCTGTCTAGAAGGCCAGGCGCTGAGATGCTCTGTCTCGCACTCTCTACCATTGAATCTACCCTTTTACAACAGATTCAAGAGAGTTACGCATTGGATTCTACCCTTCAATTATACATTCAGAAGCTGCAGAGCGGGGAAGTCGTTCCGCACTATGCTTGGGTAGATGACCAATTACGAAGGAAGGGTAAATTGGTTGTGGGTCCTGATGATCCTTTGCGACGCCAATTGTTGAGTTGGGGGCACTCTTCGGCACTAGGAGGGCACTCCGGTCGTGACGCTACACTACGAAAAATCAAGGCCTTATTTTATTGGAAGGGAATGAACAAGCACGTTTCTGCTTTCATTCGCGCTTGTGCTGTGTGTCAGGCTTGCAAGTATGATACTGCGGCATCTCCGGGCTTGCTGCAACCTTTGCCAATCCCTACTGCTATTTGGACAGACATCTCTATGGATTTCATAGAAGGTCACAAATCTAAGGTTAAAGATGTTATTTTTGTGGTAGTTGACAGGTTGAGTAAGTATGGCCACTTTATTGCTCTTTCCCATCCTTTTACTGCGGCTGATGTTGCTCAAGGTTTTTTGGATCATGTGTTCAAATTACATGGGTTGCCTAAAAGTATTGTGAGTGATAGGGACCCAATTTTTCTCAAAGACCTTCCGAAGGGCCTTTTTCCATTTTGGGGTCAACTCAGCTATCTTCACTTACCACCCTGCATGATGGGCAACTGAGGTGGTCAATCGTTGTTTGGAATCCTATTTAAGGTGCATGTGTTCCAGCCATCCTTCTGAGTGGGCTGCGTGGTTACCTTTAGTTGAATGGTGGTATAACACTTCCTTCCACTCTGCTACACAGCTTACCCCTTGCGAAGCTGTCTACGGCCAACCTCCGCCACTCCACCTTCCTTACCTACCTGGGGAGTCTATGGTTGCTGAGGTAGATAGGTCTTTACAACAAAGAGAGACTGTCATACGACAACTGAAGTTGCAGCTGCATAAGGCTCAAAATCGCATGAAGCAGCAGGCCGACAAACATCGTTCTGAGAGGATTTTACACACTGGAGATTGGGTGCTCGTCAAGTTGCAACCTTACAGGCAAATGACAGTACACGGGCGCAGTAATGAGAAATTGAGCCCCAAATTTTTTGGTCCTTTTCAAGTTGACTATCCAGTGGGCAAGGTGGCTTATAAGCTCAAGTTCCCTGACTCCGTCAAGATCCACAATGTTCTCCATGTTTCTCAACTTAAGCTCTTCAAGGGTCCTTTACCATCTCAACCACACATTCCTCTTTTTCTTCAGGGATCTGATGCTCGGTTCAGTTGCAACCAGAGCTAATTGTGGCTAAGCGGCTTCAGCGACGTCGGAACAGGGCGGATGTTCAACTCCTTGTCAAATGGCACGGACAACCTGAGCTTGATTCTACTTGGGAATGGTATGATGATTTCACCCGTATATCTCATTTTCAGCTTTGAGGACAAAGCTTTTCACCAAGGGGGAAGGAATGATACTGACTCTTAATGGCACTGAAATGGACAATTATGGATAAGTTTGTTTCAAGAATCGAATTTGTTAGTGGGTTGTTACTTTTTGAGAGAATTTGTTGTTTACATTTCTTGGGCGAGAAGCTCCCTGTTGGTGCATATATGCACTGTTATATTGCTTTTTGGGTAATAAAAAAAAATATCACAATTTCTCTCTCTAAATTCTCTCTCACTTCTCTGTTGAAATTGCTATGGTTTCTCGGTTGAGGCAGTGATCAACCCACAAACCATATCACATTACCACCCAGAAAATCACCGGAAACATCCCACAAAACAGCCCCATACCTGAGCATTGTTGGCCTCCCCTGTTTCGGTCGTCGCCTGCAGACAGCCGGGAGCCGACACCGCCACCCTCCGTCGCCGATTTCGACCTCCGACCACCGGTCACTGCTGCTCGGGGTTGTCGTCGTCGTCCAAAACCTCCCCCAGCCTAGTTGGTTTGTTCTTTTTGTGGCCCTCCCTGCCGTTCCAGTGAAGAAGCAAAAGAAAGGGGAAGCCCATTTTATTTTCTAAACTTATCAAGCTTTTGGCCTTTTATCACAACCCAATTCTCATTTGTGGTAACTACCTAAATTCCTCCTATTTCCTAATTTCTTTTATTCTTCTTTCTTAAGTAGAGTAATTCTCTTAAATTAAAATTCAGATTTGGTTACTTATATCCATTGTCCAAAGTAAGGAGAAATTATCAATTTTCGGGAAGAAAAAGGTATAATTCGATGATTATATCTTTTAAAATCAATTATTTGATTTTATTCAATTATGCAATTCAAATACATATATGCTCAAGTAACCATTTATTTGGTTTCATAATATATTTTGTCATATTAAATTGTGGACCCTTATCAGCACACCCGGTACCGGAGCCTGAGTTAGTAACCGACTCAGATATGCGCATAGTTAAAGACAGGATCTTATGGTTGCTTTACAACATATCATATCATATAGATTGGCCTAAAAACCAATCGGGGGTTTCGACTCAGATAATAATAATCGAGCAAGCAAATTTTCATAATATTTCCTCTCTCCCTCGTTTCAAAATAAAATGAATTTCAAACCGAGCTCACTTAAATAATTATTTTATTTTTACATTATAGTGTCGGATTATATTGAGTTCCATCTCACGTTTTATTTTTTTAAAATATGTTTTGTTTTAGGTACCAAGGGAAAAGGGAAAACGTCAGCTCCAAACTGAAATTTGTCAGCTAGCAGTTACTTAAATTCACTAGAGTCGGCTCACTAATTTGTCTGCATATTTTGATGTGTTTATGTTTTATGTTTTCATGCTTTATGACTATATTAGGATTTTATTAAGTTTTAATTTCCGTTGCAAGTTATGTTGAACAGTAATTTTATATATATATATATATATATATATATATATATATATATATATATAAAAGTGTGTTTTATGTCAATGTGCTAATTATTAAATAAATTATACATAGATGCCATAATAGCGTTTCCTAAATTAAATTTTCAACGTTAATATATACATGTATGTAAGTTTTATTCTCGTCATCATTCTTCTCTATTAAAAGTTAATATTATTGTCATTTTATTATTTTCATCACTTATTACGAATTCTATTATTATTATTATTATTATTATTATTATTATTATTGAGTGTTGTCGTTGTTGCTTGATTTGTCATATTAGAAAAGCCTTGCTTTTCATTATTGGAGAAGCGGCAGTAATGCTCTCGGCTTTTAAGCTTCCGCTAAAACAACATTAAATAAGATAAAATATGGCTAATCCCCTGATTAGTGGTCGGGGCGTTACAGTTTTTCTGGTCAAAGCTGAGTTTGATTGATGGCAACACTAAGCTGTAAATAAAGGCCCTCATTGTGAATAAATCTTAAGCCCAACACCACAGTTTTGTAATGAACCCTTTTTATTAATTATAACCCAATAAAATTTACTAATTTGCTTCATTAATTTTCCTATACTTACCTATAATATAACTAACCCAACCCTTATTTGTCCAAGCTTACTGTACCTCTTAAAGAGCAATAAAAATAATATCATGAAATTTTTAATAGATTTGGTAGATAAAACTCTTCGTTCAAAATTGGAGGAAAATATGATAGGTTAAATTGAAAATGATGAGTTCCTCAAAAAAAAAAAAAAGTGATGAGAAGAAAAAAAAACAGGGAAAGTTCCACTTTGTATAGATTAAACAGAGCCAAAGAGGGGGACTAAAGGACAATAAGGTTCCAAAAATATGAAAATATTTTAATGCTTGAGCGTTTAGGGCATAGGTTGATTTGGTTGGTTGGATGGAACTGAGCATTTCAATCATAAGAGATGATACATGGAAGGAGCATATACATATATTAAAAGCCAAAAGGGAGGGGGGATTAGGGATACAGGAAATTGTCCTTTTTAATCTCAACTCCTCCTCGTGAAACAAAGTTGGCAGATGGTCAATCGGAGGCAGTCATTGCTTAGGACAAGTATGGGCAGCTCTTACTCCGCAAAATTTATCACTCTGCCAAGTACAAACGGCAACGATATTGTTGGCAGAGATTCTCAGAGAGTCATCTTCGGGAGCGAATTATGTAGTAAAAAGGGCCTGGGAATTCTAGGCATCAGAGAGGAGCTGCTGCCTAGATACACGTCTACATCGTTATGCAGTTAATGTGATGGATTCTGGAGGCATATCTTCACCGGTTCCAATGGAACTACATGCATTCTATCTTGCACTGCAAGATGTAGATAAACGACAAAATCAATACACAGATTCTGAATTAGCTGTGCAATTTTTTGTTTGACATTCAGAAATGTTGGGTAACCTGTTTTTCCTTTAAGTGTGTACGATAAACCATCTGTGGGATAGGTTTGAGGGGGTTAGAATTAGAAAGGTGTCCCCCAAGGTTGTGAATCAAGCCCATTATCCTATCACTGTAAACAGGGATTGTAAATTCTCGGTTTTGTTAATAATAAATGAACAAAAAAACCAAAACATGACATACAAGGGCGGTGAACACATTCCCAATTGTGGCATCCCTTTCCTAAAGTTAAGGGTTCAAGTAAATGATCAAAACAGGAGAGAATACGTGAAAACCTGCGCGACTACACACTCACATTCACTGTCAAGTGTCAACACAAATTCAACACGCATAAAATCATCAGCAGACTGACTAATCGTTGCCACGTCTCAACTTGATAATATGGTGATAATAGTAGTAGTAGCAGTAGCAGTAGCAGTAGTATAACTACAGATTTTGACATGAAATCACACTAATAAGCACAGAAGGATCCATCTCCATACTCAGATGTGCACCTCCACGACAATCATATACTGCACAACTTAATGTCAGGCTTCTTCATCCCTTTTGCGTCAGTATATACAAAGTATACCTCACTCAATCTTTTACTGCCCAAGCCCATGCTCTGTACAATCCGAGCACGACTCAAAAGATAAGCTGCCCAATTCAAACTCCCCCACATTACCCACACCACTGCTCATACTCAGGCTTTTTTTTTTTTATTGACAATGTTTGTTCTGTCTCATTTTTTTTGCTAGTACCAAGAAAAGCTTGGATCTCATCCACCTTGTGTGCGATGCACAAAATTGACTAAACCCGGTCTTCAAAGATTCACCCTCCAGAAAGCCCCCCTTCAGTGCTCGGAGGAGACTGCTCTGATAGCTGAAACAGCATTTGGTTTTAACAGCTATACGGTTGATAGGAGATCTTATAACCCAGACAAGTATTCACAATAGAAGTTGATAATCCCTATTCTGCTGGAGCCCCTTCGCAAGAGTCAAATGGCTTTCACAGCCAAAGATCAAACAACTCTGAAATCGTAGAAAGCAAACCCAGTCAGTGCAGGCAGTAGGCAGCACACAATTGACTAAATGCAAAATTAAACATAGCTCATAGCTCAAGTATTTGAGCATCCCCCACATTCTCTTTCAAGAAACTGCCCCCAAACCAAACCACCACCACCAAAAGGATATGGATTATAGTAGAGCCTTTTATTATCACAAAAAGCATCACGCTCATGAAATCCTTTAGGTGAGACGGACTCGAGCAAAATGTACTATTAAGATCAGATCTCATCTCTGAGCATAACTGGGCTAAAAATGACAGCCACTTAATTGCCATATCGTTAATGCATTGAGCCCACACATGTTTCTGCAGACTCCTAAAATTTCAGAAATTTTAACCATCTTGTTTGTTCAAAGAGGGAATGTTCCGAGGAAATTACCAAATAATTTGATCTGTAAAAGAGGACTCACCATGAGAAAACACATTAAGAACCTGAGGCTGACTTCTGAACCCACACCTGTTTCTGCAGATTGGGGGGAGCCCAATAAGATTGAAACAAAAACCAAATAATAAACTACTAACACATCGTTAATGCATTGAGCATATGACATCAAGAACAAAAATAGATCAGAAACAATTGGTTGGGGCCTGAAGGGTAGTAAAGTGCATATAGCTAAAAGTATGAGCGGCAAACCTCATGGGGACCATAACCAGCTGTGCCCCCCCTTCTAGAAGAGCCATCATCTTTCCCCCCATGCACAGGGCCACGGCGACCAAAATGCCTATGGGAACCTGTCCATCATTCAAGTTCATGTTATAGACCCAAGTAATTTAATGATCATCTCGAAACCACAATATGGTCTCCTACAGCAGACTAAATACAGAATACAGATTAAGATGAAGATTAAGATATCTAGCACACTAAACTAAAAACAATGAAGCTCACCATTCTCTGTATGTGAGCTGTTGCGACCAGAGCCAGCTTCTGCACTGCGGCCAGATTGAAGATTATCGTATTTGGACTCCCCACGTTTAGCTGTAACAACAAAGAATAACTACTGCTAAACGTTCTTTGTTTCCATAGAAGCAAATTGACTTAGTAAATTTACAACATGCAAAAGCAATTAGCTCTTCCGGGTTTACAAGAGAGCTGAGTGTGCTTTCTCATCTTCCAAGTTATAATTTGTTCTGCATGTTACTATGAACAAGACATAAAACATCATCCTGAGTGTGATTGCTGTCAGTTTTCTTTCCGTAAGCTCTCTAGCTCTGTAGTGCTTTCTTTAATATTCCCCTCAAAAATCAAAAACATTTTTATACTCCTTTCTATTCTCATCCCATATTAGCTCACATATCAACCATTCCATGACAGGCTCCAACACTTTAGGCTGGCTTAAGAAAGTTGCTGGCTATATGGGTCATGTTGTAACTTGTAACAGAACAGACACTGGTAGTGAAAGTTGTTGATCAGTCCACACAAGCACCGCTTGTGGACCCGTAAATTGTAACAATAATACCTTCACAAGAATCTGAGGGATTACTTTGATGCTCATCGCCAGCATGAGAAGCATCAGCACGGCGAGGGGTCCAGACACCACGATCAAGTCTCTCCCTACTTCTTGTACGTCTGTCTTGCTTCTCACGACTGGGACCAAAGCCATGCACCTCGTTTCCTGGAGATTTGTCTTCTCCAGACCTTTTCCCAACATAATCTGAACTCACAGACTGTTCATTAGTGGAGGATTGCCCACCTGATCTAGCATTGGACGGACGTGGCGGCCGCTTGCCTTTCTCCGAGCTAGAGCCTTGAACTTTCTGCTCCATCTGGACTGATGATTGGTTCTGACGACTTTCCTTGTTCAACAGTATGCTTCTGATAATTCTTCCACTAGCATCATGCCTCTGATTCAACTTCAAAGCATGTGAAGGAGGTGAAGCTTCCACTGAAGAAGTGGCTGCCTTAGGCTGCATGGTGCCATCAGAAACCTGAAACACAACCGTATCTCCTGACATTTCAGTATACAACAAAAAGTCTACCCATTTAGTACAGTCATGAGGACAGTGTTATCAGTACATGCGGCAGTAGCATCGGAAAACTATCAGACATATTTGGAAATAGACAGCCAATCCATAATGTAATTGTAATGACATAGCTACGTCGATATCAGTATGGAATAGAGTATGAATCACACGTTTCACACAGGTAATTGTCACAATACACTTTAGCTTTCTTCCCTTGCAGGAAAAAAAAAATAGAGAGAAAAAATACTCTCTGTCAGTTTATCTGTATTGGCAGACTTTCAGTAACAGGTAATGGAGGGGGAAGTGGAAGACCTGCAAGTGTAATGATGACATGAAATGGAAAGCCCACTTGAGTGTGACCGGATAGAATGATAGATGATATAATAGGATTGGCCGAACAAGACGACAAAGAAACAGAAGAATGGACAGGCAACAGGAGTCTTGTATAGTAGGTGTATAGTGCATAATGGCGGAAGTAACTTGAGATTTCTGGATTTTGTAGATAATAACATGCACGAAATCCTGATGGCATGATGATTGTCGTACCCTTTTGCACATGGGTGGCACTGGCACCCTTGTATATTTAATATGAACTTTTGATTACTCATCCAGAAGAAAAGGATAATAGAAAAGAATGGAAAGCAACAGGAAGTACAATGTTTATGCCGAGTGTTTACATTGAGATGCATTTTCGAATCCTAAAAAACATGAGAGTTTTGTTGATGACTAGTTGAAAGATTAATAAAAAAGACAGCAAGTAGAGTTGAAAGTTTGAAAAGGCATTTCTTTGCCCTCAAAATCCAAGTATCCAATAATGCTTTTACTGCCAAGTAGTTCGCCAAATAGCCAAAGGAAACCATCTTCAAAACTACTGAAACCTAACTCTTCAGCCTTCACCAAACCACCAAAACTAATACCGATCAAGGGGCGAGTTAAATGAAGTATATGCCACATAAGTTTCGATTTTTTTTTTTTTCATTTTTGCCATGGTACTTTTAAATGAATCTAATCTGCCATATAACTTTTAAAAGTTAATAAAGATGCCACTAAATGAACTTTTGACCTGTTATAGTAGGTAAAAGATCTTTTTTTTTTCCTATATTAATTGTTTACAGTGATGTTTAATTTTTATCTTAAAAAAAATTAAAATGAGTTAGGATTTTCCCCAGCCCTTTCTATTTCTCTTCTTGTCCATCTTCTTCTTCCCTTTCTTCCCCCATCTCCATTAATGGACATCAAGAAAATCTTAATAAAAAACTACTCGTCTCTCCTCCCCTGCCACTTTCTCTAGCCACAGCAAATGCAGCCAGCCTTGCCATTCTCATTCTCTTTCTTAATCTCCTGTTCCCAAGCACAATAAAGCTGGATCCAGATTCGTTGAGCTCCTTACTATATGTCGCTGGAAAATCCCTGTCCACGGTGCTCCCACTCACAGTGGCCATGGCCTCAACCTTCCATTTCTGACAGAGCACCAATTGAACACGGCTCTTTCCATGGCCACACTAGTTAATTTACACCATATTTTTAATCACATTTACTTGGAGTTTTAAGTGAGAGACTTTTAAACATTAATCACCATGTGGATTTCTGGGTGATGAGTGCTTCAACTATTGCTTGGATTGGGGCAAATGACTGTCTTCTTCCAAATTTTTGGATTGATACAAATAATTGGGTTAGTTTTGTGATTGATTGAGCGATTTTTACCAAGGCTTTTTTGATCTCCATTAATGGAGATGGGGAAGAAGGGGAAGAAGAAGAGCGATAGAAATTAGAAAGGGATGTGGATGAATCTAAGTCATCTGACCCTTATTAAGTTTTTTTTTTTTAAATTTTCTGACCAATCACTCCAAACAAAGAAATATAGGAAAAAAGTTACTGTGACCTGTTATAGTAGGTCAAAAGTCTACTTGATGGGGTTGTTGATAACTTTTGAAAGTTATGTGGTACATTAGAAAAACTTAAAGGATTAGTGGCAAAAGTGACAAAAGTCAAGACTTATGTGGCATATAGTTCATTTAACTCTCAAGAAGCCAAACACCACAATGAAGAGAACCATAAGCAAACAACTAGGACGTGGTTGGAGATGGCCAATGACCGGAAAGTCCAGCAGCTCAACCATAAATGAAGTGTGGTACAAATACTCTTTTCAGTAAAGAAGCCCCTTAGATAATGTCATTATTACCCAGAGGCACAACAATCAAACACCTTCCGCTCGGCAATCATTGCAACTACTCAAGTGATTTAAGCTCCAATGCTGTTGTTCTCCACTTAAAGACACCAATTAAAATAAATCATCCTTAAGGTGTATAAGTAAATGGAGTTTTAAGAATAATATCCCTACACCAAACATAATGACAAAAAGTAACAATCCAAAGCTATTCTTCTCCTCAAAATGTGCTATATGGAGAGCTTTAAGCTTGCTAGGACAGATTTTCAACAACTCACCTCAGCATATCAACTACATATTTTGCAATTACCACTTTTCTCTGAGCCAGAGGATCAAACAGCACACTTCATCTCTACTCCCAATTACTACATTTTCCCTTGTTTTCTGTAGACTAGAGATGCTGGTAGGGGTGGTAAACAAAGGACATGAAGCATATCAGTACACTCCATACCATACTTCCAAGAAAGTTAAAAACTTCCAGTCCTGCAACCTCTTCTAGAGCCTCTAAACAACATTCTCCTAAGCATAGGATTCTAACAAGCGCCAATATGAAGACTGAAAAAGCAAAAAAGAAAATGTAAAAATAGGATTAATTTTCTACAATACACAAGGTCTCTTTGTGGTAGTGGTGGGGGGGGGGGGGGGGGGGGGGTTAAATGTGTGACCATTGCTTTTGGGCTTCTGCCACATGACCACAATTAAACCCCCTGCTACTTCAAATAGAAATAAATAAAAGTAATTCCGACATTTTAAGACTTAAGTTGATCAACAGTCTAGAAAGAACGATTTGAAATGAATCATCTACTCTTCTACTTCTCTCAAATTAACATATGCATCTACCATCAATATAACAACCTATGGGCCACGCACAAAACCTTAAACTCGATCAACGATTCAAAATACATTTTCGGTTTCAGACACAAATCATTAAAATTTGGCGATCGCGTTCTATTTTGTGCTTTTTACGGGGCAAACAAGTGGTTTGCCAAACTCCGACACCTTTCAAATGTGGCCGTTTCACCATAGATTGGCCACAATTTGAATCCATAGTCTCACCCCCAGCTTTCAGCTTTCCAAAATAAACCAGACTCCAAATTCCGATTCTTGATCTCATTTCACATATCATAACAATTGGTAATCCACTTAGTCTTTGCTACAGATCTACAGCTTTCAGCATTCCGTAATAACCTAGGGCCAGTTCCTGAAGCTAGAGCTTATGATTCCAAATCCTCAATCAGCAGCATTCAGCACCCCCTTCCAACTTTCTTCTTTGCTTCTCCCATTAGAAAGAAATGAGAAAAAAAGAGAGGACAAAAAAGCTATCTGAAGCGGCAACTGGCAAAATGTTCACAGTCTACCAAACTAATAAGTACAGGAGAAAGTGACAACATATCATGTTTATCAAAGGCAGCAGAGCGAAGTATAGATAACTGTCAGTAAAGGGAAAAATATTCAATCAGATGCTTGCCTGAGATATTTCTTGCTCTTTCCCTTTCAGAAGCAATATCTTTTTCTTTGTTGTATCAAGGGAATTCCCTGAAGCATCACATCGATCCTTAATTAGAGCCACAAAACAAAGGTGATTCAACCAAATGCGGATTCAATGTGCTTTCGAGTTCAACCTCGCAAGTATCTATAAAATTTCCTAGCTCTACTAGCAAAGAAGGATGACAAAGTATGCAAGTTTGCACCAA
The DNA here is from genome assembly GCA_029582165.1 of Portulaca oleracea. Classification (NCBI taxonomy): domain Eukaryota; kingdom Viridiplantae; phylum Streptophyta; class Magnoliopsida; order Caryophyllales; family Portulacaceae; genus Portulaca; species Portulaca oleracea. The sequence continues at coordinate 3,415,898 of CM055890.1, read as the reverse complement.
GAAATGCAATTACACTGTATTAACTGATAACACCAACTCTATTCATATGAAATGATTCAATAGTGAATGGGAAGGCAATGGTAAATCATGCACCTCACTTGGAAGATTTTGCTATAATTACCAAAAAAAAAAAAAACAAAATAAAACACACCATTTCTCAATAGACTTCATCTAGGACATGTAGTGATTCCCTACATACAATGATAAAGACTGAAACTGATAGAACTCCAAACTAAATTGTCCAGGAAGCCAAAGTGCAAGATGGCCAGACGCAATACAACAGAGTAACAGCAAACATCAAGTGACATTTCCACGACCCGTCTAAGCATCAAGTGACATTAAAACTCTCCTCTTCTTCCAAGAAGCTATATATCCAATTCTAGAGCATATATTAGGAAAAACTTTTAGAATTGAGTTCTTTGTAACCACTCTATGTAGTAATAAAAGGGCAAATCGTAGCCAAAAGGGGGAAACAATCAAGAGTTAATTCCTGCAGACAGCTGTAAATCTATGCAATAAAATGGAAAACAAACTCTTTACACTGTTAATGCAAATTGCATAACAACTGTTGATTACTTACATTTAAAAAAAAAATATTCTTCATGCAATAAATTAATTAAGTTCCCTACATCCCTATAATGCAATGTCTACACTGCAGCTAATCACATTAAATTACCAAAAGAAAAAAGAAAACAAATACTAAGTCGCAGCAAGGCAAATACATTCGACTCATAATATAGCTTGACAACCAAGGATGGTCTTCTTAAAAAATAAAAGACTATATGTGTAGTAGAACAATGATGCAAAAGCATCCTCACTAAAGTAAAAACATACCTACTGGCATAGACCATTCTATACTATTTGTTTCCTCAAAGAGGTAAAGCTTTGCCAAAAACAGAAATTACTATCTCATAGCAACAGAAATGATAGTCACAATGACAAGATATTCAGATAATCACACATCGAATGCAATTATTAATATATGATACAAACAACTGAAAATCATATACTTGTGACACTGAAGGCAACAATTAGTCAATAACGACTTCACTAGAATCAGATCATATTTGGACATGAATCATTCACTCTTAATGAGCTTTTCATTTCCTGTAGATTCCATTGCATATACTTTCTGAAAAGAGATTTCATATCAGGAGCACATGTAAGGAGATTTACCACTTTCACTCTCTGCTAATTTTTTGCCAGACGCATCCAATTGGTTCTCTCTCTGCACAATAATGTACGTTGATTTGTCTTTTCCATTTGCGCTTTTCCCACTTGTTTTCAAGATATACTAGCAGTCAAAAGGGGAAAACATAAGAACATTTACATCTGACTTGTTCAATGTCTACCACATTTTTATGAATTCCAGAAAACCAACCGTCTTAACAAATGATTATTCAAATCGATAATTTGGATAGACATGGTATTGGCATAGCCAGGTAAAACAGGGTAACGTCATAGAATCTGAAAGTGAAGCAGCAGCAACCCAATTTCATTAAAACGGCATGAAAATGGGTGGGACACAGATAGCAGCTGTGTATACTTGTAATAGGAAGAACAATAGATTCATGTCTGAAATTATTAAGTCAGTATAAACTCTGTTCAGAGAGGAACAATATGAAATAATCTTGATAGGTTCAATTTAGGTTGCAGTTCATATTGAGAAACAGACCGCGGGTTGAGACTTGAGAAAAGGGGTCGATGGGTAGCAAGGTATGGTTTTCTCCACCCTAATCTATCTGACCCTGATGTGGGTCTAGTTTAGGTCTTATCATTTGTCCGATCAGATAACAAGGATTCCTTGCACAACCATCCCCCCCCCCCCCCCCGGGGAAGAAGTATGTTATAAAAATAAAAAAGATACAGCAAAAGTTAAACAAGAAGATTACTATGTAACAGGCTCATAAGAATTGGGATACAAATCTAAAGTACACTCATCACAAGCACATAGCATTTCATAAAAACTTGAAAAAAAAAATGTCTACAAATCATGGTGGCAGAAGTTTAAGTATATATGTCCACATAAATTGCCCAGAGTCGCAGTTCTCAAGTGGAGAAACATATAGGTAGTTAAGTCTACTATAAAAGTGCATGTTGATTAAGACAGAATCAACCTTTCAACAGATCACAATTAATTATCACGACATCAGTAAAGAATTTGCAACTACCCAGTCGCAACTCAAGGAGGCAAATTTAATACCTTCTTCTTCTCAGAGACTTGCTTACTTGAACGAGCCTTTCCTGGTGATGCTGTCCCAGATCTTCCACCAGCCTGGAAATCAAACATTTGTGAATTCTAAAAAGAAATGAGGGAAAACTAAACAGATAAGAGATGAAACTTATCAATTTTCACTGTTACAGGTGCAATGAAAAGAGAAACATAGTAAGGAACTGAAAACACCCATTCCTTTCTAGACTTAAGATAGATCTACATGTGGTGAGAGTATCTAATTTCACTGCACCTAATCATCCTTTAGACAAAGGGATGCACCCAAATCAATCCCTTAAAAAGGACTGAGTAGAAGGTAACATGATACACAGGCGACTGATTAGCCTAATTTAGAAATATTGTCATTCTGGATATGACTATCAGGGTACACAAGCAATATTGAAAGTTAAGCCAATTGCTGAGAATGTATCATATCACCATGCATAATATCTAGCTTTATATTGCCTTTTTTCTTTCACTTCTAAGATCACAAGAATGGTATTACATTTAAGTTATAGCTCCACTTTCTAGAGTATTAGCTATCTTCAAAGATTTAACAGGCAGTTAGGCATATGCTCATTGCTGCAAACAGATGCTTGAATTTGAACTGGTTGCACAAGATAACTCATTCGGTCGAGTTCATTACATTTAAGTTAGGTTCCCATATATACATTGCTGTTGTAGATCTAAGAAGCAGACGCTAATACTTGACATAGATACACATGACATAGACGTGGATATGTGAATTTTCAAAATTTGTATACAAGTTTTTTTTTTTTTTTTTTTTTTTTTGGTAAGGGAGTATACAACAAGTATTAGTGGAAATGTAATGATGAAAAAATGTTTATCTTATTACTTGCAAGTTAATAACTTGCTTTCTGATTTGTGCCTGGAGAGGGTTGCGTTTGGATGCAAACAGTACCAAATTTTTCTTAGCGTGTGCATTCTAAGACTGACAATAGTAAAATTCTACTTTATGCTATTTATATCTTTGGCAAGTGTTGGGAGTGTCCAAAGAGTGTCCTTGTTTGACACACACATGTGGAGCTAGAAATAGCATTCATGCTTCTTAGCCGTAGGGTAAGACATTTTTCCTTTCTCATCTCTTTTTCAAATTCCTTTTTCCTTGTTGGTTTCTCAAACAAGAATCCACCTAGCTACAACCCAGAAGTTCACCATGTAAGTCTTTGCACAATATGCAACTCTTCGGCTGGAAAAGTTCAGGGCATGCCATTGCCCTCTGAATGATGGATACACTGGTTTGAACTGCAGTGCATAATAGCTCAATTCAAAAGACCAAAGTTAACGACCTGTCAACAGATTTATATCATCCATGAGGCAGAAGCTGAAAAACTATATTCAAAAGAAGCTTTTGTGTACTTTTCCAAAACCACAAGGTATTACTCTAAACAGCTGCAAGAGGAAATTTTTGTTCACATCCCTTTCTAAGATATTTTCAAACTACACCATCCCACTCAACCAAGCAAGCAATAGCATTTTTGCGCATGCCTTTGGTGGGAAACAAGTGCATAAGCCATTCTCAGCGGTTAAACTAAAGTGCTTAGAACAGATTGCTATTACAACAACATGCAGCTCAGCAAATACCAGCAAGCGATTAGAATTACTCTTACAAATTGCAACACTGGAGATTTCAAGCTTGAGCATGAGTGACAAACCTGATTACCACTCTTGGCAGCCCTCTTCTTTCGTACATATTCCATTAGGGGAGTAATGACGGGAGTATCTTGGACACCTTAGCAAGAGAACACATAAATATGAGAACATAAACCACCACCTTGACTTTCACAGACAGTTGATGCAAGTAGAAAATTCCAACTAACCAGCTCGTTCTGCTTCTTTTCTTTCCAATTGTATATCAGCACTCGGAAGATTCTCAACAGGTTTTGAAATCCGCTCAAGGAACTCCAGATACTCAGGATCTACTCACAGTTGATGGAAAAGGGTCCAAAACAAGAGTCAACAGCTAACCAACTAAAGGAACATATTCAACTACATCAAATAAAGACTGATCGCATAATTGTTAAGACCTTTGTAAATTGTCCCTTCTCGACCATCCTTCTTGGAATTAGGCTTAGGAACCCGTTGTGAGGGAGCATACTCCACTATAGCCTTGTATTGAGCCCCTAATTTACAAATGATGCAAAGACTAAATACTTGCATTACCACAAAGGCAAAAAATGCACAGAAAACAAAAGGGTTTCTGTCGTCATTGATTGAGCTTTATTACATAAACAAAAATTTACCCTTTTCATTGACAAAAACATGGCCGCTAAAGAACTCAGCAAACTCAAAAACATCCTCAGGGCGGTTGAAATTCACATACGCTCGAGCATATCTCTGGTTCTTGTAACTGCCAATCAATTCCACCAAACATAAACCAACAAAACCCAAAAACAATCAAGCTAGAGAAAACCCAGGGGAAAGAAACAAGGGAAAATGAAAATAGGCATTCGTGTCTAACCCAGAAACTCGATTCTAGAAAGCCCAAAAAGAGTATTAAGATAACCAACCAAACCCAAATAATCAAAATGATGAAACCCAGAAAAATACAGCAATAAATAAAGTGTGTAAATGTAAAATCGATGAAAATATACACATCAAACCCCAAAAAATAAAAAAAATTACAGATTCATCAAGGGACAACAAAATGGACGAGTGAGGAAAATGAGGGGAGAGAGAAAGAAAACCTGGACTTGCCGGGGCGAAAAGAGGACCAATTGTAACGACCAGTGAAGCGGGCATCGATTTGGTCGAAAAACGCAGACTGTGTGAGGGTGGGAGGCAAGTGTCGAATCACTACTTTTGTTCGATTCACAGGGTCCTTCATCTGAGGTGAAGCAAAAAGGGGGAAATCAACACAATCAGAAGAAACGTTTCTTGACCCTCCTATCCACGATCGAAATGTTGAATTTTTCCAATCTCGAAAGAAACCCCTCGAAAATTGATCAACGGGGGTGCGAAATTGCAAATCAGTTGTTTCTTCTTCTTCTGCGAAATTTGTGCCCTAATTTTGCGACCGAAAAATGAGTGTCGTACAACCCTGTGTGGGTGTCGCTCTTGTTCAATGTCGGAAAAGGGAAGAAACCGGCAATTTCAACACTTTGATAACATCATCAACTTCAATTCATCGTGTTAATGTCAGGGGGACGAATTTGGGAATGAAGCTGTAATTGGGTTAGGTTGCTTTTATTTTCCCCTCTAATTGTTTAATAAAAAATGAAAAAGAAAAAGGTTGATGAACTTGAACAACGAGATAAGTGGCAGCCAAAGCCCAATTCCAAACCACTACTAATCTACTCTTATTTGGGCTCCCTTTTTTATCCAAACTTGGGCTCCCTTTGCCTTCACGGATTTTCTTTTTTCTTTCGAGAAGATTACTGACTTTTCTTTTTTTATTAGAAATTCCAAATGGTAGGTATGAACTATTGCGTATTTCAGATGGTAGACACCATTTTTACCTTTTCCAAATGGTAAGCTTAAATTCCAAAAAATTTCTATCGCTTAGACATGCACTAACTGCCGTTTGAAATTTAAAAAAAGAAAAGAAAAGAAAATACAAAATATTGAATTTGAGAGCACAGAACTGGAACAAATCCCAGTCTGTTCAACACTCATTTCGTCCGCCCAGCCCAGCCATCTCCTTCCCAACGCCCAGCCAAAGGCCAGACATCTCCGTCGTCGCCGCTGAAGTACAGCCGGTAGTCACCGTGGTCGCTTGCTGTGGGTCCTCGCCGGCGGTCATCTTCATCGACACCCAGCCAACGCACGCCCTACTCCAAATAATTGCCAAGCCTAGCCATCTCCGTCATCATCGGTGAAGGACAGCCGAGTCGCCGGCGTCGATCGCCGTGGGTCCTCGCCGGCATTCTTCGACACCGAGACTCTGTTGCTCAGGCAATCTCCGTCAACTGTTATTGCAGTCCAGTTCAGTCAGAGTGGGCTACTTCTGGGCATTTTTTTCATCTACCTGAACTGGGGTTTCAACTTTCAAGAAAGAAAGGAAAAGGAATCGGAATCGACGGTGTCGATCTTGGATGTCTTCCAGATAATCAGTGTCTTGTACATACTTAGATGTGTTGCGCTTGCCTTGTTCATGGCTTCGCCGATCAAAGTGAAGCTTGTAAGTTTGAATCAAAATGGAAGAACTTGTCCCGGAAATTGCCCCGCAAGGAGAAGCTTGAATTTGAAGGTGAGGGGGTGCAGAAACAAGACAAGGGTCTGCAAGTTTTGCTGCAACATAGATTCAAAGCTATGGAAAAACTCAAGGTTGTATTTGGTGATTATCAACATTTGGAGATTGATTGGAAAATTAGTCCTTGAACCTTTTTCTCTCAAATTCAATATTTTGTATTTTCTTTTCTTTTTTTTAAAAATTTCAAACGGCAGGTTAGTGCATGTCTACGGGATGGAATTTTTTTGATTTTAAGCCTACCATTTGGAAAAGGTAAAAATGGTGTCTACCATTTGGAATACCTAATAGTCCATGCCTACCATTTGGAATTTCGTTTTTTTTTTTTTGAGGGAAAGATTATGACTTTGTTAAATATAGGGTTTGTTTGATTGAGAGGAAAATGATTTCTGAGGAAATTGTTTTCCATGAAAAATGATTTTCCAAGGAAAATGGTTTTCCATGTCAAATTTTCCCTTGATTGATAGGAGACAAATTATTTTTCGGAAAATGACCATATATGTTGATATAAGTAGTGATATATGTTACAAATGAAAATATTTGGAGCTCAAAATTCATATTTGAGCTTTTCTTAATCATTTCTATCGTATTGTAAAGTTTCGTGACAACCCGATAAAATTGAATTTTGTTTTTAAGTTTCAGTCATATTTAACCGCAAAAAAATGTTGACAAAAGTGGCAATATATGTTACAAATGAAAATATTTGGAGCTCAAAGTTCATATTTGAGCTTTTTTTAATCATTTCTATTGTATTGTAAAGTTTCGTGACAAACTGAGAAAATTGAATTTTGCTCTTAAGTTTCAGTTATATTTAACCGCAAAAAAAGTGGCGACATATGTTACAAATGAAAATATTTGGAGTTCAAAATTTATATTTGTACTTTTCTTAGTTCATACTATCAAATCATAAAGTTTCGATTCAAACGTTCAGTTTGAATTGTTAAAAGTTTCAGTTAGTTTTAGCGGCAAAAACTTCTGATCTGGTATATATCGTGATAAATGTTATCAAATAAAAATATTTTGAGCTGAAAATTTAAATTTGAGGTTTTTTTAATCAATTCTATCGTGGTATATATCGGCCTCAAATTTCAGTTAGAGTTTGTAGTGAAAATCGATCCAACTATCAATGGTGGAAAATGATTTTTCTGTGTTGAACAAAGGAAGTCAATTCCCTTCATTTAGAGGAAAATGATTTTTTTTGGAAATGATTTTCTAAACTTTTTTAATACCAAACACTGGAAAATTGGGAAAACATTTTCCAAAAAAAATGTTTTCTCCCCTACCAAACACACTCATAGAGTTGGTAAAATTTTATCCGATCAGAATACTTGAATTTGTATATGTTAGAAAATCGCTACAGTGATAGATTTGTTGTCTCAATTTTAATATTAACTAGATTGAACAAAAATTTCAAAATGAAATTTCTTTCAATTGTTCAAACCTAATTTTAACTTGATTTTGCTCATGTTTAAATTGTCTAACCCGCCTTACCGAAAGAGATCTTGACTAAAATTTAATACCGATAATTTGACCGGCCAAAATTTCATTGGACCTAAACTTTGCTAGTGCTAGTTTGGCAAACTAGTTAAGGGATACTCCCTCTTTTTGGTTTTATTAGCCGTCCTTAGAAATTGTGTCAAAACTTTGACCGTTAATATTTTAATTTGTACAATGATTCATCATACGAGATGGATGTCATTAGTTTCGTAATAAAAAATGCTATTAAAAAAGTATAACAAAAAATTACGTAGGGGTACCCTAACTTTTGGTGAAATGTTTTTCCGGTACCCCAACTTTTAAAAACTAATTTTGGGGTACCCTAACTTTTAGAATTAGAAATAATTAGGTGAATTTCCGGCCAATGATTTGAATTCAACGGCGAGTTTTAAGCGGGAAATTGATTAAGTGTTTTTGTGGACGAAAATGTCGTTTGTTTTTGTGGACTAAAATGATTTGAATCAATCGGAGTTTCACCAGAAATTCACCTAGTAATTTCTAATCCTAAAAGTAAGGGTACTCCAAAATTAGTTTTGAAAAGTTAGGGTACCAAAAAATTGTTTCTTCAAAAGTTAGGGTACCTTTAAGTAATTTTTTGAAAAGTATAATATTATATTTTTTTTTTTGCAAAACATTTAAATTAGAAATTATTGGTTAAAAAATGGCACTGAAAACCGTAAATGACAGATAAAAAAGAACGAAGGGAGTAGTTTCTCTTATTTTAAGATTTGTAGAAGGTTTTTTTAATAAATTAGTTAGAATGACCACTAATATTAAATTTGAATTTAAATTCAAGCAAGTACTTTCTAATATTTAAAATCTAAACTCGACCATAATGTGGGAAAGGGAGCGCTTATATCAATATTATACACTAAAATTAAATAACACCTATTGTTGGGACAAAATGAAACAACACATGTTTTAAAAACCTTCATTATATCATAATAATAAAATGAATGTATGTATATTTCTAATTTTTCACCAAAATATATTAAAAATTTGAATATATAATTTGTAAATATGCTCATTACACTTTTTTTCAATATTAAATATAAAATAAATGGAGAGTTACTAATCTTTACTTAATAAATTTTAGAATAATGTTTGCTGTAATTGCTTCCCTCTCCCATCCCTTAATTCCTATCAAATAGAAAATGTAAACTGTTGATTTCTTTTCCTATTAAATCTCAATCGTTGATCTTAAAATTTTTTATTAATTAATTTATCAGAAAAGAAGACAGTTATCAGATTTTATTGGTTAAACTATACAGTTACCACTCTCTGTCTCACCCAACACTCAACAACCCCCAAATAGATGGAAAAACCACCCATTTCGCCCAACAACGTCCGCCATTATCCCTATCCCTTAATTCTTCCTCATCTCCAAGACCGTAACTCAACTTCTGCGGTAGATCAGGTGTTTCCTTTCATATATGGGTTTTTATTTCTTTTTTCCCCCTTTACAAATCAGATTCAATCTCTTCTCTAACCAACTTTCTAATTAGCCATGAACGTGTCTCATCAATGAGAGCAGCAGCAACAACGACTCTCATGGGCGCTAGCGTGAACGATTGCAATAATCTGGGCATTTGAACTCAGGTATTAGTATTTAATTTACCTTTGCTTCGCAGTTGTGTTCAAAGATGATCTTAATTTATGATATTACCTGGGTATTAGTCGGTCTTACTGTCTCTTATACCAACTATTCCTTCAATTATGATCTTAATTTATGGTGTTCTGGTGGCTGGACGTTGACGTGACAGACGATGGCAGTGGTTGAGCGCTCAATTCAGATCTCCTAATTTGCTGTAATCATACAATTGGTACCGAAATTTATTCCTAATTTGCTGTAATCATGCAATTTTTTTTTGGCACTTCTACTTTTTCTAATTATTGGGATGTTTGTTGTAGTGGGCATGCGGTGTTCTTCAAAGGAGACATAGGTGAACAGCGGGAGGAGAAGGAGAAGAAGAAGAAGAAGACGTGGTAATGACCAATTGTTCGTCCACTGGAGATTGCATCATGTTTGAGGTCTATAGGATCCCTGAGTCATCTGATTATGTGGCCTTTAATTTCAGCTTAATTAATCGGCAATTTATCAGTTGCGTTCTTTTGGATGCGGTATAATATTGTACTTTTAATAAAAATTAGGGAAAATTATTAATTAAAAATGAATCTCAACAAGCTAGAGCAAATATATAAAAAATGGAGGGATTATAACTTTGGTTATTTTTATATATCAGTGGGACATTCCAATAAGTATTTACCAAATAATCACATGTTGTTGCTCGATTAAATTTAAAAAAAAAAAATACCCAAACATACATTACCAATATAATACACAAAAAAGTCAAAAATGAAGAAAAATTTATAAATTATGCACTATTCTTTTATACGGTGGAATTGCGGTGCGGTGGGTTGCAGTAAGTTGCGGTGGAAAATAATAAATGGAAGTTGATATTAGTGAAAAGGTAAATAGTAGATTGCAGTAGATTGCGGTAAATTGCGGTGCTGTAAATTGTAGTACCACATAAAAGAACAATGTTTAAATACTTATGAATTTCTTTGTAGAATTCGACATCTTGAAATACCAAAATACACTCCAAAGTATACCATATAATATTTATTTGTTTTTCCGTACGAGAACAACATAATGACTCCAATAACTTTCCCGCGCATTTAAATTTATTCTTCATAGTAATCATTATATTTATCATTTAGGTTGCAGACAGTCATAGTTGTGTCATTCATATAGTAACCCAAAATGAAAATATATTCATATTAATATACGATAATGATTACATCATACTTTCATTTTAATATTTTTGCCGTTTTTATCTTTGCATTATTTCTTTTTCTACCATTTATCAAAGCAGACATCCCTTCGAAAGAAGGGGCAAAAAAACTAGTAAATAGATAATGTTGAAAAGATAATGGAAAAGAGAATAGGGTTAATGCATATTCAAGCATCCTTATCTATCTATAACCTAATAAAAGTGGAAAATCACCACTTCCAACTCTACTGTAGTAATCTGCAGTACTCTTCTCCCTTTTTGTTTTTTTTTTTTGCCTTTTCCCTTTTAAATTTACAGTATTCTTGGGCTACGAAAAACAGAAGCGACCAATAATGCCTTCATTTGTAAGCTTATCTGGAAATACCTAAGGGGGGAGGGGCTTTGGGTTGACTTAATGCGCTCCATATACCCGGTTCAAGAAAGTTTCTTTAACCTGAAAATAAAACCAACGGACTCGTGGGCCTGGAATAGATTCTAAGGAATAGAGAGTTGTTTCGAAAGGGAATTAGATGGAAATTAGGAGACGGAAAAAAAAACTTTTGGAAGGATTATTGGTGTTCTGATGTCCCGCTTATAGATTGCAATGCGGCTTTAAGGGACGATCCTAACAACACCAATTTAAAAGTGGCAGACTGCATAATGGTGGATAATGGTTGGGACATTGTAAAATTACGATCCCTTGTGAAAGAGTTTGTTGGAAAAATTAGGGCTATCCCGATCCTAGTGCATCAAGCAGAAGACGATTGGTGTTGGGGTTCGACCAATAATGGTAATCTTTCGACTAAGTCGGCGACGTTGCTAGCCCACAGATGTTCTCCTTTCCAACGTCCTTGGGAATTTAGATGGATTTGGAACTTAGAAATAGCCCCCAAACATAAGGTGTTCCTATGGCATGTATGTCATCTTGCCCTCCCAACTAGAATGATTCTAAGGGCAAGAGGAATGGATGTTGAGGATACTTGTCCGGTTTGCAATGATGGGGTTGAAACCATTGATCATATGTTGTTACATGGTGTCCAAGCAAAAGAAGTTTGGAAGCTGGTAGATCACCATGGTTGGCTAAATCATACAGACAAGTTCAACAGACAATATCCTATTCTGGAAACCATTACCAAGTTAAAGGAAGAGAATTGGTACCGGTATTCCCTCGCGATGGATTACTTAGGTTTCTGATACACCGCCAGTGCACGGGTGTAGATGTAGTAGGTATCAAGGTCATTTCCACAGGGACTTCGCTAAACTACACATCAAACTAGCCTCATATGTGATTGTTAAACCGGACGGGTTTTGAGATGGGTCGAACTAATTCTATTTCTAATTACTAAGTAACTCTATGAGAAAGACGTTCACACAATTTATGAGATTAATCTATATGAGAAAGACGTTTAGCGGATAAAACCTAAGTAACTCAATGAATCAAACAAGTGGATTGAACATGAATGTCACTAATTTGGTACATTTTAGGGTCGATAATCGCATAAAGTCTTTCGTAGCGAGCTTTTGGCAATGAAATGAATTGCTTAGTAAAATCAATCACCTACTTTCGTGGTTATTTCAATTTTATCTAAGTTAAAGATCGAATTATCTAATGACCCCTAATTACAAAATCCTTTATGTATAGTTCATTTCATAACTAGTTTAATCCTAAGGGTTCCAATTATCGAATTTCTCCGTTCGGTACTTCATTCAACAATCGAATTCCATGCTAATGGTGATCAAGCAAAAGAAATGACATACAATATCAAAAGATAAATAAAATGTATTCAAACTAGATAAATAAACTTGTTCAATCCAACAATATTCAATTCATAAAAGAAACTAATAAGGGTTTATCCCCTAAACTAATGAAAACTACTCACTATTCATGTTCATATCACAAAACCTGTAAAAATCTAAACTAGAATGCATGAAAACTATAAGCTTGAGAAGTAAACCGAGTATCGAATCGATCCTTGCTTGATTGGTAGTCAGTGGGGATTTTTGCTCCTCCACTTCAATGGATTCTTGCAAGCCGATCTTCAAACTCAACAAACTCTCAATCTTCTACTATGCACTTGGATGGAATTGTTGATGAAAAGAAGGATGAATGTGACTATGGATGAAGATGAATGCAAGCTTGAATGATCAATGGAAACAACCGGAAACACAATTATATACCATTAAAACGAAGTTGAAACGCCATTTCCACATTAAACGGGGTCAACACGGACCGTGTTGACCCTAACATGACCTGTGTTGTCTGAGCACGGGTCGTATTGCCTGCTGGAATAAAATTATGAGCTTTCTGGACCCTGAAACGGTCCGTGCTGGGTGAAATGTCACTCGTGTTGGTGTTTGACGGTATCCAATGATACCTTGGGGCTGAGTTTGGGCCTTGGGGTGGATCTCTTTCTTGTTTTGTGATCTACTTGGACTTCTACAACTTGGTTTTGAGCTTAATTTGATCCAAATTACTCTAATTTCCTACAAAATTATACCAAACTCTAACCAAGCATAATATAGAGAATTTGAGTATAAAAATAATACATTCATATCTAAAAACATTCGAATTAACTCTAAATAATCCAAGATCACATATATATAAAATAATCTTATCAGTTTCCCAACATGGTTTGGGTGTGCCTCGGTCGGGGGCTTTTTCTCGTGACTCATCTCGATACTCAAGGCTCGTGGATGGTCTCTCTATTCCGGATTAGTTTATGTCATAAAATCTCAACATTAATGCATATTAAGATAGCGTAGTCTTCATTACATGAATAGTCCACCGGATAAGTCAATTATTTTACAATAAGTTTAGGAGATGAAAATAGCATTGTCCTCCCCACGACCTCATTTACCCAACCGATCCATTCTCGTCCAGTCATGCCTTCTTGTCCTCCTTTGGGTTCCCCTTGGTCGAGGTTGTACCTAGCATGAGACAAAACAACATTAGCATACTAGCTAAGTATGGGGAAAGACATATTTTAATCAAAGAATCAATGAAAACATGAAGTATGCGATTAACAAAAAGACTCTAAATTTCGATAGTGTTCTTTTATCATTCATTCATCATTCGTGACATCATTTAGGTGCACCTATCATTTAGTTAAAGCTTGGCCAGAATGTTAACCCTTTTTATGTCCCTTGGGTCATGATCGATCTATGTTCAAGCTTTAACTGGCGAACCTCGGTTCGTCAGCTTCCCCTAGCATGCTTTAAAGAAATTGCTGAAGCCTTTGGGCTTTGACTGGTGAACCTCGGGACACCAATTTCCCCATGACGCATCATGGTCTACATACTTCACTCGTTTATGTAAATTTCATGCATGGCTTGAGTAGGTAATTTCCCCATACCTTCCGTTAGTGGCGGATTTCCTGAAAAATCATTTAATTGTACTGTTGTTAGGGACGTGCATAGCTTTGTTACTTCTTGAGCATTACAGTTCATTTTAAAAAGGAGAAGGTTTCCCTAAAGGAGGTCGGTTAATAACCTTGCACCTAGGCCATTCAAACACACATACATTCTTACAATCTTCATCACAAGGGATTTATATCTTCCTGATTTTCAGCAGTAGCTCACTATGATGGTCCTTAGAGAATTGTCCATAACCCCCTCATTTCTTAAGCTTTTGAGTTCGATCAAGTTGGAGAATTTCATTAATTGAGTCTAATTTATGGACATATTTTTAGATTACTCAAAACATGCACACATTAATACAATATTTAACAAAGTCGAATAGATGTCTAAATTGATTTCAGACAGTAACACAGTTTGAGGTCTTTAAAGAAATGTCCATAATTCCATCATTTCTTAAGCTTTTCGGTTCGTTCAAGTTGGAGAAGTTCACTAATGAAGTCTAGTTTATGGTCATATTTTTAGATTACTTAAAAATTCACACATTAATACAGTATTTGATAAAGTCGAACAGATGTCTAAACTGATTTCAAACAGAACACAGTTTGGAGGTCTTTACATAAATTTTCATAACTCCCTCATTTCTTAAGCTTTTAGTGCACGACTTTATTGGGTTGTTTTCTTTATTCTTAAGGATACCTAGTTCATGTTGAAAGTTTTTGCTGATAAGTGGGACAAAAATCGTGCTCTAGAGGGGGTGGCCACTAGGTCATTGGTTTTAGAGTCGTTACCTTGGATGATCATGGTTGTTTCTTGACTTTATCTTTGTTTAACTCCTGAGTCTTGTTCTTGAATAGCAACAACACCCTTTCTAGGTCTAAAACTAGGTGGAAAAATGTGTCCAAAGTGAGCCCTCAAGTCGTGCTTCAAGTCCCCCAATTCTTCGTAGAAGCTCTCCCTCTTCCTTTTACTTCTTAGAACTTATGTTGTGTTCATGGTTATCAAATGTGGGTCTATGATTGAGTGTTATAGCTGAGAGAAAAGATGTGAGCTGATTTTAGAGAGAGAAAGAGAGAGAATCGGATAGAGAGAGGGAGAGTAGACGAGTGAGAGAGAATGAGCAAGAGGGTGTGGAGTTGTGAGTATAAGGAATATTTGCTGCTGGATTCCTTACACAAATGATCATTATTTACCTACTCCCCATGCATGGGAACAATCAGTGGTGGATCCCGACCATTAATTTAGGGCTGTAATAATAATAAAAATAAATATTAAATGACATTTTCACAAGTTTAATAAAATTTCACATCATCATATAAATATGTCCACCAAATAAATTGAAATGTCACATTAACTAGATATTTATATCTTGAACTTATATTGATACCCAATTATCCAGTTCATTGACTTACACTTTGACCGTTAATTTTTCAGGTTTTAGCTTAGCATGACTAATAATATTGTATTAAGGTAAAAATATTTTTCATCATAAATCTAATAGTGGTAGTCTTATAATAACTCAACATATAATAATTTGATAAATTAACGATCAAAATTTAAAATATTTGACCTAATTAGTCAACGTGGACAATTTATTTGGGGACAGAGGGAGTAATATTTTAAGGTTTTTGGGTTGCTGCTAAATTGGACACCCCTTTTATGTTTTTTGGATTTTTTTTACGGTGTCCACTTGCTCCAATTAAAAAAATTTCTTTCAAATAATATTGGAGAATCACAAATTTTTCTTTGGCTAAGGGTGTCCGTGGACACCCCTACCAACCATACATATCCGCCACTGGTAACAATAGGGAATATTTGCCCTACTTAGGGATTAGTCCCATCATTCCTTTTGTAGGTGTGTAAGAGTATATTATTTGTATTTTAGGAGTGTGTAGTGGCTTAATTTTAGTGGTATATGGAGACCAAATTTTCGGCCCCCTCCCTTCTCTTAATGGGTGTTTAATGGGTGATCTAGTTCGGTTTTTCAAGACTCAAGGGGTTCTAAAGATTCAATTTTTCAAAGATTAAACTATGGGTTTCTTCTCAAATTAGGAAAACAAGGGCTCGGGGATAATATCGGGGCAACCTAAAGTATGACTAAGCACGGAAACTTTGGTTTTAGGGGAGATTCATGTTCGATAATCAAGTGTAAGGATTGTATGCATGCCAAAACTAGCACCGGCTTACCCCGCCAGGGCGTAAAGCCGATATTCGCTTCCTATGCACGAGCTAGTATCGATCCCCCCTGCCAGGGCGATGAATCGATGTTGTACTTACCAAAGTCTGTCATCACTCCCGTGCATGATAGACCTTGATAGTATGAAAACCAATCATAAGTAATCAATTCCCATTCCCTCTCGTTAGAGTTAGGAATCGGAATCAATTAAACCACCCTAGAGTTCCAAGTTGATGGTTGAAAGGATCCATAACCTCCCGGCACCCGGTATCCTTCAACTATCGCATAGAAATCTAAGGTGGAACACTAATCATCTCACTAATCACCCTAATCCCACTAATCCAAACTTAATCCCCCATTAGGGGCCCTAATCACCCCTAACCCTAAGGAAACTTAACTTAGCATATTAATAAAAACTAAAGACTTAGCCTTTAAACCTAATGAACTCATTGAATTAATACTAGAATCAAGAATAAGCATGAATAATCAAAGAAAGCAATCAAAACTCTAATCTAAACACTAATCAAAGCAATTAAAAGAGAAGAACTTGAGATTAAACACTCACTAGAGTTGAAGAGCGAGAAAGAACATAGAACGAATCCGAAAATAAATCGCAATGCTTAAAGTCAATGTAGAACTTGCATTAAATCTTGAATGTCTTACAAAAATCATTAACACTAATCACTAATCTTAGAAATAAATTAAGAGACTAAGGCTAAAACTAAACCTAAAGTATGAATATTGAAGATGTCTTTGGTTCCTGGAAATAAAGCCTTATGTACTTGTGTTACAAACCGACCAAAACATGCCGTTTAAACCAGATTAATTAGGGCAGATTGGGGGGTCATGGGCGTGACCTCAGACGTCACGGCCATGACCCTAGAGAAGTTTGGAAATCGTCCGTAGTCTCCCGTAAACTTCACGGGCGTGTCCAGGGTTGGACACAACCGTGAGGTACCTCCTAGATGTGTCGTCTCCGGGAGGTCACGACCGAGACTATGGGTGCCACAGGCGTGAAGCCTTGCCTTGTGAAATCCGGCTCTTAGGGTGTCACGGCAGTGCGAATGCTGGTCATGACTGTGACCCCCTTCATGTCTCCAACCTCCTTTCCGTCCACTTTTGGCGTCCAAGGATCACTGAGGTCATGACCGTGAGGTAGGTGGTCACGACCGTGACCCTTCTAATGCGAGATCTTCCTTGGCTTATTCTCTATTCTCGGAGTATGAGACATGGTTCTTCTTCTCCAAGGTCGGGATTCCTCGGGATGACTTGACTCTTCTGCTTTTAGGCCAAAGTTGGCCTCGTTTTACGTACTTTTGCTCCACATGTGTCTAAAGCTCTCAAGATCTGCAAAAGAAAGGAAAAGAAGTAAAAACACGACCAAACAACTATGAAATCGAGTAAAAACCTAAGGTAAAAGGAACGTATTTAGGCTCAAAACTGAGCCTAAAAATAGCGTTCGAAATTTTTTAGGTGTTTGCTCATAATAGTTCATGAAAAATTTGTAAGCAAGAATTGGTCGGTATAGTTTTTGGTCGAGCTATGCTTAAAGTAGGGATTTTTTTGGTTGTGCAGTTGGTTTCAAAATCCTTTTCCGAGGTTATTTAATAGTCTCTCGGATCCTGAATGGACCAGTTGTCAGTCTGTTTTAGTGTGTAGGGAAGATGGTCGTTACAAAGGCCATAAGTGGACAAGCGGCGCAAGAAAAAATTATACTGAGTTGCACATTACACAAGTTCATTATAATGCATCCAAGAAGGATACCA
This sequence comes from Portulaca oleracea, assembly GCA_029582165.1. NCBI lineage: Eukaryota > Viridiplantae > Streptophyta > Magnoliopsida > Caryophyllales > Portulacaceae > Portulaca > Portulaca oleracea. Next base: position 3,397,909 of record CM055890.1, on the reverse strand, counting down.
ATTTCAGAAAGACTAATTGTACTATAACTATGCACAATGACATAGTATGTGAAAGCAATGAATCAATTTAAGGATGAATTATGTGAAACTTTGACAAATTACATGATATAAAAGAAATATATAGTTTATATCATTATAAATATGAATCTTTATATTTCTTTTCAAGTTTATACATAATTTTAAAAATTAATAATAATTGTATTTTTTTACTATAACTATATACAATTACAAAGTCATTACAACGTTCATAAATTGTATTAACTTACACTTATATTACACCAACCTGCATTTATCTCCATTAACCTGCATCACCTACACCAACCAACATTAACCAGCAACAATTTGCATCTATCTGCGAATTGCACTTTTACTAATGTCCGAAAGAACAGGCGTCAAAAACATAACTATTACAAGATTTTTTTAGGCCTATATAAAACTTATAAATATAAAAGATATATGTATAAACTAATTTAAATTAATTAAATGCTAACACTCAAGGCCTTTGAAACTTGTAAATATAAAATAAAATATGTGTATGCTAATTTAAATTAATTAAATATTAACACTTTAATAAAGTTGAACATCTTTTTAGTCATTCAAAAGGATTCTATGTTACAAAATGGCAGTGTACGTGACATATGCAAGCTTCCCCTTTCTCTACTCTTTATCTTCAAATCCATTTTTTTCTCATTGCAAAAGATTATGCTTGTCGATGTGGCAATGTGGCATATACAAGCATCCTTTTCTCTCCCTAATCTCGATCTTCTTCATCTAGGGTGTGTTTCATTTGAAGGGAGATGAATTTTCAAGTAAATTTTTTCTTCATTTAGTGGGAGGGAAATCCTTTTTCAAACAATAACGGTTTATGTATCATATATATGAAAAAAAAGTCAAAGTCAACCTAACGGTAACAGCAGAAGTCTCAATTTTTTTCATTTGGGCGCTACTGTCGAATCTCCGAAGGAATACAAGACAAGAAGGAAAAATGAAACTAACAAATAAAAACATCGGTCTTCCATTGAATGATAAAAGAAAACTTCCTAGGTTCGAAAAATATTAAACCAACATTACTAACTCAAATCTAAATCTAAACATAAACTAAACTTTATTTCTCAAACTTCTAACTTCAACGCCATCACTTCTAGAACCCGTTCCCATCACAGAACACTTCACCTAAAAACAAAACATTTAAAAACATGATGAGTACTCAATAATGTTTACCCCTAGCTGTCAAAGCAATTTCAAATTCATTTTAATTCATTTAGGCGTAGAAGTGAACAAGTCAAATCTTTTCGCAATCCATTTACTCCCATCCCAAAACAACAAAATTCAGAATATCGTAACTTAGAAAAGAACAGTACAAGCTTTCAACTCAGAAATCACCTCGTTCCAAAAATTTCAACTGACTTTCAAACTCAGAATCAAACATCAAATATCAGAATACGGAATAACCATCTCCTCAGAAAACAATTCAGAATTTTATTATGCGGGCGAGATTTGTCTATCCCCAGAATATCAGAATCAGAATCACAATCTCAGAATTATAACAGGATCTCAAATCCTCAAAATCAGAACATGGATGGCCATCCCAGAAACAGAGTCACACATGTGTACACTCAATCTCGTAAACATATCGGGACTCCCCGATCTCTTGATAACTCTCCTGTAGGAACAAATCCTGGTCTTTGGGTCATTACCCGCAAATATATCAGGGCCTCCCCTGATCTCTTGATAACTCCTCTGCAATAACAGATCCTGGTCTTTGGGTCATTACCCGTAACCCGCTTATGGTTTCACTTTGATTATTAGTATCTTATGAATCTCGATCGTCAAACTTTTAAACAAAACGCAACCCAATTTTCCAAAATCGATATAATAAAACTCAGAGTTTAAAATACTGTCACATTTACTCAACTCAGAAAACAACTCACAGACATCCAAATCAAACAGTTTAATTTTACAGAAAATCCCTGGCTGGATGCATGCTTCATAAAATAGATTAAAACCACAAAATAATTAAAGAGCATCCCAGTGGGGAATAAGGCATAGACATTACCAGAAAATCCTCACTTCACTTCACTTCAACGAACAAACTTGAGGTAATTAAAACAAACGGTCTAGATTGCGCCTATAAATAGAATAATTCTATAATTAATCACGTGTTCTCGAAGTTAGTATACGCTAACATCTACCTAACCCCACCCTAGGAACACTATAGGGTTCCCATAATTCATGAATTAGCATCTTGGACTACTAAACACATTTTTCACAAAAACACACATCAAGAAATTCATAACATTTTTCACACATCACATTTTGGCACAATTAAAAACTTGACTTCTCGACACCATATGGACTTGGTTATGGACTTTCTAAAAAACTCGGGAAGTCTACTAAAACTCTCATGTTGACTCCAAGACCTAAAACATACTTTAAGGTTCCCAAAAACAACCAACACTCAAACTGGTCCAAATCTGACCAAGGCCCGGTAATTGGGTCAATACTCGAACTATACACCTCGAAAACCCGATCCGCAAAATTCCTATGAAATCTAACACCTAGGAAACGTCCAGACCAAACGGTTAGGTTAAAACTCAACTACACAATTTATGTTGGACGTTCTATTATGATCCAGCAAAACTGTCACAAAACCGATTTATTTTTATTTTGGCATTTCCGACCCTAACTTTAATCAACTCATCATGGGAATATAACTTGGGCCTCTAATTAGCTAACCAAGGTTAAAGAAAACCTCGACCCCTTCAACCTCCTAACACAACCAAGAAAAACCCTAACCTCAACTAACACAAGATTCCCAATTTAAACCATTTAACTCCCTAATTAAACATCATCCTAAAATACAAACTAATAGCCAAATAAAAACCAAACTTTTGGACATAAAAAGTCCATAAAAACATTAAACACAGCAAAGATCTGAATATCACCAAATATAAACCAAAATCAAACCATTTCACGTAAAGAAAACCCGATAATCACGTAATGATAACATAATAATAACATAAATGCGTAAAGTTTAAAACTTTACTAAACATTAACATTATAAAACTTATAAAATCAATTAAAGGAGTTTTAGAATGTTCTTTAGGTAATTGCAATATCATTTTACATAGATAAAACTCGATAGTGACACAATAATAAAATAACCATGTAATAGTCACATAATAGTAACATTAATACGTAATGTTTGAAACTATAATAAACATAATACATTATTAAAATTGTAAAACAGTAGAAAAGATTTTAAAAACTATTTTCTTTTTTTAAGAACTATAACATAGTAATAAATATAAACTAATACTTTTACAAAGAAAAACACAAAATAACAACCATTTTCTTTGTGATTTTCACCAAGGTTTTGTTTGTTGCTTCAACGACTCCATTGGTTGGCGGTCGGTATGGTGAAGCATGATGGTGCTGAACCTTGTATTTGGCCAACAAACTTGAAAATTCTCCCATGAAGTGGCTCTCATTCTCATCGATTACCTCGTGAGGTACCCAATATCTATAGATGATATTGTTCAACATGAATTTGGCCACATATTTTAAGGTGATCTTCACATAAGACGTTGGTTCTACCCACTTTGTAAGATACTCTATGGCCACCAACACATATTCGTTCCCTCATGTGCCTTGAGGCGCGATTTTGCCTATAATGTTAACAAAAACGGAAAGGCAAAGCCAAGGTAGTCAAGCAAGATGATGGTTGGTGCTTCAAATCAGCATACTCTTGACAGTTAGGACATTTTTGCACAAAAGGAAGGGAATGAGCTTCCATTGTGGACCAAAAGTACCAAACTCACTGGATCTTCTTCATTAACATTCTTCCATTCATATGAGGTCCATATTTACCTCCATGAGTTGATTTCATCAATTCATCAACTTCATCTCCATCTACACATAGGATATTAGTCTAGGTTATTGTCTTCTTGTAAAGGCGATCATGGATTATACAGTATCGTAAAGCCATAATCTGATAGATCTCTGAGCTCGAGGTTTAGCATTTCGGGGATAGATTCCCTCCTTCATAAAAGCGTAGATGTCAAACAACCATGCTTTAGGACTAATGAAATTAATCATTAAGGAACTTGTGTGAACTGGCTCTTTCCTTCTCTCTACATTGACAGACAAGAATGCATCTCCTTTTGACATACCTATCATAGAAGACAGACCGCTAATGCATCGGTCAGTTTATTATGACTTCGAGGTAAGTACTTCAACACAATATGCTCAAATTGCTTGCTAAACTAGACAGATACCGCCAATAAATGGCCAATAGCTCACTCTTCACCTTCCTACATTATTGGCTTGGTTGATAATCAAACTTGAGTCATCAAATACCTGAAGACGAGGGATCCACATTTCAAGAGCCATTTGCATCCCTAAGATGCAAGCTTCATATTCAGCAGCGTTGTTGGTAGCATCAAAATTCAATTTTATGGCTAGAGGAAAATGTAGACCTTAAGGTGAATCAATAAGGTGCTGACCTCACATCCCATCTGATTCGAGGCTCCATCAAAGTCCAACTCTCATATTTCCTCTTTTTCCAGAAAAACATGTTCATCATAAAACTCCAAATCTTCTACCTTCGAATCCTCTACCGGAAGATCATCCAAGAAATCTAACACAACTCGATCTTTGGTAGACTTATGATGAATGAAATGTAGGTAAATCTAATAACATCACCACTCATCGAGCAATCTGACTGTTAATAGTAGGTTGTTTCATGATGTACTTGACCTGATTATATGCTGCAATCACATGAATGGTGTATAAGAGCATGTAGTGACAAAGCTTCTTTCTAGCCCACACCAATGCCAAGGCCATTTTCTCGATGTTAGAATAGCGAGACTCACACTTTAACAACCTCTTTCTGATGTAGTATATAACCTTTTCCTGACATTCAATCTTCTGATCCAGCATGGCACCCATTGCAGTATGATTTGCCGAGGTACAAAAGTAATGGCTCGTTTGGAACTGGGGAAACTAGTAATGGCTGATTCGTCAATTCTGTCTTGACTTTATCGAACGCGACCTGACACTGATCATCCCATTCGACCTTCGCGTGCATCTTACACTTCTTTAAAAGCGAATCACAAGTTATAGTAAGCTTGGAGATGAACCAGCTTAAATACTGGACTCGGCCTAAGAAACCCCGAATCTCCTTTTCTATTCTAGGAAGAGGCATCTGTTGGATAGCTTTGATTTTAGAAGGATCAACCTCAATGCCTTGACGAATGACGATGTATCCTAACGACTTCCCGATGGTCACCATAAAGACACACTTTTGTGAATTTAACCTCATGTTGTACTTGCGAAATCTAAGGAAGAACTTGCACAAGTTGGGAATGTGATCTTCTCGCTCCCTGGACTTAAAAATCATATCATCCACGCACACCTCTACCTCCTTGTGGATCATGTCATAGAGTAAAGTAGTCGCGGTGCGTTGATAAGTTGCACCGGTAATCTTTACTCCAAACGACATGACGACATAGAAAAAACTGCCCCTTGGAGTGATGAAGGACATTTTCTCTATATCTTCTTCGGCCATCTTAATCTGATTGTACCTAGTATACCCATCCATAAATGACAAAGGCTTATGACCATAAGTATGGTTAACAAGGGCATCAATGTATGGCAAAGGAAAACAATCCTTTGGGCTAGCTTTATTCAAGTCTCTAAGTCCACACACATTTGAACCCTTCCGTCCTTCTTCGACACTTGGATGATGTTAGCTATCCATTTGGGAAACTCAACCATCCTGATGAAACCGGCGCTGATATGTTTTTGGACCTCATCGTGAATCTTTTCGGACCATTAATTTTTTATTCGATGAGATCATTGCTAAACTGGCTTGGCATCATGATAAAGAGGAATGACAATGCTCAACCATTTCCAGATCAATCCCGGGCATGTCTTCGTAGGATCAAGCGAATACATCGATGAATTCTCTTAGGAGCTCAAAGAACTCTTGTTGCTCCTCCAAGGTTAACGATTTGCCAATTTTCAATTCCTGGGGAGGTTAGGTGTTCCAACTTTGACGGTAATTGTCAATTCTACCTCGGCCACCCGATTATCGTGTTCATTCATAACTTGCGTTAATTCATTGAAGTCTTTTAAAGGTTTAACATCAAATTCAGAATTATTGGCACAACAGTTTAGGGGAGGGGAATGAGACTCAATATACGCAAAAATGTTTACTTTATTTAATTTAGCAGAAATTACAGAGACATCATTCTTAGAGTTAGCCCTAACTGATCCAGACTCAATGATAGGTCCACTAATACTTGACCCGAACAAGATTTTCGAAGACTCCCCTAGGACTAGGCTACATTTGTTTTCAACAGAATCAATCCAGGTAACTTCTTGGTAATCCCCGTTAATGACGATCATTTTGCTTGGGGTCAAACTATAGATTGGATTGCACAACAACAAGAGGATCAAAATTTTCATCTTTCTTCTATCCTCGACCAAATAGCAGGCTGAAAATATGGCTCCCAAGAAGATGAGTTCACTTGAGTTTAGGAACGATAACATAGTCTTATTCTTCCATCGGGGTCTTGTAGTCACTAAAAATCTCAAGTCCAGCAGCTTGGACACCATGTTCCTTATCATAATATGGCTATGGGAAACCATACCACAGGAAGTCATCGCCCTGCCTTATAATTTTCCCGTTCAGAGTTAGAGGGTAAGGTTTGGTCTCGAAGAGTGTTGAAGGGTTCATCTCATGGCTTTGACTGGACAAAACGCCTTGGTTCGGCGGGCCTCCTGATTAGTGAATTAATAATCCAACCCAAAGTGTAAACACCAGATTTTGTACCGGGATAAGTGTACAGACAACGTAATAAGAAAAAAGGCTAGAATGAAAGCAAAGCCACTGGGCCTTCCTCAATCAAAAGCTACCGGGCCAACCCACCATAAAAGTCTTCATTTTTCACCCTTTCCACATACATGTGCTCACCATTTTGAATCCCATTTTTTCCACAAGTCTCATTGACCCTATTTCTTTAGATGAGAGTAAAGTACACATCATAAGCTTTCTAACGCCTTTTGAATTGCCTCAATCGGAGTCTAGATGAAGGAATTATGGTCGTTTGAAGTTGGCCTAGTCAGATAGCAAGGCCCTGTGGCCTTGCCCAGGTTTCAGACCTAGAAACCAGGCCCAGAAAAATTCAGTAAGGCTTGCGGCCTTGCTCAGGGCAAAGATCCATTTCGCGTCTGCCATGTCAACAATCCGTGCAGTCTACTGTTATAGGCCGCGGGGCCTTGCTTGCCAATTTGGATTTTCACGCCAGACTTTTACCTCCCATGCCATGCAATCCCTTGATCCACGCCAGCTCCTTTGACTCATGCAGATTCATAGGCCCTATAGCCTTAGCATTGATCATGGGGGCATGATCTTTGGATCATGCCTCCCCATCTTCCATCATCATACCTCCCCCCTCACCTATAAATACCCTTCCATTTCACCCCTAAATGAGGAACAACCATCATTCACGATCCCCATCAATTCTCATCATCCACTCTACTTTCACTATCTCCCATTCTCACTCAAAAAAATTCTCATCTCCATACAAAAGTTCCCAAGTGTGCGTTATCAAAGTTCGACATCTCTAGTTCCTACCTACTCTCCATCGATACTTACAAACAAGCAAGGTTTGATCATCTTTGTTTATTTATTATTTCATAATCATGTAATCTTATTCCCAAAACTGCATTTGTGTAATTTGCAAATATACATCACATTCTTTTGCATGTTTAAAATATAATATTGTGAAATCTTTTAAACGTCTCCCCGCTCTTTTTCATTTCAAGTTCGATTTTAGTATAATCTGTTTTTTTTTAAACAGGAGAATCCGAGAATTCTTTTCTCGGATTCGTAACCTTACCCCCGGGCTTGGAATTTGGGTTCGGAGACTAGAGTTTTTTTTTGATTCGTTGATTTCCTTAAATCAACTAGCGACTCCTTTTTTTCATGATAAATTCATTTAAATTCATGCGTTAACATGACAGGTTAGTCCAAAATGTGTCGGTAACACTCAACCTCTGAGTTCATGGATCGGATCTGAGCTAAGCCTTGCGACCTTGCTCAGGCCTTACTTCCATTTCCTCATGGCATGGCGTAATGGGCCCAACCTGGACACCTAATAAGGCCGCAGGGCCTTGGTACCAGGTAGGGGCCTACTACTCCTTTGTTGGCTCGAATTCAGAGTGGTTTGTTACCGATATATTAATAACTTGGCACGGTTTCGTAGTGATAAATATGGGTTTTAGTCTTCTTCTTTCGAAAGTAAAAATATCCTTATTTAAGGATTAAGCAACCTTAGTCGGCTGCCGATCATTAAGTAGCGCAACGGTAAAGGATGGCGTGCGACCTCTCCTTTTCACCGGGGTCCTACACAATGTAGTAAGAATGCTTGAAAGTCTTAAAAATTGGAGCCACTGATGAGTATTATTTGTATATATGTAAACGTGGATGATTTGATGAGAATTTGAGTGAACTTTGATATGTTTATATATATTATTTCATACCCGAATTTCTTATGTTATGGTTGGTTGGAGTTTGGCATATTTTTGTAGGAAATTTGAGAAGAAATGAAGAAAACCAAGCTTAAATCAAGTATGCATGTCCAAGTGGGTCATAAGATCAACAAAAGAGAAGAAAAATCCACCCCAAGGCTCAAACTCTAGGCCACGTATGAAGGAGCCTGCCAAGGGCCCAACACAGATGCATAATTTGCCAAAACGGACCGTTCCGGGGTCCAGAGGCTTCAAATTCGAGTTCTTGGGTTGAACATGAACCGCGGTCAGGCAACACGGGTCGTGTTGGGGTCAACACAGACCATGTTGACCTGGCATGGACCGTGTTAAGCCAAGATTATTGGATTTTGTTGTTTCAAGTCCCATAATTGCTATATAATGATGGATTCGACTGTATTGTTCATCATTCATCCCAACAATTACATCCATTCATTGTCACATTCATCTTCATCTTCATCGTCATCTTCATCTTCATCCACATTCCTCCACAACCATTGTTAGAGCAAAGTTTGGGAGATTGAATTGAAGTTTGAAGATCAATTTTCGAGTTTTATATCAAAGTGGAGGAGCAAAAGTCCTACGGTTCATCTTTCAAGCAAGGATCGATCCTATTCACAGTTTATTTCTCATTCTTTTAGATTTCCATGCTTTCTAGTTTAGATTTTGATTTGCTTTGTAGTTTTAACATGAATAGTGAGTAGTTTTTTTTTTAGTTTAGGGGATAAACCCTTTTAGTTGCTTCATGAATTGATTTTTGTTGGATTGAACAAGTATTAATCTAGTTTAAATGCATTTTTATTTATCCTTTTATTATTTATGTCATTGTTTTTTATTGGTTACCAAAAATGTGGATTTGGATTGTTGAATGAAGTGTCGAAAGGAGAAATTCGATAATCAGAATCCTTAGGATTAAACTAATTATAAAATGAACTAGACATTGATGATTTTATAATTAGGGTCATTGATAATTTGATGTTTAACTTAGTTAAAATCAAAATAACCATGAAAGTAGGTGATTGATTTTGCTAAGCAATTCGCTCCATTGCCAAAAGCTCGCTACGAAAGAATATATGCGATTATCGACCCTAAAATGTATCAAATTAGTGAAGTATGAGTTCAGTCCACTTGATTAGTTCATAGAGTGACTTTGGTTTATCCCCTGAACGTTTCTCTTTATTGATTTTTTCCTTTGTGAATTGTGTGAATTGTTGTTTGCTTTGTTTTTAGAAGTAGCGTTAGATCAATGCAAACCAAAAACACGACCGATAGCGATTAAGTAGGAGACTACCTCCTTCCCTTTCCTGGAATCATGATCCTCCTTTGCTGTGTTATCCTCCACTATGACCTCCTCTCGCTCTGCTGGTCGCTGCAGTCACCCCTGGGTTGGTCCTTTAATTGGGTGCCACTCTATAGTGTAATAGCGTTCAACTGACCCCTTGGATCCTACTGGAGTTGGGAGAACTGCTGCACGAGCTATGCGACCTGAGTCTCCAACATTTTCTGATTGGTTTGGAGTTGTTCATTTTTGTCGAAGAAGGAGCTCATTATGTTGAACAAATTGCTCATTGTGCTTGAGCTGGGAGGCGTTAAAAGCCTCTTGGTTCTTCACATAAGCTTGGACAAAATGTGGGTCGACTGTGAATGATTGAGGAGGTGGCTGAGGTTGGCTGCATGGATGGAGGTGGAGCTTACTAGGAAGCGGTCTGTTGATATTGAGGGCGGTTGGGGTTGGGATTCTGCGGCCTCCTCCTATTTTGATGCTGAAACCCTAAAGGATTGTAACTTGGAGGACCCTGAGGGCGGAATGGGGCTTGAGCAGTGTATTGAAAGTTGCCTTGGTACATCGCATTGACTTGCTTGCTACCCACTGCCTCCTATTGGCACATGTGTGATGCGTGAGCGCCTCCGCAGACCTCGCTTACCAGCATTGTCATAGTAGATGATGGGGAAGATTGCACCTCATTGACCTGCTTCAACTGATAGTTTGTTTTGAATTCTGTCATGTCCTAGGATAGCCTAGTGAACTCCTCGAGGATGTAGCTCATGTTCTCTCCTCCTCCTGACTCGTGCGCGTCCCTTGAATCGCTTCCCCAATAGTAAGCATTTTCGGCAATCTGAGCTAGTAATACATCAATTTCCTCGGTAGTGTTGTTGAGGAATTGGCCTCTGGAGGCATTGTCGATCATATGCCTTGTCATCCGGTTGACCTCATTGTAGAAAGTGTGGGTCAGGAGGTGGGGCGAAAAATCATGATGGGGGAACGTGCGCTGGATGCTCCTATTGTGCTCCCAAGCCTCATATAATAACTCTCCAGGCTCCTGGGTAAAGTTCATCAGCAGAATATGGAGCTTGGAAGTTTCTTGAGGTCGGAAGAACCTCTCTAGAAAGGCGGTGATGTGGGATTCCCATGTGGTGAAGGAACTCCTTGGATAGTAGTCCAACCACGCCTTGGCCTTCCCCGCCAAAGAAAAGGGGAAGAACCTTATCTGCAAATACTCATCGATGATGTCGTTCATCTTTATCACCCCGCACCGTTTCAGCAAGTTGCAGATGTGTTCCAATGGCTTCTCAGTCTTTTGGCCATGGAATTGCGACTACTCAATGTGATTCAGGTATGTTGGCTTGAACTCGAACGTCACATTATCAGCGAGCGTCGGTAAAACGAGTGCAGAGCCGCCAACAACGGTTGTTGGTGAAGCGTATGAAAGCAGAGTTCATGGTGGTGGTGGTGCTTTGGCCATTTCTGGCTATCAGAGTCTCCTTGTACTTGGCCAACAAACTTAAAAATTCTCCCATGAAGTGGCTCCCATCCTCATTTATTTCCTCGTGAGGTACCTTATATCTACAGATGATATTGGCCAACATGAATTTGGCCACATATTTTAAGGTGATCTTCACATAAGGCGTTCGTTCTACCCACTTTGTAAGACACTCTATGGCCACCAACACATATTCATTCCCTCATGTGCCTTAAGCTGCAATTTTGCCTATAATGTTAACAAAAATAGGCAAGGCAAAGCCAAGGTAGTCAAGTAAGATGATGGTTGGTGCTTCAAATCAACATACTCTTAACAGTTAGGACATTTTTGCACAAAAGGAAGGCAATTAGCTTCCATTGTGGACCAAAAGTACCCAACTCGCTTGCTCTTCTTCATTAGCATTCTTCAATTCATATGAGGTCCACATTTACCTCCATGAGTTGATTTCATCAATTCATCAGCTTCATCTCCATCTACACAAAGGAGATTAATCTAGGTTACAGTCTTCTTGTAAAGGCGATCAGGGATTATGCAGTACTGTAAAGCCATTGATAAGTGATTATTTTATAGTGATTTTTAGGGCTCAAACACATGTATTTCATGCTTTTTATACCCAGAATTTCATGTTTTTACACCAATTTCTGTGATTTCTTCACTTGGTTGTGAGATTGGTATATTTTGTAGGGATTATTGAAAATACACCAAAAAGCATGAAGATTTAGAGGAAAAAGGGAGAAAATATGAAGAAATTAAAAAGAAAGTTGAAAGAGAAGAAAAATGAAGGAAGAGAATGGCTCAAGCTGCAAGGCCCGACCCAAGAATTGGGCGGACAACTCACACGCTGCCAGCGCCCCTGGTAGAGAGTTTGTACGTGGAAGAAAAGCTTGAACGCTACTCGAGTTTTGTAAGCGCTGCTAGCATGCGGACACAGAGAGCTTGACTTTTAGGCCAGACGCTGCCAGCTCCTCCTGGGACGCTGCCAGCGCTTGGCGCCTTAATCGAGCTTATAAAAGGCTTTCTCCGCCGGCCGTTTAAATCATCCAAGATTTTAGAGAGCAAGTTTCTAGAGTAGATTTTTAGGGAGTTTCTTTCATAAAAGTTTAGTTCCTTTAGATTATTAGTAGTTTCGAGATTATTGTAAAGGGATTGAAGAGAAGAAAAGATCGATTCGAGTGACACAAAGAGATCGATTCCGCCACTTCAAACGCTCGGTTATTCCTATTTACTTTATGCTTTTCAGTTTTAATTCAGTTTGTGTGATGTTAATTTCTAGTATTATGAGTAGCTAAGCATCTTTGTATGGGGGATAAACTCGATGTCCTTCGATTGATTTTGAATACAATCTCGGTGTGAAGTTATTTCTTTTATTCGTTTAATCTTCGTGGTTTGTCTGTCATAGTAATTTGGTTAACTGCCTTGCTTGGTTTAGATTCTAAATATCAGAACGAATGTTTGTATTTTGAATTGGAAAGACGAAGATTGAATAGGCTAGAAAACAATTAGAAATAATGGTTTCTTGCTTAGGGTCAATTAGGTTGAATAGCCATGAAAATATGTGTTTATTCTAATCACTGTAACTCACTTCGAATCAAAAGATTGATGTGAAAGGCCTTAGAAAGATTGTAGACCCCGAATTCTTTCACCACTTCACACCGAGATTGTTGATTAGTTAATTGATTGACTAGAGTGGACTCCCCTAAACTCCTTTAATTATTTGATAAAACCCTAAAAATTTCTGCTTTCTTAGTTAATTTCATGAATTGTTACAACAACCTTTTGATCGACCTAGCATCCTTTGCAGTAAACTAGTTTAGTGCATAGTTGAACACAAATCCCTGAGAGAGAACAACATTTTTATATTATACAGACTCGTACACTTGCTGTATAGACACCTAATACGTTTAGGGCCTATCAGCCATCAATCTGATAGATCTCTGAGCTCGAGGTTCAACATTTCGGGGATAGATGCCCTCCTTCAGAAATGTATAGATGTTAAACCACCAGGCTTCAAGACTAATGGAATTAATCATTCACGGACCTGTGTGAACTGGTTCCTTCCTTCTCTCTACACAGACAGACAAGAATGCATCTCCTTTTGACGTACCTATCATAGAAGACATATCGCTAATGCATCGGCCAGTTTATTGTGACTTCGAGGTAACTACTTGAACTCAATAAGCTTAAATAGGCTTGCTAAACTAGATAGATACCGCCGATAAATGGCCAATAACTCACTCTTCACCTTCTTACATTAGTGGCCTGGTTGACAATCAAACATGTGTCACCAAATACCTAAATACGAGGGATCCACATTTCAAGAGTTGTTTGCATCCCTAAGATACAAGCTTCATATTCAACAATGTTGTTGGTAGCATCAAAATTCAATTTTATGGCCGGAGGAGAATGCAGACCTTAAGGAGAAATCAACAAGGCGCTAACCCCATATCCCATATGATTCGAGGCTCCATCAAATTACAACTCCCATATTTCCTCTTTTACCTGAAAAACATGTTCATCATAAAACTCCAAATCTTCTACCTTCGAATCCTCTACCGGCAGGTCATCCAAGAAATTTAACAAAACTCGACCTTTGATATACTTCTAATGAATGGAATGTAGGCCGAACTCTGATAACATCACCACCAATCAAGCAATCTGACTGTTAATAGTAGGTTGTTCCTTGATGTACTTAAACAGATTATATGCTGCAATCACATGAATGGTGTATAAGAGCATGTAGTGACAAAGCTTCTTTGTGGTCGACACCAATGCCAAGGCCATTTTCTCGATGCCATTTTCGCACGCTTCTTCAACTTTTTAAAAAGCGAATATGGTAAGCTCAGAGATGAACCAACTTAAATACTGGACTCGACCTAAGAAACCCCGAATCTCCTTTTCTATTCTAGGAAGAGGCATCTGTTGGATAACTTTGATTTTAGAAGGATCAACCTTAATGCCTCGACGGCTGACGATGTATCCTAACGACTTCTCGGTAGTCACCATAAAGACACACTTTTGTGGATTTAACCTCATGTCGTACTTGCGAAATCTAAGGAAGAACTTGCACAAGTTGGGAACGTGATCTTTTCGCTCCCTGGACTTAACGATTATATCATCCACGCACACCTCTACCTCCTTGTGGATTATGTCATAGAGTAAAGTAGTCGCGGTACGTTGATAAGTTGCACGGGTTATTTGTATTTTGGACCTCGAATTATAGGGGTATTTCTAGACCCTTGGTTTTCGTTGTTTATTTTCAGGACCCTAAAGTTTATGGTTGAATAAAAAAGGATCTTAAAGTTTGTAGTTTGAAGAAAAAGGCTCATGTACTGTTTTTTTTATACCCAATGTTTGAATTTATCTACCGATTACCGTCAACCTTTAGGACTAAGGTTAAAACTAATATTGAAGTTGTAATACACCTCTCTTATTCATGTTGGAATTAGTTAGACCCTGAAGTACCCAGTATCTACGTAGTTCCGATATAAATGAGTGAGGTGTATTACAACAAGGTCTAATTAGTTCCGGCATGAATAAGAGAGGTGTATTACAGCTTCAATATTAGTTTTAACCTTAGTCGAGAAGTTTGTGCTAATCGGGAGATAAATTCAAACATGGGAAGAAAAAGAAAAACAGTACACGAGCCTTTTTCTTCAAACTACAAACTTTAAGGTCCTTTTTTTATTCAACCATAAACTTTAGGGTGCTAAAAATTAACAATGAAAACCAAGGGTTTAGAATATAAATACCCTTATACTTTGGGGTCCAAAATGCAAATAACCCTAAGTTGCACCGGTAATCTTTACTCCAAACAACATGACGACATAGCAAAAAGTGCCCCATGGAGTGATGAAGGACATTTTCTGTATATCTTCTTCGACCATCTTAATTTGATTGTACCTAGTGTACCGATCCATATATGACAAAAGCTTATGACCATAAGTATGGTTAACAAGGGCATCAGTGTATGTCAAAGGAAAACAATCCTTTGGGCTAGCTTTGTTCAAGTCTCTGAAGTCCACACACATTTAAACCCTTCCGTCCTTCTTCAACACTAGGATGATGTTAGCTATCCATTTGGGAAACTCAACCATCCTGATGAAATCGGCACCGATTTCTTTTTGGACCTCATCGTGAATCTTTTTGGACCATTAATTCTTGATTCGATGAGATCGTTGCTAAACTTGCTTGGCATCAAGATAAAGAGGAATGACATGCTAGGCAATCTCCGGATCAATCCCAGACATGTCTTCGTATGATCAAGCGAATACATCGATGAATTCTCTTATAAGTGAATACACTAGAATCTCAGGCATGTCTTCGTAAGATAAATATGTGTGTGTGTGTGTGTATGTGTGTGTGTGTGTGTGTCTATATATATATATATTTTTTTGGCAGGAAATAACTCTTCATTACCAAAAAGGCACTCCCAAATTGAGAGACCTAAGCTTACAAACAGAACCAAGAAAGAGCCTAATGTAAGAACAAATCTATATACTTATTGTATCAAGGAGATCTTTTAGCAAGGAACAAAAATCTATGTATAAGAGTATATTGAATCTTCTTTATGGCTTCTTCCTCATTTATTGTCTTTTTACCCACAGGAAACCTCTTGTAGTTTTTGTTCTCCAACACAATGGCTATAGTAGATGTGAGAACAGCAACAGCAATCAATTTGATAAACTTAGGTCTCTTCAAGTTCTTCCAGTTTGAAATCCAGTGGACTAAAGAGTTATAACCCTTCCTAATGCCAAGTTTGTAACAAAAATGATCAAGAATCTTCTGAGTAAAGGAGCAACCAACCAGAAGATGATCAATTGATTCATCCCCATTGCCACAAAGACAACAGACAGTATCAATAGCACTTCCATGAACAGCAAGACGAGTAGCCACATGCAGTTTTTTTTAGCAGCAATCCAAGCAGTAAAGATATGTCGATGGGGGGGGGGGATACCATTCCAAATAATTCGAACCCATAGCCATTTAATTGCATTCGGCAGCAACCATTCATAGCAGATCTTGACAGACAGCATACCATTATTTTCACCCCTCCATTTCCACTCACTATGATCCCCCCATTTGATTTTCTCTTTAATTCTGCACACTTATTTCCAACTCCATGTGCTGGTTGAAGGAGGATCATAGTGCCACCAATTATGGGTTTTAATATACTTCTCATGAATCCACCGAACCCAAAGAGAGTCTTTTTTCTTAGCCACATTCCAGACTAGTTTCCCCATCGAAGCAATGTTCTAAAGTCTTGGGTTTCTCAAACCCACACCACTAAATCTTTTAGGGGTACATAAAGTTTCCCAGTCCACCAAAGGAACACGATGTGAAGTTACATCTCCAGACCAGATGTAATTTCTACAAACTTTTACAACCTGCTCTATCACATTAGTAGGAAGGACAAAAATGTTAGTCCAATAACCCACAATACTTAACAGGACAGAGTTCACCAATTGGATTCTTGCAGCATAAGAGAGGTGCCTTGAGGACCAAACACGAAGCTTTGCAGTTATCTTCTCTACTAAACATAAGCAATCAAATTTCCCAATTCTTCCTGTTGTAATAGGTACTCCAAGATATTTCAAAGGAAAATTACCTTGAGAAAACGCTATAATATCTGCTAGCTGCTGAGTGTTGCTACTTTCACAACCAGCAAATACAATTTGTGATTTCCCCTGGTTTGCAATAAGCCCAGAACTACCAGCAAAATGATCCATAATATCAGCAATACATGTTAAAGATCCAGAATCCGCTGTACAGAATATGATCAGGTCATCCGCAAACATAAGATGGTTCACTTTTAGATTTTTACAACCAGGATGATAAGTGAACTCAGGATTGTATTGCAAGTTATCCAAGAGACGAGAGAGGTACTCCATCACCAATACAAATAATAAAGGGGAGATAGGACCACCTTGACGAAGACCCCGACCACCTTTGAAATAGCCATATGATGGACCATTCAAGTTAATAGAATAAGAAGGAGATGAAATGCACATCATCACCCAATGAATGAATCTTGCAGGAAAATGGAAAGCAGTTAGAGCTTCTTCAATGAATTCCCAATAAATTGAGCCATATGCTTTCTTGAGATCTATTTTCATAATACATCGAGGGGAAAGCCTTTTCCAATTATATCTTTGTGCAATTTCTTGACATAAGAGAATGTTATGAACAATCTCTCTTCCAGGAACAAACACACCTTGACTTGGATTGATGAGCAAAGGAAGAACCAATCTCAACCGAGAGCATAAAAGCTTGGAAATACACTTATAAGTGACGTTGTAGCAAGATATAGGCCGAAAATCAGAGGGTCATCAGGATTTAATTTTTTGGGAATAAGGGAGATTACCGTATCATTGATACAAGTCAACAAATTATCCCTATCAAAACATTCCAACACTGCATCACAGAAACAATTGCCAATCAAATCCGAATTATACTGAAAGAAAGAGCTGCTAAATCCATCCGGACTAGGGGCTTTGATAGTAGGAATGGAGAAAACAATGTCTCTTATCTCTTTTTTAGTGAATCTATCAATAAGAGAAAATTGTTGTTCAATACTCATAATATTTCCAGCCTGGATGATTTCAGATCTCACAGGAACTCTACTAATAATTCTGCTTCCCCAGAAGACCTTCAAAATAGCTTAGAACATGAGCATCCACATTATCAAAACCCACAATCTGTTCTCCTTCATCAGATAATAAGGAATAAGTGAAAGAACCAATCTGTTTCTTCTTCATTTTACCAAAGAAAACTCTGCTAGGACAATCCCCAAGATTTAACCAAGTGATCTTAGTTTGTTGCTGAATGAGGAGATTAGCAGAGTTTAAAATCCTTACATAGTCACCTCTTTTCTCCTTTTCCTGTTGGCAGAGAACAAGATTGCTCTTATCATTCATTAATTTTAGCTGCAACTCATCAAGTTCTTCTCTGCTTCTATTTACTTGTAAATGTAAATCAGCATACTGGTGTCTATGAAGCTTCTGAAGAGGTTTCCGAATAGACATCAAGAACTTGTGAAAATTATAAAGCTTATAGCCCTGATTCCTCTGTGAGAAAGCATCAACAACAATTTCCTTATACAAAGGAGAGTTATGCAACGTAGTACAATACTTGAAAGTATATTTGCAGATAGGAGCATTAGGAAAGGTTAGAAGAATTGGAGTGTGATCAGATAATCCAAAAGGAAGAAAAGTTGTGTTCACAAACCCCACCTGCACCAACCAATCCTCATTAGAGAACACTCTATCAATCCTTGACCATACATGGGAATTCGTCCAAGTGTAATAATCACCATTGAAATTCAATTCTTGCAAACCTGTGGTTTGTAAACAATCCTGAAAATCAGTGACTTCAAAGAATTCTACAGGGGTACCACCAATTCTATCATCAGGAAAAAGAATAGAATTGAAATCACCAAGCACAATCCAACCATCTTGCATACTCCTAGCCAAATCAATAAGGTATTCCCAAACCTTCTTCCTTTCATGAAGAGAATTCGAACCATAGACAAACGTAACATAGAACATAACACCATCGGTCATTCTAGTGACACAAATATGGATCCATTGAGATTGAGTATCAAGAACCTCAACCTTATAAATATGAGGTTTCCAAGAAACAAGGATGTGACATTTACCCTCCAAAACTGCATTATGGCTATAGCACCAACCATTCAACAAACTCGAACTCAATTCTGCCATTTTTTCATTTTTAACTTTAACTTCCAATAAACCTACTAAGCTCACCTGGTATTTCTGCAGGAAGCTACGAATATCAACCTGCTTATTATGCCTACCACAACCTCTAATGTTCTAACTCATGATGTTAACCATATCCACCTTTAGTTGACCCTCCTGCCTTTTGGAAAGCTTTGAGGACCTCTCCAGCTCGAATAGTATGAGGTCTATTTGATGGAGGGGGCAGGCCTTTAGAGGGTACTGTAGGAGTAGACATCGCATTCTTATAAATATTTGGCGTAGGAGAAATTGAAGAGCTATTAGTTGAAGGTGTACTTGTAATCCTCACAGAAGCTCTATTCCCTTTATCATCCGTAGAATTCCTTCCAACCTTCTTTGTTTTCAACTGACAATCATTTATCACATGACCAAAATTCTTACAGTGGCTACATTTGGTTGGTTTCCAATCATAGATAACCCTTTGAGATATTACTGTACCATTCTCAACAAAATTTATGGTATCAGGAAACTGACCTTCCACATTCATCTCTACCATTAATATGGCTGCAGTAAGATCTGATTTCTCCTTCGTTCGCAAGCATGTTTTGATAGGATTACCCAATGTACTTCCAATCTTACTAAAACCACTGGAATTCCAATATTTGACATCCAACTTCGGCAATATAATCCACACTGGCAGAGAAATTATCGAATCAGTATCAATACTATGCTCAGCATTCCATTCCTTCACCAACATTGGTTTGTTTCCATAATAGTAGACACCTTTCTCAAGAACCACCTTCTTATATTGATCTTCTTGAAATTTTATCACAAACACCCCTCTTCGTGCTTTCACTATTCTCTCAATCTCCATATCGCACCAAATCAATCTAATGAAAGCATTCATCTCTGGAACCGTCAAGCTACTACCCAGAATGCGGCAAAGCACTGAATTCTCCCACGATTCCTGAATAATATCATCCTCATTGATTTCAGCACATAGATTTCCATTAACTGACAATGGCGGAACAAATCTCAGACCCAAATCTCCTCCCCTATTAAAGAACTATAATGAGAAACAACATTTTGTGCATTCGAATCATCCATTACTCCAAAACCCTAGATAATCCCTCTCACTTTTCAACGAGAAGCTAATTCCCCAGAAAGATTCCGGAAACCTACCGAAAATTTCTTAGAGAGAGGTGCTCTCAGTAGAGAGAGAAAATCTATATGTGTGTGTGTGTGTATATATATATATATATATATATGGTAGCTTGGCGGAATTACGCACGCAATCTGTACTTCCGCGGGAGTATTAGGATCTGCAATATCTAAGTCCAATATTACACTTACTGATTATTGACATACCTCTCTTGGAAGGTATCCAACTTTTTGTGGAAGGCTTGATTGATGTAATTCCAACAAGTATCATGTGACCTTTTGCTTCCAGTAAGAAACCAATGAGGAACCAATTTTGAAAGAACTGCTAACGTCCTTATCAAAGTATGCAGAATCTTTTGATAACCCTATTCATATCTCTTCTAAATTTCTTTCACTATTTATATATTGAGCATAAATAAAGAATAGATACATATTATATAGTTGACATTGATAGGAGAAAAGAAAAAGTGCGACTGAAATGATAAATATCTTGGGCAAGACACATATTAAATGTCTTATCATGGTATAAAACCTATATATTTATAAATTAAATTGAAAAAAAATTACATGATTGGCTTCTATAACTATAATAAATATATATATAAATGGTATAAAATCACACTTATATATATATATATTTTAAAATTTACAAAAAAGCGTCTAAAATATGCCCAGCAGACGAGGTTTATTCGTTAGGGTGTCAATTTTAATTATTGGCGTAGCCAACATGTTCGAAGCTTCTTATAATTGATAATGAATAGTATCTGTCAAAAAATTTGAGGTAAAAAATAATAATACGTATTAGTTTTATAAAAAGAAAGACATTTAAATAGTGTATTGGGGTAAGACACGTGTGTTCCAATATGCTTAGCGTTGCCCATGCCGTGATGTACAGCACTACCCTAACTCTAATCATCTCAATAGGAGTTTTTACTAACTATTTTAGGCTAAGTTGTGAACTAAATTCTCCTCTGCTGTCTTTCATCCATACATATTGTTACATGTATATATATACTAATAAATAAATAAATAATAATTGAAAACACCAAGGCGGATAGGCATGGGTGAAAGATCTTTGAAGGGCAATTTAGTAAAATCAGAAGCGGAATGGAAAACGTTGCTGTTTTCAGTAAGAATTCCGGCAAGAAAGCGTTCCTCATTCACCTACGTCATGTTGCATGGATTTGGCAAAGCATCCTGATCTCCCTATCCCCACGACGTCGTTTTCGAAAGTAGGGTTGAAAGGTAAACAAATTAAGCTGGCTTGCTTTCATTCTGCAGCTTCCCTAGTAACTTCATTCATTCCTTGGAAATCGTGGGAAGAAGGTTTGTATCTTGGCTTTTAAACTCCCAGTTCATATCTGCTGTCTAGGTTTGTGATTATGTACTCTTATCATCCTTTTTTATCATTAATTATTATTACTATTGAATTCATACTTGGTATATGGTAATTAATTAATCAACTTTTTTTCAAGAAAAAAGTAATTTCTGTTTGTTTTGATCAAATTAAATTTGACAGAGAAAGCAGCTGGGTTGTAGCTATATATTTATGTATGCAGATCTGTGAAGAAATAGAAAAGACAATGATTTTTCATCATCACTTTTATTTTGGTCCTTGTAATTACAGCAGCTATAGATCTGCTTCACCTGCATAATCATGGCGGGGTTAGATTTTCATCTCTGGTTATTAACATCAATCTGTTTGGTCTCTTCATCACCAATATTATTGTTGTCTTTTTCATCAGGTTAGTTTTATTCTGTCACTTGTTCTCTAATTTTAGATCGATCTTCAGACAGAAAAAGATATATATATATATATATCTATCTCTAGATCGTGTGTGTGTGGGTTTGCTGTTGTTAACTAATTAAAGAGCTATGATGATATAGTTTTAAAATCCATCAAGCTAGGTGAGACTAGATGTTGGCTTTAAAATGAGTTTTGTTAATGGATGTATATATGAATATAAGGCTAGATATAAGATTTGTGAGTTAATATATAAATAAATAGTAAAGGGAATATGTAAATGTAGTAATTAATGATGATGGCAGGAAATTAAGGGGAAGATGGGAAGGGGGAAGATAGAGATAAAGAGGATAGAGAACACGACGAATCGACAAGTAACATTCTGCAAGAGGAGAAATGGGCTGTTGAAGAAGGCTTATGAGCTTTCAGTCCTCTGTGACGCTCAAGTTGCCCTAATTGTCTTCTCAAGTCGTGGCCGAGTCTATGAGTACTCCAATAACAAGTATGTACGCTACGCTACCTTACCTTTTTTTTTTTTTTTTTTTTATTACTCCACCCTTCAGTTCAACACAGACAAATATAATAGCTATATACTCCCTCCGTTCTTTTTTATCTGTCATTTACGGTTTTCAGTACCAATTTTTAATCAATAATTTCTAATATAAATATTTTGCAAAAAAATATAATATTATACTTTTTCAATAGTATTTTTTATTACGAATCTAATGACATCAATTTTGTATGATTAATCATTATAAAAATTAAAATATTAATGGTCAAAGTTTTTGACACAATTTCCATGGCGACTGATAAAAACAAACAGAGGGAGTACTATTATAAGCTATATATAAACTTAAAAAGTTTTGAATGGCTTGTTTGAGGATAAGTTTTATTTGGTTACCATTTATGTGTGTAATCTGATGTTTGCAAGATGCAGCTCATCTGATATTAGCTCCATTTGAGTTGACTAGAACATAGTACTCCTTTGCTGGCCAATTAATAGCTATATACTATTATTACTATATAGTCCAATGCTACCCCATCTGTTTACTTGCGTTTATTTCCACTTCCTTCATATATATTGTTCGATGTCCATTTTCATGCTTCTCCTTATTTCCTTTTCTACCTAATTTACTAAACCAAAATGATAAACATCTATAGATAAATTACAGTTTACAACTTCCCCATAAAAAAAGACAATTCCACCCAAAATTATTCAAATTTTCCTGAAAATGAAGAGGGTAATTGATGGAAGATTGGTGGATTTAACCCAAAAAAGACAATTCCACCCAAATTATTCAAATTTTCGCATACCCACAACAACTAGTCATTTCTTGTCATAGTGACACTTTGTACCAATTTAATAGCAATGAGTTTAGGGTAATTTGAACGCTGGTGGAATTTTTGCAAACTGGAGTTACATTTTTATTCGAGAACTCTCAGGAGAGAGGTTAGACAGAGTTCTACATACTTGCCAAAGTTATTTATGTTAAATTTACTAATTCTAATTGAATTTTAGTTGTATTTCATCCAAAACTCCCCTAATTGTAGACTCCATGGTATGTTGTCCTTCAAAATACATTATAAAAACATGATCTCTTAATTATATTTTCCTTAAAGAAGGTATCCCTAATCCAATACCCATATCATGGTCCTTCTGTTTATTTTTATGACTCGCAACAAAAGCATTTTCATTTGTTTTATTAATTTTGATAGGGCCACATAATTATGACCAAGCAATCAAAATAATTATTTTCTTCTTTCTTTTATATCCTCTATTCTGCCTTTCGAAGATGCTACAACCTTAATTAATTTAAATTTTATTATTTCACTCGATCATATCTCTCTCAAATATATTCAAGAATTGAACCTAAAGAAGACATAATTTGACGTTTGAGATTGTACAGTTTGAATTTTTAGCTTCAGGCTTCAATAACAAAACAAAAATGATAGTTACATATATTTTAGACATGGACAAACTTTAAATAAGACGTTTTAGTTATTTTTAAAAAACAACTATAAAGTTATTATCCATATAAACATAGAAGTGGAAATTAATAATAATTCCAAAAATGGTGGGGTTCAAAATCATCGCCAAAAAATTTAGGGTTGCAAAGTGCAAACTTTCCAACACATAAATTAGTAGCATAACCTCATTAGACACATAAAAAAAATCTTTTTCTCTATATTATCCATTTCATCTTCTGAAAATTGAATTATACTTCAAGAAATACCATGCTCATGTACTTTTAGTCTAATTTTAAGAGTGTATGTGTATTATTTGATCATATATATATATTTCGGAAAAATTGGCTAGATGATTCCATTAACAAAACATAGTTACAAAACTACTTCAGGCATACTTAGAGGGGCATACACACGTTGCGCAAAGAGCAAACTCAAAAAATAAAACTATTTACACTCTATCTCCTCTTTATCTACTTTGAACATCCATAGCAATAAGGTCACTAATCATGACTGAAGAATGAACACTATCCTCGAAAATTCTACTATTTCTTTCCAGTTAACTGTAGTAGATAAAAGATGTGAAAAAGAAGTATACTTGATGCATTTCCTTTTGGACCAGCCCCTAAATTGAGCTTGCTAATATCATTCCAGGAGCAAGAAGGCTAGCCCAAATTACACAGCCCATGATTCTAAACCACCTTTCCAAATTCACAATCTTCAAACAAATGAGTATGAAATTCCTCCTCCTTTTCACATAAAACACATCTATTAGCCAATTGATAACCAAATTTCTTCAATTTGTCCATAGTCAGCAAACGTCTCAACATACACAGTCACGCCATGAAGGAAAATTTAGGAACTCTGAATTTGTTCCACACAATGCCATGCCATTCAACTTGAATATGAGAACCCAACAAATAGAAATAAGATGAAGATATCGAGTATTGACTTAATTACTAGCATAATCTGTCTCAATTCATCCCGAACCCTCAGTAGTCTCCGCCAATGCCAACTTATATTTTGTCGGATTTCACATTCAAGGAATGGCTGTCGCTTCAGATATATATTTGTGAACCCATTTTACCCAAAGAGATTCTTTGTGCATAGAAACTTGCCATTCCAATTTACAAATATTATATATAAATATGAGAATGACAATTTGGTTAGCGAGTGAGCAGGGATGGACATCAAAAATTGCAGAGATGGACATCAAGTTTGCAAGGATAATTGATGTCTTTCTGATGTTCACTGTGCAAACTTGATGTTCACCATGCAAACTTGATGTCCATCTCTGCAATATTTGATGTCCATTCCTACTATTTTGGCAGTGAAAAGAATTCTACAATAGGTTAATAGAAGGTGTCTTGTATCAACCAAAAACACCAAGCATTTAGGTAGCATGATCAATAGTATGTACAACTAAGTCTCCAAAACTATGTTTCCTTTGAGCTTGTATTCTTTCCTCATTTGAGGTTGTGAATAATAATATTTTCTTTGCCTTGTTGCAAATCAAATATATATATATATATATATATATATATATATATATATATATATATATATATATATATATATATATATATATATATATATATATATATGTATGCATGGGTTTTGGTTTAAAATAATCCGAATTCGGAGGTCATTGGTTGAAAATAAACCAAACTCACTTTTTGGCTGAAAATAATCCAAACTTTTAACCTATTTACTCAGACTAAACCGAAATCGATTTCCAGCGTTAGAATGCTGACTGATCAACTTATGTAGACCCTAGTCAACATAAATTCAAACCAAAATCAATTAAAGAAACACGTGCTCAGGCTGCTTAGTCAGTATTCCGATGCTGGAAATCGATTTCGGTTTAATCCGAGTAAATTGGTTAAAAGTTTTGATTATTTTCAGCCAAAAAGTGAGTTTGGATTATTTTCAACCAATGACTTCCGACTTCGGATTATTTTGAGCCAAAGACCCTATATATATATAAAATTGTACTGTAGTGGGACACAATCGAGTGTATACCCTAAATATCATAGATTTTGTGTTGCATTTGAATCAAAACTTTGTACAGCACTTTACCACGATTTTTAATGAAATTACAACTTTTCACCCAATTTTTTTTCAATTTTTTATGATTTTTTTCAATTTTATTCCTTTTAAAAAATCATAATAATTGCTCAGAATCTCAAAAAAATAATTTAAAAAATGTTTTAGGAAGTAAATTTCATTACTTATCTAGGGGCAGAAACAAAAAAAACAAAAACAATATGGGGTAGGCATGAAAAAATTAAAAAGAATGTGGTGATGGATTTGGTACCACTACAATACAATTTTATTTTTTTTTGAACCACTAGAATACAAATTTAAAGTAGGGATTATTGCTATCCAATTTGCAAAAGGAGGGATTATTAGATAGGAAAATTGGATTTAATAATCCATACTTTTGTAAATTTGAGTTCATAATTTATACAGTACCACACATTCAAAACTCAATGACTTTGCAATTTTCATTTTCGATCTGAGCATGTGAACGCTTGTTAATTTTATGAGTATACTTATAAGTTTATACATGTGTTTCCACAGAATTATATACATATATATGCTCATAAATTAATTCTATACATCTTCTGTCCATCATATATCACAAAAGGTAGTTTGTTGCACAAAACGTCCCCGCAAGCGGAGGCTTAGGAAGGGTTCAACTACAAAGGAGTAATATAGGAAAACCTTATCTTGCATTTTGCAAGAGATTGCTTCCGGGACTCGAACCCGTGACCTCATAATCACATAACAACTCAATCATTGTATTAAGGCTCCTATTCTTTCTTTCGTCTTTCAAGGTGACCCGAAAAACTGAACAGATATTATTCCAAAAAGTAAATCAATAAAAATTACATTGCGATTCAAGGTCGTGAGAGCCTCATTGACATTTTCAAAGCAAGGCTAGTTGAGAAATTATCAAAAAGCTCTTGAATTTTATTATCCCTCACATTCTATAATTGTTGATAAGCTAATGCGTTTATTTAACAAATACATACTTTGGTACCTTAAGTTCTATATATTATCTGGAATATATATAAAACACAGTGTTTTAATGATATGGAAGTTAGAAGCAAAAAATTGTTAGGAGGTGTCACACATTTCTAACAATTGACTAGAAGGGACCTCATTTTTTTAATGCACTCGAAGGGGACCACATCTTTAAAGAACTGACTGTTGGGTGATTTTCCGACCATTTTGACTGAACTCCGGCAATGTATATATGAAAAGACAGAAATACCCCTATGTTTTATCAAACAATTGCTGGGAGGTACCATACATTTCTAAAAACTGACTAGACGGGGACAACTATTTTCACATCTCCTCTCTGCACTTTCTCTCTCCTCCTCCAAATATTAATACAACTAAACCCATCAAAACCATAAACAAACTCATTTTCTTCTTCATTCGTCCACTACCCAACCACCACCTCTAGCACCAGTCTAACCACCACCAACACCAACACCAACACCACCGCCACTTCAGCGCTCAGCCATCGACGATAACAACAATGGTCATTTTAAATCAAATTTTAATTTAAGTTTGACACAAGCAAACACTAATCGCTCTTCTCATTCTCTGTTTCGAACTGAATTCAACATCCACACAATAACCACCAATCAGACTCCATTTTCGCATCCCAAATATCACAACAAAAAGCCACTTCAGCCACCCAAAAACAGTCATAACCACCCGAGCTCTATCTTGAACCATCCCCGTTTCTCCTCTATTTTGCGCGACCAGACCTCAGCTGCCGCCGAGGCCGCTAATGTTGACCGACGCCCAAACCCACGACACCCAAATGTCGCACCTGACGCCCTTCCTCCTCTCTCCTTGCTTGCTTGATATTAGGTCTTGACGGGTTGAGTTAAGACCCACAAAAAAAAAAAAAAAAAACAGATTGAGAAATTGACATGTTGATGGAGTGAAGAAAGAGATTTGTGTTTGGTTGTGTCAAACTTAGATTGTGGTTTGATTTAAAATAGTCGTGGTGGTTCTCGGTGGTGGCTGAGTGTCGAATTGAGTGATGGTGGTGTTGTTGACGGTTGGACTGGTGGCTGTGCCGATGGTCGGGTGGTGGACGAATGAAGAAAAAGGAGAAGAAATAGGTTTGTTTATAATTTTGATGGGTTGAGTGATATTTGGGGGAGGAGAAAGAAAGTGCAGAGAAGTGGTGTGAAAAAAGTAGTCCCCGTCCTGTTAGTTTTTAGAAATGTATGACATCTCCCAGCAATTGTTTGATAAAACATAGGAGTATTTCTGTCTTTTCATATATATATATCGCCGGAATTCAGTCAAAATGGTCGGAAAATCACCCAGCAGCCAGTTCTTTGAAGATGTAGTCCCCTTCGAGTGCATTAAAAAAATGTGGTCCCCTTCTAGTAAGTTGTTAGAAATGTGTGGTATCTCCTAGCAATTTTTTGAAGTTAGAAGTTTATCATTTTTGCTAGAATTTTAATTTTGATGATCACAATTTTCTTGATGAATCCAATAATATTGTTGGGGTTCCTTCTGGGCTTGTTTCCAAGGACAGACCTTCGTTGGTCTAATCTAATGCTTGTGTGGCCCGCTCCCTACATTTGGTTTATCCCCATAGAAAGGCCCGGTGAATATAATGCATATAGTTGTAATAAAAAAAATTGTATGAAATATAACTTCAAATATTAGAGGACATCTTTAAAGGAAAATTTGCATACGGTCCATTTTAGGTTTATGACATTTACAAATTCAATTTTGACATTTTTGAGTTAATATTTACTTGCTTTGACCCCTTGAACCAATTTAATTTAGCAAACTTTTTAAAAACATTAGCAACTTTTTCGGCGAATGTATGATTTGTAATAATATTTGTTTGCTAAAATTGACAATAATTTTAGCAAACAATACACCTTCGCAAAAGAAAAAAAAATGTTAAATGACCTAAAATGATTTCTAAGTTAAATTAGACAAAAGATGAGGGGCATAAATATTAACTAAAAAAAAGGATAGAATTAAATTTATAGATATAATAAACTTGAATGAGAGTATATGCAAATTTTCCCATATTTAAACCAGAAAAACAAAATGTGACGTCCTTAAACCACATAGAAAGTAATAGAGGTTAGGTTGTCAAATTGTAGTTATTTCCAAAAAATTAATAAGTGGTAAAGTTGTTACATATGATCCCTCACTCTATTTTAGTGCGTCAACCGAATTCACATCTAAACTTAAACTTATATGGGTTTATGGAGAGTATGTATATTTATTTTGGGAAATTTAACTTAAATAATTTGAATTTTGGGGCATAATAGACTTAACAATATGAAGTTTAGATTTGGTTATGAATAATCTGAACTTTGGGCCCCTTGAATTCTAATAACATGCCACTGAGTTAAATTCAAGAGACCCAAAGTTCAGATTATTCAGAACCAAATTTAAAGTTTAGATTATTAATATAAGTTTATGACCCAAAGTTCAGATTATTTAAATCCAATTTTCCATTTGTTTTTTCTAAATCGGGTAAATTTGGTTGGTCTACTGGACTCTTATCTCAGGGTAACCACCAAAGAAATTAACAGGCTAGTGGGTAAGGAAGGTTGGAAAATTGTTGGGAGGTATCACACATTTCTAACAACTGACTAAAAGGGGACCACTTTTTTTAATGCACTCGAAGGGGACCACATCTTCAAAGAACTGGCAGCTGGGCGATTTTTCGACCATTTTGACTGAATTCCAGCAATATATATGAAAAGACAGAAATACCCCTATATTTTATCAAATAATTATTGGGATGTGTCATAACATTTCTAACGCTGATTGAACGGGGACAACTTTTTTCACATCTCTTCTCTACACTTTCTCCTTCCTCCTTCAAATATTAATACAACTCAACCCATCAAAACCATAAACAAACTCTTCTTCTTCTTTTTCTTCGTTCGTCCACTACCCGACCACCACCACTACCACTAGTCCAACCACCACCTACAACACCACCACTTCAGCACTCAACCACCACCGAGAACAACGATGACCATTTTAAATCAAATCTCAATCTAAGTTTGACACAACCAAGCACTAATCCCTTCTCATTCCCTATTTGAAACTGAATTCAACTCCCACACCATAACCACCAATCAGACTCCATTTTTGCATCCCAAATATCGTCAGAAAAAGTAACTTCAACCACCCAAAAACACCCATGAGCACCATCCCCTTTCTCATCTATTTCGCGCAACTAGACTTGCAGCTGCCGCTGTGAGCGACCTATATTGATTGACGCCCAAACCTACGACAACCAAACGTCGCACCTAACGTCCTTCCTCCTTTTCACTCCATGCTTGCTTGTTATTAGGTCTTGATGGGTTGAGTTAAGACCCAAAAACAAAAAAACAGATTGAGAAATTGACATGCTGATGGAATGAAGAGAGAGATTTGTGCTTGGTTGTGTCAAAATTAGATTGTGGTTTGATTTAAAATAGTCGTGGTGGTTCTCGGTGGTGGCTGAGTGTCGAATTGAGTAATGGTGATGTTGTTGGCGGTTAGACAGGTGGTTGTGCTGGTGGTCGGGTGGTGGACGAATGAAGAAGAAGCAGAAGAAGATGGTTTTGTTTATGGTTTTGATGGGTTGAGTTGTATTAATATTTGGGGGAGGAGAGAGTGCAGAGAAAT
The DNA here is from genome assembly GCA_029582165.1 of Portulaca oleracea. Taxonomy (NCBI): domain Eukaryota; kingdom Viridiplantae; phylum Streptophyta; class Magnoliopsida; order Caryophyllales; family Portulacaceae; genus Portulaca; species Portulaca oleracea. The sequence goes on along the minus strand of CM055890.1, from coordinate 3,367,340 downwards.
GGTGTGAAAAAAGTGGTCCCCGTTCAGTTAGTTTTAGAAATGTATGACACCTCACAACAATTGTTTGATAAAACATGGGGGTATTTTGGTCTTTTAATATATACTGAAATAACCTTAGAGGAGGGGTGAATAGGGTTGTATAAGACTTTCTGCACTTATTTAACACAAGGACGTTAATAGTACTTTTATAACTGAATAATATTTCTTTATTGATAAGCTTAAGTGCAAGGAAAGAGAGGAGGTTACAAACTCGGCAAGGTCAAGGACTGTGGGGTCAGTGGCGGATCCAGGATTCAAAGTCAATGGTGTCAGATAATTTCCTTAAAAATTGAACACAAATATGACAATAAATTCACATTGATTTAATCAAACCCTAATTTGATCACATTGATTTATTCACAAAAATTTAATTTATAAATTACAACTAAATATGACAATAAATTCAATCAAGAGGAAAGAGTATAATTCGATTTATAAGTGTATAAACGATAATTTAACAAAATTTGCTCATTCATACACATACAAGTGATACAACAAGCAATTAAATGAATTAACAAACCCTAATTTAATTTCATTGACTTAATCACATAAATCTAATTCATAAATTGCAACCAAGTATGAGAATGAATTTAATAAAAGAGTAACTTGAGAAAAGAATAATAGAGTGACTTACATAAAATATAATTTAATAATGGAGTTAGGGTTAGAGAAAGTGAAGAGATTGTGTTGTATATTATGATTGTATAGTAATGAAAGAAAAAAAAAGGGTATGCGTAAGAACTGTCTAATAGTCGGCTAACAAGTAACAAGGGCGGTACATATGTAAACCTTTTTTTTTAAAAAAAAAAAAATCCAAATAGCTAAAAAATGGCCGTGTTATGGTTTGAACCCACGACCAACAAGACAAGCCTATCCTTTCTCATAGTCGCACAATTACCAACGGGCTGTACATTTCTTTTCTACTTCTTTAGGGTGTCAAAAGTTATATAAGCTTAATATTTTTCCGATTTTTTGTAAACTGATTTATTTATTTTTTTAAATTTTAGTGGTGTCAATTGACACCACTACAACACATGTGGATCCGCCCCTGTGTGAGGTCATCAACGTATGCTTACAGGGGCAGAAACTTAGAGTGAATTTCTGCAGAGGAGGCTTCGCAGTTGAGGCTAGAAAGATTCAGAAACACACTAAAGGTGGAACACAATTCTCACTTTAGCTACACACCCTTGAGGGCCTCACCAGAACACACTTGCTGGTTACACAACTCACTACTCAAAACCAAGTAGCTACACTCGGAATTTTCTATCACAAAATTCCTATACACGATTTATCTTGCTTGGAGTCGTTAATTGCTCTTTGGTTGTATTTATAGTTGAAGCTCTTCAAATGATAACGTCCTCTTTCCTTTGTTGAAGATTGTTTCCTTTCTTGTTTGATCTCCAATCTTCACAAGATATCTTGATCACTTGTATTCGATATCTTGTATTCGATATCACACACACAATATATCTTAATCCAATCTTCTTGATCTCCAATCCAAGATATCTTAATCCAATCTTGTTGATCTCCAATCTTCTTGTATTTGATATCTTGGGAGATTTGTTCCAATCCGTTGAGTATCTACAAGATAGGATCACTTGTCATAATAGGAACATATAATATTAAGGAAACAAGAATAATATATAGAGAATAATGTATAATCAACTTCCCTGATTTAATCTTGATTCCAGTCTTTCAAACAAAACTTTAGTGCTTAGTTTACTGCTGTTGCTAGAGGTCCTCTACGACGAGTAGGCGGAGGTGCTCATGGTAGTGGTGGGTTTCTTCATATAAATCGTCGGAATTCAGTCAAAATGGTTTGAAAATCACCCAACAGCTAGTTCTTTGAAGATGTGGTCCCCTTTCGAGTGCATTAAAAAAAAGTAGTCCTCTTATAGTCAGTTGTTAAAAATGTGTGGCACCTCCTAGTAATTTTTTTGTGGGCAAGGGGTACGCATCAAACTGTTGATGACAAATATAATCCATCAAATTTGCAATTTTCACCTATGGAAAATATTTTGATTTTACCAAAAATTGAACCTTGGTAGGAAGCATGAAAGTTCACTACGGGCTGTTTGATATTGATGAAAGTATATGCTAGACATGGTTTATGAGTTTTGAAGTTACATTAGTAAAATATGCAAGTGTATATATGGATCAATTTTCATTCGTTCATTGTCGATTTCATCAATTTGACATTCTAATTCGATGAATTTTGCCCTCACATTTCTTTGCTTGCTTTCTGTCCTGAAATTGGAAGCAGCATAAGATCAATAATAGAGAGGTACAAGAAGGCAAATAGCGATGGCACCAACTCCGCTTCTGTCACCGAAATCAATGCTCAAGTAAGCTAAAATTCGTTAACATTATATTCATCCACCACCATGCAAAATCATGTATGTCGTACTTAGAACTAATATGATTGCTTTTGAACTTAATAATGCATCTGACGTGTATTGACTTACTTTTTTTTTTTTTTTCATGCATTGTACCTGTGAAGTATTACCAACAAGAATCTGCAAAGTTACGACAACAAATCCAAATGATGCAAAGCTCTAACAGGTTAGCTAATATTGAAGAATTTATTGTAATTACTCTCAGATTGTTTCCTCAATCAATGAGTACGTCTAAAAAGTAATCATCCAGTTTAAGGGATTGGATAAAGTATGGGTGAAATGCAACTTAAATCTTGGTTGAAAGCAAAAACAACATCATTTTGGCAAAATAATGAAAAATTGTCTTCATTTTAAAGTAGATAGATTTGCATTTGAAAAACAAAAGAACTAGGACATTTTTAAGTTTTGTTGTACTTTCATATAGTTGAGATAGGTTAGTTTTGTACTGTACCTAATTGCTTTAAACTAGTCATCATAATACATGTAAGTTATCAAGGATTACTCTTGCTTAATTTCATTCTAAATACCTTAGGGTTAGACACACATTGATTGTTTAAAGATGTCAGTTTATGCTATTATATTTGGAACCAAAAAGTTGATGTTCATTCATGTATATATGAATATAATTGGCTAGATTAGTGTATCTACTAAGAAGTTATAACTGTGCAGAAATCTGATGGGAGAATGCTTGAGCTCATTGACTGTGAAGGAGCTGAAACAACTAGAGAATCGACTTGAAAGAGGGATGTCAAGGATTAGGTCAAAAAAGGTTGGTATGCTTATCGATTGGATTGTTTGCATTTTGGATCCCAAAGTATAGGGTAATTAATTTTCAGAACCTTTCATTTTTAACATTAATTTTTTGGACTCTAAAGTTTATAGGCTAAATAAAAATGAACTTTAAAGATTGCGGGGCGAAAATAAAACTCATGTCACATTTTTTTTTCTTCCCATATATGTTTGAATTTCTCTCTTGATTGCTCTCAAACTTAAGAACTAAGGTTAAAACTGATATTGAGGTTATAATACACCTCTCTTATTCATGTCGGAGCTACTTAGACCTGTAACTATACGGGTCTAAGTAGCTCCGACTTATGGGTCTAAGTAGCTGCGACATGCATAAGAGATGTGTATTATAGCTTTAATATCAGTTTTAATCTTAGTCCTTAAGTTTGACATCAATCGATCGAGAGAGAAATTCAAACATATATGGGAAGAAAAAAAAGAACGGGACACCGGACTTTTTTTCAGCCCACAAACTTTAAGGACCTTTTTTATTCAGTGCATAAACTTTAGGATCCAAAAAATTAACGTTGAAAATCAAAAGTCCAGAAAATTAAATACCCTATATTTCAGGGTCCAAAATACAGAAAACTCCTTATCAATCAACCTCCAGCTGTTTTATTATCATTAGGCTGTAGGCTACAAATAAACACACAGTTAAGGATTTCAATTGCATAACGTTGAAATTACTTACTTTTATTGCAGCATGAAATGTTACTCGCAGATATGGAGTTCTTGCAGAAAAGGGTAATCACCTTTCTTGTTTAGTTTAGTACCTTTCAGTCAAACTCTAATTGTTTACCCCCATGATGCAGGAAAAAAGAGATATATAAATTAAAGAGTGATGATTATTCAACAACCAAAAATGAAAAATATATAGTAATGTTGATCAAATCTATATTTGATCGATTGAATCTGTGAATGGACTGTGACCATGCAGCTAGGCCCGGTCCTGACATTTTTGAGTCCCAGGCAACATAGTAGACCACGTTTTAGATTGGGTCCTTTTAAAAAATTACGTCAACATTCATGATAGAAAATGGTACTAAGAATTTAATTAAAATGCATATCTATAAAAAACCAATTTTTCTTTTCCATTTACAACATGTGGCTCTTCTGTGAAAACTTGATAAAAAATTTATCATTACTGTTCCCTATAAAAATAGACACTTAAAAAAGTTTGATTTTTTTTTAACAAAGTGACATGTGAACCCCTTTTTTCTCTCCTTATTTTATTTACAAAGCATGTTGAGCCTTCTGATACTACTATCTAACTATATTCTCGATCTGGTCCTTAACCTAAGACAATTTTTTTTTTAATCGTGGACCAGAGCCAGAAACAGAAGATTTTGTTAAAGAAAACCATCCAAGACGTGATACATAATACTAAAATAGTTAAACTTCAAATTCTCAAGTTGTAAAACATTACACGCAAATTGAATATTTAAAACTTTTCGGATAATATCCTTAACTGTCGTTCTTACTAATTCATGTTTTAAGTACATCTCTACTAAAATGTTTTTGATCCAAGAATTATTTAGTTATTGATATTCTTAAGGGAATAATGTTTCCACAAAATTAAAATTAATAGTAATTGCATGACAAATATATTTTTATCTTTACTTAAAAACATTAATAAAATTTGAAAAAATAATTTCTATATATAATATAATAAGTAAAAGAAATAGTGAAGTTACGACTTGTAGTCGCTACTATTTATGATATGATATGCAATAAGAGAAATAAAATATAAAAAAAAGAGATAATATTATCTAGCTAAAATGGTATTAAAAGAAAATGAAAAATATATCGAGTACATAAATTAAGCAAGGGGCAATAGAAATAAAATAATTTTTGGAGGGAAATAAACTTTTGGAGTAAAATTTGGGATAAAAAAAATGGACAACATCAATAGTAGGAGTTTGATCTTAGAAAATTGGCGTACATAACACATAAGGATAAATTAAATAAGATCAGGCAAAATTTCAAGTAAAGGAAATCAAATCGCTGACATCAACAATTTGATTACAGTAAAATACCCATGATTACCACTGTGATAAATTATCTATACTATTCAATTTGCATTACAATAATTTTATCGTAGTTGGGGGTGGTCGGGGCCCCTTTTTGTCTCCGTATAATTCCTCCGCTACCGTGGGCCCTAGGCGGTCGCCCCTTGGGCCTACCCCTTGGAACAGCCCTGCATGGCTGCATGCAGCCTAGAAAATTGTCATGATCTCTGTACGTAGAATGAACAGAAATTGTTGATAGTTTTGGAATTTGAAAGTAGAGAGAGGGGAATGTGAAAAATCTCACATTGGTGGTGGAATAAACCTTTCACTAGTTTATAATAGGGAGTACTACTTGGACTAATACTTAGTTAATAGATTACTATTAGGTTAGTAGTGGTACAAGGTTCAATGCGAAGCATTGAACCGCATACGCACGTGTATGTCGGTTGTCGGCTTATTAGGCGACACTTAGCACTTTGCGGTGCTGGAACATGAAACATATGGTGGACTCAACTACACTATATAGTTTTCATTTTATAATTTATTTGATTTAATTTAAATAAATAAATAATTATAAATTATCCAATAATTTGTTTCCTGAATAATAGGAAGCAGTTTTATAGTTTTATCTATAAAAACTACTTAGCCAACTGACAACCTCTCTCTCTCTCTCTCTCTCTCCCATATTTGCTCAACTTAGCCCCGTTCCTTTATACGACTAGCTACGGTGCGGTGCGGTGTGCTGTGTGGAGGAAATGTGGTGGATTGTGGTGGGTTGGAAAAAGTTGTGGTGGATTGTGATGGGTTAGGGAAAGTTATGGTGGGTTGTGGTGGAATATGGAAAGTTTAACTTTTAATAAAAAGATAAATTAAATTAGAAAAGTTAGATTATGGTGGGTTGTGATTGATTTTGGTGGAATATGGAAAGTTGCATGTGGTGTGGCACCGCAGCCTGCCAGCTGCATTAAAGAACGGGACTTGAGTTTTCACAAGGGTTGATTAATCCTGGAGGAATATTTGTTAATCTAGAGAGCATTTGGGTGATAGAGGACAAATATTTCCTTAAAGACAGTGAATTAATGAGCGAGACGCAGTATAATAAAAACATACCTAGTCCTTGACAAAAGTGGATATCAGATTATGTGCACTATGGTTTGGTCTGAAACCACCGGAAATAGCTTAGTCATTTTAGAAGGCGACGGCGACACAAAGATAATTATTGGTCACTAAAAAGTGACAATGAAGGTGACACTGACACTGCCGCACTTTCACGTGCCAAATATACATTTGAGAGCTTGAAAGACGTACTTGAACTAGAATCTGATTAAACTCATGAATGAGATCTCCTTTTTTCGATAGTTGGAAGCCGAAAGGGTATAAAGCATCAAAGATACTTCAAAAACATCCGCAAAAACAGCAAAACAACAGGAACAAATATACAACAACAACAACTGGAAGATACAGACAAGAAAACTAAGACAGCTACAAAACAGCTAATAAACGACCCAAAAAGTGATTCACATCTTCTTGGTTGGTAAAACCTTTAACTCACGTAGCTCTCTCACCAAATCCCTCTTTCGATCAAGCACCGCTTCAAAGTTTTTACGGTCCTTCAACTTCCTCGGCACTTCAGAAGTAGTTGACTTAGTCTTTCGAGAAGCATCCAAAACCAACCACCATTTAGACTTCAAAAACGCCTTACATCTACTTTTACGCCCAGCACCAGCTTTTGAACGAATCAAGATAGAATCCTCAAGATATAGAGAAACATCAGACACAGAATGGATTGACATAACACATCCTTGTACGAACGCAGAGGTGGTGAAAAACAACTAGGAGAACCAACAACACCAACACCAAGCGAAAAACGACTCAAATTTCCGCAGATGCATGAGATTTGAAATAGTTCCCTCAGAATTAGCAGGAACAATTGAGCCAACCCTTTGATGAATAATTGGAAATTGAGACAACCTACTCTGTTTGTCTTTAGGGATCCAAATCCACTTGGCAGATTTAGAGTACTACTTCTTATTGAATTTAGCCCACGAGATAGCCAACAAAGAGCCATTGAAACACCTACCATTAAGACTTTGAATAACATTCAAACTTGCTTGTCATCAAAGTGAACAAAACCGAACTTCTTCCCATTCCTACCCATCTTTTGAAGAATATAAGCATCAAAGAGAAGCCCAAAATCAGCAAAAAGGTTCTTCAAACCCAAATTGTCAACCCCAACAGGCAGGTTATCAACAAACAAGGAGAAGGATCGAGACCTAACTCCCGACGATATATTGAAAGAGGAATCAACAAGTTGACCAAAAACCTCATTCACAGCAGCATCACCCGCTGGCACAGAATCAGTAGCGGGGGAAACATCCACCCCACTCAACGCCACAAGTTCCTTAAGAATGCACACAATCTCACTAGCTTTAGACAGAGTAGCCATAGACAACACATCACCAAGACCACCCTCAGAAATACTCTTAAATTAAATTATTGGAATCAACAATGGAAGATAACGCAGACTTAAGCACAAAACATCTAGAAACAGGAGGGGACATTGTATTCACACACCCCATGCAACCGAACAAAACCCAAAAAGAAGACACGAGAAGCAAGAAAAGAAAACTTGAGGCAAGAAACGACTACCGGCTCTGGAGAGGCGATGAAGAAACACAAAAAGCCATCCAAACTGACCCACTAGAGGACCATAGAAGAAAAGCAACCACCGGTCTCTTTATGCATGGTTTCCCGGAGTCTTGAAGAACGTTGTTTCACCTTAATCTTTTATAGGTAGATTACTCTATGGTGTTGAACACGCAAAGCAATTTTCATTGACCAAGAAAATATTTGCAGTTTGGTTTTTTGTATAGGTCTAATAGGTCATCGTTACCTAGATATACTGTAGATCTCAGTTGTTTATGTTTTATTTTATACATTTTTTTTGTTTATTTGTGAATTAACTATCGTCAATTGTCACAAAATATACTCATGTCGTGTTAACCTAACATTTGTTCAGGTTAACCATACCTAAAACTTATTGGGTTTACCACCCTCACTTTCTGGGTTAACCAACCAATACCTTAACTACATACCTCATTTGATTTTAACCTAGTTGAGGTCCGTTGTGGACCTGTGATTATATATATTCAAATGTCTCTCTCCCATACCTTGTGTTGGTCACTAACATTTGAATGCAGGTGTTCATGGCGTGTTAACCTAAGATTTGTTTAGGTTAACTCAGAATTTATTGGGTTTACCAAGCTCACTTCAATACTTGGGTTAACACGCCATTGGACGTAACTTTTTGGATTATTTTCCAAAAATATTTATCTAACTTAAATATCTAATTTGACATCATCTCAAGTCACATCTGACATTTGACAAACCTATACTCAACTTTAAAAAATAATTCTAAATTGTTTTTCTTATTAGCAATCTTTGATTGATGACAACATCATATTGCAAGAAAAACAAGTCAATAAAAATTCCCTTTTTGAGCAACACTAGAGAATAATTTTCCCATCATTTATCTGTCATGGTACCTATAATCTTGTTTTCCCACATATGTAGGAGGCAGATCTTGAGCATGAAAACTCATTTCTCCGAGCTAAGGTACGTCATACGAGCCAAGGGATTCAAAGAGAGCTTCTTATAAAAAAATATGAGATCGAAAATTTATTGGTCTAAAATCACAGTTAAATATCTATATATTTGGCCAATCTTATGTGTGTTTTGTGTGGGCAAAACTTAGGTTTAAAAACAAACTAATGTGAGGTATGCACTGTTGATAATTTATCTATACTGGAATTATTGCATTTGATTCGTTATTGTCGTCTATAGTCTATTTATTAAATTACCATATGTGATGTGATTATTCTAAATGTTACTAGTTGACTATATCAATACTAATAGTGCGTATACACATATACATATAATTACTTTAGAGTACAAGGTACGGACCTTTGAAAAATAAATTAAAAATTACATAAAAGATACATCCTGGAAATACATTAAACGATACAATTAATATATTCCGTAAAAGTCACATCGGAAAATAGAAATGGTTTATTACATATAACTAAAAGATACATTTAAATCATGAAAAAAATATGTATATAACATTTACAATGGAAAAGCTACATTACAACTTAGAAATGATACATTAAATAAAAGCCACATTTGAAAATAAAAATGATTTGTTACATATGAATGAAACATACAATACATCATGGAAAAAGATAGAACACTTATAAAACAAAATAAATTACAATCAGATTCGAAAAGTCTGACTTTAGTACTACCATTGACCCATTTTACTATTGTTGATGAGTAATTAGAGTAAAGAAACTAATTTTTTTTATACGATTGACGATGAAAAAAAAAAAAATTATAAAGTTGAACAAAAATACATTACAAAGTAAGATAAAGATACACTTAAAAATATAAAAAGATACAATGAAAAGCTATTAACGCTACATCGAAAACTTAACAAAGATACATCGAAGATCAAGAGATACGCCAAAACATTCAGACGTGGTACATACAAACGCTTGTAATTCGCTCAAGGTTCTTGTATGTATGTTCCTTTAGTTTAGAGACATTATTGAGTTTCATGTTGCAAGGCACTCATTAGTATAATCAATTGCAATCTCTCTCTCTCTCTCTCTCTCTCTCTCACACACACACACACAAACACACAAACATACATACATACATACATACATACATACATACATATATATATATATATATATATATATATATATATATATATGAAAGAACCCTAGAGGGGGGTGAATAGGGTTATGAAAATTTCTACACAAATACTCATTGGTAAAGGACGTTAGGGTTTCTTAATCTTTTCATATTGAGATTCAACTAAGATAAACCAAGGTAAGCTGAAATAAAGGACAATAAGAGATAACTGAATAACCTCCTTTATTTCGTTGGAACAATATATGCTTGAATGTGACAACTGCCTAAGGTGAACGTCCTTAGAGTTGCAGCGAACAACGAAGGTTCACAACTGCCTAAGGTGGATGTCCTTAGGGTTGCAGCGAACAGCGAACAATGAAGCTTCACAGCTGCCTAAGGTGGATGTCCTTAAGGTTGCAGCGAACAGCGAACAACGAAGGTTCACAACTGCCTAAGGTGAATGTCCTTAGGGTTGCAGTGAACAACGAACACCGAAGCTTCGAACAGAGTTTCTAGGAAACACACACCAACCACAAATTGGTGTAAACACTAATCGATCCTAAGTCCTTCTAGGAATAAGAGCATCAATCAAATCCTAGTTCCGTTAAGGAATCGATTACACTCAAACACAAGTTTTTCACCGAATACAACTTTTCTACACGAAGATAAGAACTCAAAACAGAGCACCCTCTGTTTTGGTAACACCCGATTACTTCACTTGGAATTTTTAATTTCTTCGGTCTTCAATTCATCTATTTATGGGCGCAACTTGTAGGTAGTAGTCATTGGGGATCTATTATTTCCTTCTACGCATCTTGCTTGTCTTTCCAGAATTGATGATGATTTTTCCTTCTTTGCACTTTGCTTGTCTTTCCGAAATTGACGATTTTCCTTTCCATCTTTTGGAAGATTTCTCCGCAAGTCACGATCCTTGTTCCTTCTAATTTCTTCACGATTGTTTCCTATACAGCAAGATTTACAATCGATTAGTCTGGATAGAAATAAGAATGGAGGGATCGAGTAACTGGTTTCCAGAAATACTTCCCTGTTCCTTTTATCTTTCGTGCTTGACATGAACGTCCTTGAGATGCTTGACGTAAGTGTCCTTCAGCCTCTTGACGTAAATGTCCTTCAGCCTCTTTCGTATCACAGCTTTTCTGGCTAAATGAATTTTGGCTTTTATTCAAAACTGATCCAGTCGCCAAGGCAACATCCTTGGGGGGTTTTAACAATATATATCCGAAAAAAATTACTCGGAGGTACTCTAACTTTTGGTGAAATGTTTTTCAGGTTCCCCAACTTTTCAAAACTCATTTTGGGGTACCCTTACTTTTTGGGTTAGAAATTATTAGGTACCTTTTCGGTCATCAATTTGGTTAAGTGGCCGAAATACCCTTGTTCTTCCATTTTTTAAGAAATACCCTTCAAGAAGAAGAATAAGGGTGTTTCATTCACTTAATAAAATTGATGGCTGGAAAAGCACCAAATAATTACTAACCCAAAAAGTAAGGGTACCTCAAAATGAGTTTTAAGAAGTTGGGGTACCGAAAAATAGTTTCCCCAAATATTGGGGTACCTCCGAGTAATTTTTTGATATATCCATCCCATGTCCTGTAGTGCTTTAAGATTCGTATAAGTACTGCGAACCAGATTGATTCGATTAGTAAGACTTTTTTTTGGAAGGATTTAAATTCTAATAAAGGTCTACCTATGGTCGCTTGGGACAAGGTTTGTAGGCCAAAAGCTTTAGGTGATTTATGGCTTAGAAATACAGAGGCGGTAAATAAGAACTTCCTTTCTAAACTCCTCTGGAGAGTGATGTTCGGTAAGGGGCTCTGGGTAGACCAAGTTCGGGCTAAATATGTGTAAAATAACGATATTTTTACAATCAAGCCTAATGCTACGGATTCTTGCGCTTGGAAATCAATTTTGAAGATTAGACCTATCTTTGCGAAAGGTCTTCGATGGCAGGTTGGTAATGGTACGAAGATAGATTTCTGGCTGGATAATTGGTGTGGACAAACGAGTCTTGTGGAAAAAATTCACGGCTCCGACATGTCCAGAATAGATACCTCTTTGGGGGTGATTCATTTTATTAAGGAAGATAAAACTTGGAATGAGGAGCTTCTTGGCTCGCTGGTCACCCCAGACGTTTTGGATTCCATTAAAACAATCCCTATTCCGTTTAACCAGATGGATGATTCCCTTTGTTGGGGTCTCACTAGCTGTAGAGCTTTTTCAACAAAATCTACCCCTTGGCTCGCTCATAATAGCGTGAATTTCCAGAATACGTGGGAATTTAAGTGGATATGGAAGTTGAATATTCAACCTAAATTGAAACTGTTCCTCTGGCAAATGTTCCAAGATGTGCTTCATGTTAAAACTCATCTTGTTTATCGTGGTATGAATGTACTTACTTTATGTCCTCTCTGTAATTCTTCTCATGAAAGTGAGGATCATTTATTTTTGCATTGTGAGTATGTTCAGGAAGTTTGGCATGCGTCCAAGCAACATGCTTGGATTCCAATTGCCCCGGATTTCAATGATACGCTTGATTCCTTTCTCAGTAGATGTTTGAGACAATCTTCTCGGTTTGTTATTGATAAAGTTGTAGCTTTGTTGTGGAGTATTTGGAAAACTAGGAATATGGTGGCTTTCAGCCAAAAAACTACTCATCCTAGTAGTATGTTATTACGTGCTAAGCGAGCTTTTGCTAAATGGAGGTTTAAGGAAAGATTGAATGAGTCCTTAGGCGGGATGGCCGCACAGACCTCTCCTTCTAAGGCATGTGTGAGGTGGGTTTCTTGCTCTAAACCTTCAGAGGGAATGATTAAAATCAATTCTGATGGGGCCAGGAGTGCTAGTCGTGCTGGAGGTGGTTACATCATCAGGAATGATCAAGGTAGAGTACTTCGTGTAGCAGCCTTCAATTTGAGTAATTCCTCAGTTTTAACTGCCGAAGCCGTTGCTATGCGTAATGGGATTAGGGATGCAGTCTCCATTGGATTCCGAAGGATAGTCTTAGAAGGGGATAATCTCACTCTTGTTAATGCGGTAAAGGGCTTTCTCCAAGTTATTAAGCCTTCAGATTATTAAGCCTTTCTCTCTCCTCTGCTTCCATCTAGTAGGCCATAGCCATGGCCATAGGCATGACTTCTCCCTTTTATCTTTCATTTTCTCACTCTGAAACATCTCCCTCTCTCTCTCTCTCTCTCTCTCTCTCTCTCTCTCTCTCTCTCTCATTCTCTCACCATGCAAGCCCTTCTCTCACCCATCCTGCGACCATCTCCGCTCGACCCACTTTAATGTAGATTCATGATACCTTAGTCTCACATTTGGGGATCCAAGATCCATGGAAGGTGTGTTGGAACCATATCGGCACAAGGACGTCACTAAGCTGATCAAAGAATCAAGTAAAACCAAACGTTGGCATGCATTGTCCAATAGCCCACAAGAATGCGTACGTTCTAGTTTGATTAACTCTTAAATGAGTTATCTTTTTGGTAGAGATCAGCCTACATGGTGCAAGCAAGCTTCTTGGTCGTCTACAAGTTCAAGCAAAAACACTTATAGTTTCACGTACCATTCATCCCGATTGGTACCTACTCTATTTGTATCTATATCTCAAAATTGAGACGTCTACTCCAATTTTGCCCTAGGAGACTTTTAAAGGGCATTGAATATGCTTTCTAAAAAGCTACGTTTTGTCTAATTTGGACTTTATTGGAGTTCTCAACAGCCCTTGCAAAATCAGTGTACTCGGTATGGCTTAAATCTGGCTCATTTGTCATTTTGGAGTTTTATCAAGGGCAATTCGATCTTTTTCAAGCTATTTTCGAATTCCCTCTTCTTTGCTGATCCAAGGAGGTTTCCTAACAACTTGGGCAAGCTAAGTAAACAAGCAAGTAGGAGGTAGCTTGATGTGAATGGTGCTAAGTGTGGGTTGCTGGCCCAATGGAGAGCTACCATGTGATGATGCTTTAGAGGCTCAATTCTCTATTGTTGTGGATGAGAAATTCAATGAGAAGCAAAGTGATAACTGGTTTCGTTCATACTTAGGCTAATTAAGCATGTTTTAGACCTTTGTTCACACTTAGGAAACCAAAATTGTTGTAATTTGGAGAGGTGCTTAATTAGCTTATTAGTTTGCTTGTTTAGCCATATATATATATATATATATATATATATATATATATATATATATATATATATATATATATATAAATATAATGTTGTACTTCATTTTGCAGCATATGAATTAGATGAATATGAGTGAAAGATTTTAGCCTTTCCTTTTTTGTGAGCGTTCTAATAACTCTCACATTTCTACTTCTGTATCTTGATTTGGCTAATCAAGTGGTGTTATGTAGAGTTTGTTTTTGATCTTTTGGTGGTATTTTTGTATTTAAAAGTGAGATTACAAGTACCAGCCTGATGTATGTTCGCCTGGCGTTAGTCTCAAACTTAAGGGTTCAAGATTCATACAGGATGTTTTGATGTCATATGGGTATAAGGACGTCACCTAGATTAGTCATGAAGTCAAGCCAATCAGACCCTGTGCTAAAAGGAAGCAAACTGTAGCAGTGTAATTTTGGAGAAAATTCACAGGCCTCATTTTAAGTCCATTTGGCTTGATTTTTGGCAGTCATGATTCTCATAATTTATCATAACTTTCAGCTAAATTTGAGGATTAAAGCTTATGTGGATCATCTTCAGAAAAGCATTTTCCAGATGGTTTTTACCTAGAAAATCAGTTTTTACAAGCTTCAGTGTTTTGCTTCGTACGTGCTCATTTGGTGTCCAAAATGGTTGATTCCAAAGCCATTGGTTTATTTAATGAGTCCTCTAAGACTTTTCAAAATGTGCACGTGACTGATTTTGAAGGACAATTTCTACAGCCCAAAAAGTCCAGGTATGTCAGGGAAGTTCAGTTCTGGGCAGCCTGGGTATTTGGAAATCTTAATGGGTTATTTTGGTCGTTTCACCCTATGCTCGAGTTACCTGCTGTAAATATATATTCCTAAGATGATGTAGCAGCTTGTGGAGGCTTTGGAGAGGTAATTAATCAAGTGGAGAAGTGACTCATGCATGCTGAAGCAGGAGGTGGCCCAATCTGAACTCAAGTTTCCTTTGTTTTGTTCTGCTGTCATCTTTTGCTTGCAAACAATGTAATTATGTATTGTACTAGACTTAAGCAGCTGAATTTGATGTAATGATGTACTTAGCTAAGTAATTAGAGGTTTCTTCATCATTAGAAAACCTTAGTTTACTCGGTTAGAAGGCAGCAACTTGCAGTTTTATATTAGCTAAGTCTTGTACTCATTTTCATGAATCTTTGAGTGTTTAGGAAATCAGTAGAGCTTTGCTCCTCTGTGTTTGTGAGTGTCTCATAACTCTCGACCATTTCTACTTGTCTGTAACTAAGCTTTGGCAAGCTTAGAAGGTGTTAAGTAGAGCTTGGTTCATGCTATTGGTGGTGTGGTCTGTATCCAATGGTGTGAATTGAGTACTACCCTTGTGCTTCTTGCTGTGGTGTGGTCTGTATCAATAAGAATCACAAGTTTTCTATCTTTTCTTGTTTGTTTTTCGTTCATTGATGCTTTTCCATCCCTAGGAAGAGCTTAAGTTGAGCAAAACCAGGTCAGGAAGGTCATTGGTGTTTGTCCAGCTCAATTGCACTCTGATTAGTTTGAGCTGCACATACATCACAACCCTAATGAGATTTGATTGTGGTGTTACTGTATCAATCGAAACTCACTTGTTCTATCTTATTCTTCTTTTGTTTCCAGCGCCATTAAAATCATCTCATCGAAAAAAGGTCTCTGGCGCCGGTGTCGACGGGATTGAATCACCTCGAGCCTCTAACACTTTATCACTGCCTCTATACCCGACAAATGGAGTCTTCCTCGCACTATTCTTCTCCGTAGTGTACCTCCTGCTCCAAAGATGGAGAGAGAAGATCTAGAAATCCATTCCTCTTTGCGTTGTTTCTCTCTCCGAGATTACCGCCATTATCGCCTTCCTTGTGTCCTTCATCTGCCTCCTCGTCTTCTTCGACATTGATTTCGTCCAGTTCTTCATCCCTCCTCGCTCTTCTAGTGTCTGAACCGGCGACAAGGAGGAAGAGGACAAGGTGCTGAAGAATGTCGACCAATAGATCAGCAATGACAAAAAAGTCCTCCTTGCGACATCCTAATCCCTCTTCCGAAGAAGCAGCAGTCGCTGAAAGAGGTGGACATTGCGTCGCCGAAAACCAATCTGTCCAAGAGTCACGTGCTACCCCTAGGGTTATATACACCATTGCCTATTCCAGAAAGTCCTTGGGAAGATGTTAGTCTCGATTTCATCGCGGGACTAACTAGAACTCAACGTGGAAAAGACTCTATCATTGTGGTAGTTGATCGCTTTTCAAAGATGGCTCACTTTGTTCCTTGCCACACCACCTATGATGCTGTTAGGGTCGCTGAATTATACTTCCAAGAGGTTGTTAAGCTTCATGGAATACCAAAGACTATGGTCTCAGATAGGGATGCAAAGTTCCTTAATCACTTTTGGGTTACTCTATGGAAGAAGATGAGGACCAAGCTCAAGTTTAGCACGACATGTCACCCCCAAACTGATGGGCAGACCGAGGTCACCAACCGGACCCTTGGTTCCTTACTAAGGTCCTTGGTGAATAAAGATAAGAAGGGGTGGGATACTTTGCTCCCACACGCTGAATTTGCCTTCAATCGTGCTCCTAGCAAGGCAACCGGTCGTTCACCCTTCCGAGTAGTGTATTGCCTTCAATCATGCTCCTAGCAAGGCAACCGGTCGTGTACCCTTCTAAGTAGTGTATGGAAGAAACCGTATTACTCCTATGGACCTCACGCCTGTCACTAATACTATGAGGTTAAGTCATAAAGCAAGCAAAAGGGCCCAAGAGATCCAAAAGCTACATGAAGAAGTAAGGGCAAGAATAGCTGAGTATACTCAGCAAACTTCAAACTTAGCTAACAAGAAGAGGAAGAAATTCACATTCCAACCAGGAGATCTAGTATGGGTTCACTTGAAGAAGGAGAGGTTTCCCTCCAAGAGGAAAGGAAAGTTGGTTCCTAGGGCAAATGGTCCATTTGAAGTCTTGGAGAGGATTGAGGATAACGCCTACAAGCTAGCATTGAATGATGATTATGGTGGAAGTGCAACGTTCAATGTAGCTAACCTTAAACCCTACTATGATGAAGAAGAAGACCTTCCTAGTTTGAGGACAAACTCATCTCAACAAGGGGGGAATGATGGAGGACCGTCCACGCGTAGCCCACCAAGTCCAACTAAGGAGGTCCAATTCATTTATAAGGAAGTAGAGAAGGCCCTAGGAGAGGGATCTATTGTGGAGGCCCAATGTCCAATCCATGTTGTATGCTCTATCTTTCAAGATGACGTCCAAACAAGCTAATGGAGGCCCAAGTTCATGTCCAAGATAAAGTTCACAGTTTTGGAGTTTTCAAGAAGAAATTTACAGTTTTGGTGTGTTCCTTATTTAGTAGTTAGTAGTTGCATTTTCGTTGTTAGTAGTTGAGTTTGTTATAAGTCAAACGCTATAATATTAGTGTGTATGTGTGTGTAACGTCTAGGAGGAGTAGGAGGACGTCTAGGAGGTGTTGTTTGGACGCCAATTTAGGAGATAGAATCCTAGTCTTGGTTGGCTAATTTTGTAACTAATCCAATTTGGATTAGGAAAGCCAAGTCCTAGAAGGATTCATATTATTGTAGCTAATCCCCTTAGGATTAGGAAAGCCAATTCCTAGGAGGATTTGGTTGCTTAGGCGTCAAGTATTATGTCCTAGTAGGATTAGGACTTAGTCTAGTATAAATAGGCATAGGCTTGTAACATATTTCAACAACATACTTTGATTATGAATACAAACAAGCTTTTGCTTACCCTTGAGTATTTCTGACTCTCTCTCGCGATCTCTACTATTGTATCTTGAATGTGGCAATTCAAGTGGTGAGGTAGAGCTTGTCTCCTACTCTTAGAAGGTGTTTCTGTAACTAAGAGAAAGAGCAAGTAGCCCTACGGATTGTCTTGTGGTATTTCTGTATCAAGTTCAATTCCCTTGAACTATCGCTTACCTATCTATCCTTAGTTAGATATACTACAAACCCTAAGGCTATTTTCGAGAATCCTTTACCCTAAGATTGGTTACACGTCGTTCACTTGATGTTTAATTGATCAAACCCTTGTCTTTGCATCAATTATACATCACTTTGTGTAACGCCCCGGAAATTCAATTATAGAAAAGTCAAAGTCAACTAACGTTAACAGGCAAAATTTTGCGGAAGACTCAAACTCTTATTGGGCGTCACTGCTGTATCCCCGAAGGAATACAAGGCGAGAAGGAAACTACAACTTTCTGATAACGGTAAAACAACTAACAAACTCATACTTAGAAAAATAAACTTCAAAACTAACTTCAAGTTTCTCATAAAAGAAAAGCAACATAATTAACGACTTTTAAACATGACGTCCTCACTTCTAATACCCGTCCCCAGCATATAGATCTTCACCTGAAAACAAAACATTTCAAAAAAAATGAGGAGGAAATCTCAATAATGTCTACCCCTAACGTTAAAAACAAGTTAAGTTCATTTCAATTCATTTGAGGGAGAGGGAACAAGTCAAAACCTTTCACAAACCTTTAATCCCTTAACTGTTTTCCTCACCCCAACCAATCCATATTTTATTATGCGGGCGGGATACCACATCCCTTAGAGTAATATCGCCTACCACAGGCATCAAAGAGTAGCCTACCACAGGCATCAAGAGTTCGCCTACCACAAGCATCAAAAAGTTCGCCTACCACAGGCATCAGAATTCGCCTACCACAGGCATCAAAACATTCGCCTACCACAAACATTAGAATATTAACTATCCTATATCAGGGAAGAAGCCTTGATCTCCTGGTCTATAACCTGGAAGGATACCAAATCCTGAACTCCCGATTATGCCCCGAAACCCGCTTAATGTTTCACTTTGAATTTAAAAGTATATTATTCAAACTCAACTCACAACTCTCAAGTCAAACCCAACCCAAGTTATCAAAATCAGTAACAAAACTACTTACAAAAGACCATCTCAATTTCAATAACTCATAAATTAACAATTACAAACAAATATCAAAAACAGATGACCACATTTCCACAAAAGTCCCCTTTCGGGATGCAATTCTCAAAACAAATTAGAAAACATTAAAACACATTTAAAGAGCATCCCAGTGGGGATTAGAGCATAGACATTATCTGGTTAGCTTCACTTCACAGCAAAAACAAACACACTTGAGCTCACCAACGACGCGAATTAGCTCGGGCCTAAAATAGAAATAATTATTCTAATCAAAACGTGCCCTTCGAAGTTAGTATTAGCTACCTTCTACCTAACCCTCCCCTCGGAACACTATAGGTTCCTATCAATCATGAATTCACACTTTAAATTACCTAACACATTCGAAGTAATCACGTAACAAGATCAAAACAACCTTTTCACTCAACAACACTTTCATTAATAATTAACATCAATAAGACAGATTACAACATTCACATAAAAAGGTCATAACTTGCCTTTCCGACATCCTATGGGTCTGGTTTTGGACTTTTTGGAAACCTTGGGATGTCTACTAAAACTCATATGTTGAACTTGAGACTAAAAACACCCTCTAAGGTCCCCAAAAGAGGTTATCAATCCAAAGTATCTAGATCTGACCTAGGTCCGATAATCGGGGTATAACTTGACCCATATAACTCCAAAGTCCAATCCGCAAAATTCCTATGAAAGCTAACATCCAAAGGAACCTCCAGTTCAAAGGGTTCGATTAGAGGACGACTATATCTCTCATGGTGATCCGTTCTTTAGACCCTAACAAAACTGTCCCGCACCCGGTTCCCATATAATTTGTAATTTCGGTTCTAACTTTCACCATTCGATCCCGAGGTCCTAATTTGGGCTTAAAACAGTGGCTAAGATTAAAGTTTCTACCCTAATTTAACCAAGGTCTAAAAACTATCACTTATAACCAACACTTTAACCTTTTTTTTTTTTGGAAAAGAACTTGATAATACGTAATAATAAAATAACACATGATCATCGCATAATAAAAGCATAATACGTACTGCTTGAAATCTGAAAATACATAATACATTATTACAATGTAAAACGACAGAAAAGCTTTTGAAAACTTTTATTTTAGAATTATAACATAGTAGTAAAAAAAAAAAATAATAACTAATACTTCAACTAAAAAAAATATACGTCACAATTATTAACGATGGACATAAAATTCCTTTGAAAACTATAATCAACCTTATTTAAACTATCACACATATCATTACTCAATTATAAAAAAAACGAACTTAAATTTAACAAATTAAACTAACCCTAATTCATGCATGGAATAATACTAACAAGACCTTAATATGGTTTACCCATAATATTAATTATAATAACACATAAAACCTCAACTACCAATGTAATTATTGAACAAAAACATTCTGATATCCTAACTAAATTTCATGTATGTGTGTAGAGGAATGGTATTCCCATTCCCAGAACCAAGAATCACCACAGAATATTAATCCAACAATCTAATTTAGTTAGCATGATTAATCAAAACAATAATAAAGAAGAAACACAACAGAGAACCAAAATCAAGAACTTGGAGTTTCAAATAGGGTTTACGCACAAAGCTTGCTAGGCAGAGGTGGTCGGTCAGGCGAACTCCGATGGCAGAGGACGACGACATCATGGGAAGCGACATCAGAGAGTAGTGTCGACGTCGGGGTTCGAGGCTGGGACAGAGCGACGTCACAGCACCAGCACAACAGCAGCAGCTGCAGCATGTCCCGTCTGGAAGCGTCGCGACATTGGTACAGTGGTTGTCGGTTGGCGTCGGCATTGCGGGAGACGACGGCGACGACGACAGTCGCTGGTGGTGGGTGCAGGTGGCAGGGAATTCGAACAAAGGAAGAGGGAGGGAGCGTGAGCGAAAAGAAATAGATGGCAGGCAACGGTGTGGCTCGCAGTGGTGGTTCGGCGGCGGCGGCAAGATGGTGGCGGTTGTGGGTGCACGACAGAAAGAAACGACAGATGAGAGGGAGCACGTAGGGTTTTGTTTTTGAAATCCTTAGGTTAATCTTAATCAACTTCTAATCTCCCTCCTTATTAATCTTAACCCTAATCTAATTCAAACCAAAACTCTTAACCGACTAACAAATCATTCCTAACAAATTTTAGCCAAAATAAACTTACTTACTACTACTAACTAATAACAACTTAATACTAATACAATAGTATTTCTACTAATATTACCACCTCCCCTAATAATAATAATAATAACTACTAATAGTAATAACAAACGCACTAATAATAATAAGAGATAGTAATAACAATCATAATCGACACGAAATACTAATAATCACTTAATGCTAATAATAAACACATAATATTAATCACGTAGCAGTAGTAATAATAATAATAATAATAATAATAATAATAATAATAATAATAATAATAATAATAATAATAATAATCAGTACATAATCGTAATGATAATAATAATAATAATAATAATAATAATAATAATAATAATAATAATAATACTAATAATAATAATAACAACACATGATATTACCAATACACCCTTGTTAGTTCCCTAACGGTCATATGAGCTCAAGTGTCAGCATAAATAATCACTACCAAATAATAATTAACGGAGTCAAACTTAATTTACTAACGGCGTCACGGTCAACATCCTTGGATTTTTTTCGGTGTTTTACACTTTGTATGCTGAAATAGAACATCTCTGCCAACAATGAGGAATGGGGGAGGGACCAGAAGATGAGGGGAAGAAGGGAGAGAGGGAGAGGTTGCCGTTGGATCGAAGCAGAGGAGTCAAGAGCTGGAGGAACTTTCAGATTCATCGACATCAGCACTCAAGCATTAGCTGTCATTGCATCTCTGCCTGGGACCCAAGCCATCTTCGGAGGAAACACTGTCAAAATGATTGGGAATGTGAAGTTAATAAGCAAATCAGGAGTATCTCATTTGCAGCATGGGTGAGTAGCCGAGATCAAGGGAGGTGACAGAAGGAAGAAAAAGGGTAAAGTGTGGATGGAGAAGATGAAAAGCAGTGGAGAACAGAATAGAAGGGGGGGTACTGCTCTTTGTTTTGTCTTTGTCTTTGTCTTTCTTTTTTCTTTCTTTCTCCTTAAATAGAGAGGGAACAAAGAACAGAGAGAGAAGAGAGATACTGCCATGGGAGACTGAAAGAAGAGGAGTGGAAAGAGAGAGAGAGAAAGGGGTTAGAGGAGAGGAAAAAAAAAGAAAAAAGGGAAAGGTGAGGTGGATAAATTTTAGCTGATTAGGCAAATTAAAAGAACCAACACACCTCTGTTGCCACGTCATCGCGTCGCCGCCGAGTTAAGTTCAACTTAACTCGGTGCGTGCTATTTGAATCCGAGGGCGCCAAAGTTCAGATTATTTAGAACTAAATCTAAACTTCAAATGATTTAGTTTAACATGGCCAAAGTTCAGATTCCTTAAAACTAATTTCCCTTAATTTTATGGGTGATTTAGGTGAAATTTAAGATGGTTATTAACCTTATCTTGACTCAAAATGCTTATCATTTTGTTTTTGTTATAATATAATGTTAGTTGTCACTGTGCATTGAAATGTGGTGTTTAATTTATGGAATTTAAGATCAGTGAAGTTGAGAGGATGCAGCAGCTAAACATGGTGGCTGGTGAACAACATTTGAACGAAGAGAATGCATTTGTGAGTAGAGACCAAATTCTTGCACACAATCTCATGGAGGCTGGCTCAGCTTTTACCAATGCTGACAAGAACCTTCTTCACCTTGGGTATTTTACATTTTCGTTGTATTCCACTCTTTCTTCAATTTTATATCTCTCTGTTATTTATTGCGCGCGTAGATAGCGTTTATTTCCATACAAATTTTTCATAATTTGATTAACCATTTTGCATTAAAAGAATATATGAACATCTTAGCTTTATTTGTGTTTTTCTTAAAGGATAAATGAAACTAAAACTAAGAAAGTTGTGTGTATTTTGGTCTCATGATATACTTATTGTCTAAGGAATGTGAATGTTTTCTTTGCAGGTGAAATAGGAAAGTAACTTATTTTGTTGGTGAGTGTTGATGGGGTTGAGCTGCAGCCGTGTTGTTATAATAATAACAAGGTGGCCTTATGTATAACCCATTTGACACTTGAGGGTAGGTACAAGATAAGAATAAGTACCATTTGGGATGTACGATCTTGGCCAGAATGCTGACGTATCTGTTAGATTATTTAACAATTGCCACTTGTAGTTCTTGTTGATCATCCTTCAAACTTATAATGACATTTTCACTGGGAGTTGTTTTTACTAAGACCTTCCTATGACTCATTTATGTTGCTATACAACTTGTATAATTGCCCAAACTATGCTTCAACTTGTAAATTATGGGAACGGAAATGATAAATGTCTTGGGCAAGAGACATATTAAGTGTCTTGTCAAGGTATAAAACTTATATATTTGTAAATTAAATTGAAAAAAAATGACATGATTGGATTCTATAACAATAATAATATATATAAATGGTATAAAATCACTTTTTTTTTCTTTTATCTATATCTTTTAGAATTTACAAGAAAACGTCCAAAATATGCCTAACGGATAAGGTTCATTCGTTAGGGTGTCAATTTTAATTGTTGGCGTAGTCAACACATTCCAAGCTTTTTATAATTGATAATAAATAGTATCTGTCAAAAATGTTAAGGATAAAAATGATAAGTGTTAATTTCATAAACCAATCACCTCTTGCCTGAGTGGCAAGAGGTCCACCTTCTACCCCAGGTGTCCAGGGTTCAAATCTTGGGGAAGGCATCTCTCTCTTACCATTTCGGAGAGTGTTGTGGATTGGAGTGGGGCTTATCTTTGGGCCATTGGCATCCCCCGTTTCGGTCCATTACAAAGGTTTGTTGGGTTATACCCCTGAGATAGGGGCCCGATGGGTTGGACTATTACCCTATGTTAAAAAAAGTGTTAATTTCATAAGGAGCAAGACACTTTATGACATGACGTATCATCACCCTTTTGGGAATTCATTCAAATTCTGACATGACGCAATAAGAAAAATTATTTTGGACAATAAAATAGTTTGTGGCCCTTTAATTTAGGGCTACAAAAAAATTTGTTATGATATGCTTGTCTTATCTTCAAAGTACAAATCCGGCGTACAAATTAAGCAACAACTAAAAAGAGGTCATTGCCAAAAATCGTTGCGAAAAAGGGGTTTTTTAATAGTGTCAATTTCAAAGGAAAACTAACAAACTAAATTAACTCTAGCTGGCGAACCTGGGTCAGTTTCAGGAGCAAGGTTACGGATCTGGAGCACACGATTCATATGACCCGCCCGGCTAATAAACATGGTCTCTATTAAAATCTAATTAATTAGTGAATGGGAAGAAGAAATAAAATAAATTTATTTTAACCAATTTAATTATTATGCATCTAGAATAAAAGAAAATAAAGATAATAATGAAAAGAATTACATTTTATATAGATACATTAACAAGGATTACATGATGGAATTGAAATAAAAGCAGAAAATAAATACTAACTTAATTCGAATCAAATAGCAGATAAAAAAAAAAAAAGAAGGGGGGAGCGAGGGAGGAGGGGAGAGAAGGTTAAAAGAATTTCTCAAAGTCAATACTCATGGGAAATTCTGGGATTAAGAATGATGAGTTTGAAGGGTTCTATTTATAGTGGAGGTAATCGGTAGGTTACGATTCTCAGCCAAGAAAATAGTACAAAGCCTAGCCGGCTGGTTAGGGGTGGGTGGTTTCTTGTAAATTTGGTAACGAGGAGGTTAGGCGGCAGACTCTGAAACGCAACGTAGGTAACCAAACAGTAAACATCCAGATCCTGAAATGCAATTTAAGCAACCGGGTAGTTAAAGGTTAAGCTCTTATGTGCAATTTAAGCAACCGGGCAGTTACCGCTCGAAGGTTGTGGAATAAAATGAGAAACCGACCAATTAGGGTTTTGGTCATTTAACCCTAACCGGATGGTTAGGCCTTATTGGTTTGGGGGTGGTTTTTCTTTTGGGTTTGATGGCTAATGGGTTTGAATTTAGGTTGAACTGATTGCTATTTTCTTCTAGGAGCCTATGAATATAGAATTAAAAATGCATCTTACTACTTTACAACCTGAGGCAAAATCCGGTATCTACAAACAACCCCCACCTTTGATTGAGTATGAGTACGATGATCAAAGTAGTCTTGACTTGAAGGATATGACCTTCGAAGCATTCTTTAGGCCTGAGTGACGCTTGGAGGCTGAATGTCCTACGCCTAGTTTATGTTTGAGAGATTTTCTTCACATTGTGCCAATGAAGGCAACACACCTTATTCCTACTTGGTGGGGACGATTTGAACTTTGATGTCTTCACACTATGCCAGTGCAGACACTGGATTTTGTCCCAATTTTTTATATTATAACTTTTACTGTCTAGACTAGGATGTTGTGTCAGGTCGAGGAATTAGCATGCATCCTTAATATCCACAAAATATTCCGCCCCTTCCATTTCAAAGCCCCTCACAAAAAGCCTTTCATTTCCCATCATTTCCACTTAAAAACCTTAATTTTCCACCTTTTCTACATACATGTACTCACCCTTTTGAATCCCATTTTTTCCACAAGTTTGATTGGCCTGATTTCTTATTATGAGGTTAAAGTACACATCGTAAGCTTTCCAATGCCTTCGGAATCGCATCAATCAGAGTTCAGATGAAAAAGTTATGGTAGTTTGAAGTTGAATAATTTCAACCCAAGGCCAAACGACCAAAGTCCAGTTTCAGCGCTTACCACATCATTGATATGCACAGCCGGCGTACAAATTAAGCAACAACTAAAAAGAGGTCATTGCCAAAAATCGTTGCGAAAAAGGGGTTTTTTAATAGTGTCAATTTCAAAGGAAAACTAACAAACTAAATTAACTCTAGCTGGCGAACCTGGGTCAGTTTCAGGAGCAAGGTTACGGATCTGGAGCACACGATTCATATGACCCGCCCGGCTAATAAACATGGTCTCTATTAAAATCTAATTAATTAGTGAATGGGAAGAAGAAATAAAATAAATTTATTTTAACCAATTTAATTATTATGCATCTAGAATAAAAGAAAATAAAGATAATAATGAAAAGAATTACATTTTATATAGATACATTAACAAGGATTACATGATGGAATTGAAATAAAAACAGAAAATAAATACTAACTTAATTCGAATCAAATAGCAGATAAAAAAAAGAAGGGGGGAGCGAGGGAGGAGGGGAGAGAAGGTTAAAAGAATTTCTTAAAGTCAATACTCATGGGAAATCCGGTATCTACAAACAACCCCCACCTTTGATTGAGTATGAGTACGATGATCAAAGTAGTCTTGACTTGAAGGATATGACCTTCGAAGCATTCTTTAGGCCTGAGTGACGCTTGGAGGCTGAATGTCCTACGCCTAGTTTATGTTTGAGAGATTTTCTTCACATTGTGCCAATGAAGGCAACACACCTTATTCCTACTTGGTGGGGACGATTTGAACTTTGATGTCTTCACACTATGCCAGTGCAGACACTGGATTTTGTCCCAATTTTTTATATTATAACTTTTACTGTCTAGACTAGGATGTTGTGTCAGGTCGAGGAATTAGCATGCATCCTCAATATCCACAAAATATTCCGCCCCTTCCATTTCAAAGCCCCTCACAAAAAGCCTTTCATTTCCCATCATTTCCACTTAAAAACCTTAATTTTCCACCTTTTCTACATACATGTACTCACCCTTTTGAATCCCATTTTTTCCACAAGTTTGATTGGCTTGATTTCTTATTATGATGTTAAAGTACACATCGTAAGCTTTCCAATGCCTTCGGAATCGCATCAATCAGAGTTCAGATGAAAGAGTTATGGTAGTTTGAAGTTGAATAATTTCAACCCAAGGCCAAACGACCAAAGTCCAGTTTCAGCGCTTACCACATCATTGATATGCACAGCCAGCGATCCGTGTGAGAGGAAATACAAGCAAGGCCAAACGACCTATCCACCTTTCCATGTCATCAATTCGCACCTTCACTTAGTAAACACAATCCCATGACCCATGCATTCACGTAATCATGCCATGCATAGATTAAGGCCAAACGACCTATAGTGGGAAAATGGAGGAGTGAAAGGTGGGATGTGTTTTCAGTTGCCATCTTCATCCATCCTTCACCTCACCTATAAATATCCACCTTTATTCCACTATTCGAACAAAGCAAGATCATTAAGGAAAGTCCCTATTATTCCCTATATCTCTCACCATGCTTATAACCCCAAAATTCTATTGCTCTTATCACATTGCTACAATGGGAATTCCGATGTATTGACCTCGACTATTTCCCTCATCTCTCCCTCAAATTAATACCATCTCTTGCATGCTTTGTAGCTAAGTAAGGTTAGAGTGCTCATGTTTAATCTCATTTTGTAATCATGTAATCACGTCTGTGTTAAGCTTGTACATTATTTTATAAAAAGCTTTTACCTTTGCATGATATGAATATGATATCGTGAATTTTTTTCTAAACTTCTCCCTCCTATCTTTCATTTCAAATAAATTTTAGTAAAGTCTAGTTGAAGAGTCTGAGAGTTTTCTAACTTTGGGACTCCTAACTTTACCTCCGGACTTGGAATTCGGGTTCGTAGGTCGGAGTTTTTCATATGTTTTTAGGTTTGTTAATTTCCTTAAATTCAACTGGCAACGCCAAACGACCATAGTCCTATATTTGACCTTTTCTCACAGAAAATGGGCAGAAATAGGAGCAAAGCCAAACAATCATAGTCTTGTTTTTGGCCCCTTTTCCAGGTTAGTGATCATACGTGACCCAGGTACGGCCGTTTGGCCTACTAGGTTAGTCCAACAACCCACCTTGATCCTGCATGACACTTTGTGCCCGAGCAAATATTGAGATTAGTTATTTCAAACCGAAGTGACTATCCAAAGTGAATTTACAATTTATGATCCTTAAGAAACGCTAAACCTTTCCTAAAGCAAAAGCATCCTTATTTAAGCATTAAACTATTGGAAGTGTCCCCACAATGTTCAAATACAACCAAGTACTCAAGCCAATGTGGCATGGTGGTTAATGTTTTTGCTAGAAGATCTCTTACTCGATGATTGAACAATTCATTCAAAGTGACAGACCTAAAACTAATAGGTGTCTGTGTACCGCAAGTGTACGGGACTGTGTAGTAATAAAAATATCGTTCTCTCTCAGGGACTTGTGTTCAACTACGCACTAAACTAGTACACTACAAAAGATGCTAGGTCGATCAAAAGGGTGTGGTAATGGCTCAGATAATTAACTAAGGAAGCAGGAAATTAAAGGATTTAACCAAGTAGTTAAAAGCGTTCAGGGGAGTCCTCTCTAGTAACTTAATCAATTAAGCGGTGATTCTAGTTCTAGGTAATATTGGTAGTGTCGGGGTCTATAATCTTTCTAGGCCTTATCACATCGATCTTTCGATCCATAGTGAGTTACAGTGATTAGACTAAACATTATTTCTAGCTATCTCATCCAATCAAAGATAAAGAACTGATTATAAATTGACCCTAGACAAGAATCATTATGTCTAACTATTTTCTAAACCTATTAAATCTACGCCTTCCAATTCAAGACTCAAACTGTCGTTCTGTTGTCGAGAATCTAATACCAAGTAAAGGCTCAAACTGTCGTTCTGTTGCCAAATTATCATGACATACAATACACGCAGATTAAACGAATAAAAGGATAACTTAAAACTGAAATCACACACTATAAATTAATCGAAAAACATCGAGTTTATCTCCTAAACAAGGAATCTAAGTACTCATAATAATAAAAACAAGGAAGACAATAATAAAATCTGAATAACGAAACATAAAGTAAATAGAAATTAAACCGAACGTTCGAGTCGTGAATTCGATCTCTTCATGTCACTCGATTCGATCTCCTTCTCCTTCTCTTTCGTTACTAATCTACTAGAACGGCTCCCCGAAGGGAGGAAAAATACAGAGAAAACCTATACTAAACGGTGTGTCGAAGAAAATAGAATAATTTCTGGATGCCCTAAACTGAACGGCGGATGTTTCTTTACGGGAAGAGAAGACGCTGGCAGCGTCCAAAAAGACGCCACCAGTGTTTACAATTTTCCTTCCGTCCAAGCTTTCTGCCCTAGACGCTGCTGGGGTGTGTTTAGGCCCTGATGGGGGGTAATCCACGCTAGCAGGGGGTGAATTCACGCTGCTAGGGTTCTTCAATCTGATGCGTGTGAAGTTAGGCCGGCTGTTGGGTCGTTATGCATGGGCCGTGGCTTTAACTTTCTTCCTCTTTTAATTCACTTTCTCTTTTTCTTCTCAATTTCTTCCATTTTCTTCCAAAACTTCATGCTTTTAGGTATATTTTCATTAATCCCTACAAAATGCACCAATCTCACAACCAAGTGAAGAAATCATAGAAATAGTATAAAAACATGGAATTTCAAGTATAAAAAGCATGAAATATATGTATTTTGAGCCTTAAAAATACTATATAAAAATCACTTATCAAATCCCCCCATGCTTAGCTCTTGCTCGTTCCCAAGCAAGTCGTAATTAAAAACAAGAGGAAGGGCTCAAACAGGAAAAGGGACTGAAAGAAAGAGGGTTGATAGAGGTTAACATAAGGTTAAAAACAAAATTGAACACCCCCTCAGGCTAACCAATCAGACACATCAATCCATCAAGCAAACACCAAGATTAGTTTGGAAGAGAACAAAATCAGTTTATAATAGAGAGAATGAAGTTTTCGAAATAAAGTGGAGAGAACAAGTGATGTATAATGGGATCAAGAGTGTGGTTGATCAATTACACATCATAGGGGAGACGTGCAACCAATCTCAACATGGGACGCTTCAAGTGAATTAGGGTAAAAGGAAGGGTGCTTCATGAGGGAAAGATGGAGTCTTGGAAAGAACTGAGATGGAGAAAGATGAGATCTTTGTGGAGTTTGAGAGAGAGGAGAGATGGATGGAAAAATATGGGAGGACTTTGGGATTGACATGAGGTCTTTTGTGAGGGAGGAGAGAGTATGGATGAGAGATTTGAGAGAAGGATGTTTGAGAGAGTAAGAGTGAGGGAGAGATTAGGGTTTGAGAGAGAAATTGGAGGAGACGTTTTGGGAGAGGGAAAGAGAGGATGAATGCATGAGAGAGTGGCGTGAGATTGAGAGGAAGAGAGAACTAAGATCTTTTTGGTTTTTTTGGTTTTTGTGAAAAGAAAAAACTTGTTTTTGGATTTTGATTTAATCAAACTAGAAAGAAAGAAAACGAAGAGAAAGATTTATCTTAACTATATTGATAGAAAGATAAAAGGAGTAATTATCTTAACTGTATTGACAGAAAGATAAGAACAGATAGTTCTAGGTTTCTAACTTGAATCCACAAGAAAGACAACCTAGGGCTAACTTGATCTAGACCGCAACCTAGGATCAAGCTCTTCCTAACCACTTGGGTGCCATGCCAAGATACAATAGAAGAAAGGGGGTGAGGGTTTATCCAAACACTCGAGAGAAAGCTAAAAGCTTAACTATTTTCATAATTCAAAGTTGGGTGCCTTTGAGAGGCTACAAGCCTAGCTATTTATACTACTAAAGTCCTAAACCTCCTAGGACTCTCAAGATTGGCGTGCAAGCCATCTTCTCCTACTAGGACTCTATTACTTGGCATGCAAGCCAAGGACTCCTAATACTAGACGCCATCTACTCCATCTCCTCCTTGGATTAGGACTCCTTATCCTAAGGGGAGTTGGTTACAAGAGATAATAATCCTTTTAGGACTTGGCTTTCCTAATCCAAGATGGATTAGTTACAAAATAAGCCAACCTTATCTAGGACTACATAGCTTGGCGCCTAATCTAGCACACCACACGCCTATCACACACACACACACACCTTCTAGATCATTCTAGAACATTCTAGACTATTCTATATTAATCTAGACTCCTACGACTTGGTGTCCAAGTTTATATATATTACTTGGCACCTCATACAACTGGAAATGTAAATAAAACCCTAGAAATGTAAAGAAATACATCAAAAGGCAAAAAATGTGAACTTCATCTTGAAATGGTCAGAAATGTGAAGTTTATCTCAAAATGATCAGAAATGTGAACTTCATCTTGAAATGGTCAGAAATGTGAAATTCATCTCAAAATGATCAGAAATGTGAACTTCATTTTGAAATGGTCCAAACTGTGAAGTTCAACTTGGGCTTTGTACTTGGGCCTTTAGTTGTGGACTTGGAGGACATGGGATTCCCATCATCCTCTATGAATCTTGGGTCTCCGAAGGTGATCCCAAGGCTATGTGGGCCTCCATTTCCTTCCATGAACCTATGGTCCCCAAAGGTGAGACCTAGGTTAAATAGTTCTCCTTCATGGGCTTCTTCTGATGTTTTTGGCATGGGCCAAAATACATCAACAAGTACTTCAAATGCGAAAAGCCGCCAACAGTCTTAAGATAAATGCAAATATGCGTGATTGGTTATGGACGTACGCCAGTCACAAGAGCAAACCTCACTTTAGGATAAAAACTGAACGCTCAAGCACTCAAATTTGAATGTGTGTGGGTTTTTCTCATACTCAGACCAAAAGAAACAACCTACCATAGGCTTGGTAAGAATCTCGCCCTCCACTGCTAGTATGCAAATACACAAGTGACAATCAAAAGGACTTTTAGGGTTGTAATGAGGCTTAGGTTAGGGGAAAGGAGTTGTAATATTTACATATGAGGAGCTAAAGAGCCATGCTTATATTGATTTTCATCAAAGAACTGCTAGTATGCAAATACACAAGTGACAATCAAAAGGACTTTTAGGGTTGTAATGAGGATTAGATTAGGGGAAAGGAGTGGTAATATTTAGGTATGAGGAGCTAAAGAGCCATGCTTGGATTGATTTTCATCAAAGAACTGCTCTGAAACTCACCTTCTTGCTTAATGTATGCAAGGAACTCAATTCTCCCTCATTTAGAACAAAACACCCCATCAAACTTTACAACCGGGTCAAAAGCTTTAAGAAATTTCAATTGAGTCTCCCTTAATCACCCTTTTCTTTTGAATTCTTTTTTTTTTCATTTCCCTTTATTTTCTTTTTGTTCTATTTTTCTACTTCTATTTTTGGGTGATCAAGGAAGAACAAATACAATCATATAAATTTAACTTTTGATCTCAATTTATCAAAAGAACATCATAACCAATTGGCTAACTCATAATAAATGGGGAAATATGATCTATCCCAATTTAAATTAAAGATCATAGTTACTCCCCAACTTCTCAATTCAAATTCATAGCACACCGAACCAATTTTCGCTCCCGGAATAATGAACTCTCACTAATCCAAGCAAGGCAAAGGGTAGGAATTGATAAAGGCCATGACTTGTATTGTCAGGGTTCATCATAAAAAGAAAGGTAATCAAAGGCTAAGCGGGGCTAAAGAAGGGTAATAATATCGTTAGGGAAGGCTATTTGGCTATGTAGTTTAATCAATAAAGAAAAGAATGCCTTAATCATATTGTAACAATATGCAATGCAAAGATGCAGTTTCAAACAAGATGCAAAACAAGTTCTAAAGGTGCAACTAGTGGTGGAGTCACTCAGGAAATAAAAGAATTGATAAAAATGATCAATTCATATTTTAGGCTATGTGGACTCACGGGATAAGGCTCAATCAACTAAACCTAGCCCAAAGATTTGCAGCACGCATATTTACACTAACTAAGATAGTCAAAGCAGTTAAGCACACTATTCATGACTTGACTCAAAATCAGAAGATTTAAAGAAACAGTTTCAAAAACTTTTTAGTTCTCAACCAAACATTTCAAGGTAAAGCAAGACAAACTGAAAGTTTAATTGGTTTACAAATCATCACCGAAGGTATTCCGGACGGGTTAATCCTAATCCTATGTATATATTTGGATTTTTCTTATCTTTTCTAAATTTTTTTGGTCTTTTTCCTAATTTTCTATTTTTTTGGATTTTTCAAAGGTGAATGCAAAAGAAAGAAAAAGAAACAAACTAAGAAAAGAAGGAAAAGAAAAATCTGTATGCCCTACCTAATGCAACCTAGGTGAATGCAAATCTAAAAACTAAAAGGAAAACTAGGAAGAAAAACTAAAAAGAAAACTTAGAAAGGAAAAACTAGAAACAAACAAACAAAGACACACTAAAGCAAGAAAAATAAAGCAAGAAACAAGAAAATCACACTAGTCAAGAAAATAGCACTAAACAAGTAAACACACTAATCATGAAAATCAAACTAGAATAAGAAAAATAAGCATGAAACTTGAAAAAGTAAAACGAAAACAATAAGAAAAACAAAGAAAAAAAACATAGAAAATCAAAGAGAAACAAAGGAAAGAAAGAAAATATATGCAAATACACCAAGTGGATATAAACACGCCCCCATGCTTAAACACTGCATTGTCCTCAATGTAGAAGACAGAGGTGAAGAGCGGAGCCAAAGATTACTCATCCTCGCTCGGTGGGGTTGGGGCGGGTGGTTCTTGAGGTGGTGGAGAAGGGTAATGGTACATGGTCTGAATAAGGCCAGAAAGCTGGGGTATAGATTTTTCCAAACGTGTGAAGCGCACGTCGGAGGCTTCTCGCCACTCGGTAAGGTAGGATTGCATGTCATCGAGCTAGTGCTCACTCCTACCAACAGCTAGTCGGAGTTCGTGACCTAGGTCTTGGAGGGCGTTGAAACGTGCCTCATGGTCAAAGGGTGGTTGGGGTTGAGGTTCGGGAGCAGCGGGTGCGTGAGGTATGGGAGGGAGCCAAAGAAGGTTTGCTTGGTCCCTAACAGATAGGTGGTCGTGAGGTAGAGGGACACGGGCATTGTTAGGATAAATCCATGAAAAACGGTGATTGCCGTCAGAGCACACATCTCGAAAGAGCGGCATTAGTTACCATCCAAGTATATGTTTCCCGGGACACAGTCTAGGTTGTTATGGTTCGGTCTAAAGCCAAACTGGCGGGCGAGATGGGTAATGTAACCACCGATGGCTATCCCTGCAGTGGGCGAGCTCGGAATACGAGAGATGTGGGTGGCAAAGAGGGCTGCTGGATCGGCCTGGTCATCTCCGTAAAGCATGGCATGGAGCATATAACAATCGACCTTAGTGGCCTTGTTGGAACTACCCGGTTTCCCAAAGATGCTACAAGAGAGGATGCGATGTGCACACCTCAAAGTGGGGTTCCTAATAAGTTTAGAAGGGTTTTTACTGGGGTCCCAATTATCAAAGCCAGATATATCCCTAAAGAAACCCTTCCCGTCCCAGTTATGAGGGATAGTCGATCCACTACGGTTGGTTTTTTCAAGGAATCCAAAGATCCTAGCAAATCTATTCAAGGTCATATGACGGATTTCTCCTAGCAATTGAAATTTAATCAGCCCATCCTGAACATCAAGGGTGACCTCTACGGTGCTCAGGAATTCTAGAGTCAAAGACTTAAAGGTGAGTTCATCAAGCTGTGGTACCCTAGACATACGGCCACGGTTCAAAAGCCACATGATATCGTAATACATGCCACAATCACTTAGGAAACGTTTATGTAAATACTTAGTCGGGATGAGTTTGCGCTCAGATAACGAGTCATACCTCTCCTTTGTCGTTCCTTCCAAGTTGAAGGGGTTACTGGATCGCGTCTCCCTAGAAGTGGTTGCCTTTGATTTCCCTTTTTCCGCAGTTGCAGTTTTCCTTTTCCGGCTTCCCCCGGCTCCATCATCGCCAGGATCTCCGGCCGTAAAACTTGGGTTCTTCATTCTTACCATCTAAACATCAATTGAATGTGAGCATAATAATCATACGTTGTTCGATTGTAATTTTTGTGGTTTTAAGTTAGCGTTGTCGGTCTCAGGGATGGGTGTCTGGATTGTTAGGTTCTATGGCTTGTTAATAGTTTTCCAAAGCAAGAAGCAATAAATCAAATAAAGTAAGCGATCAAAACTATTCTAATAATGCATCATATCTAGACTAATCATCAACCAAAAGCAATCAAAGCACATTCTAGAAAGCAATAAAGCATGAGCAAGGCAATTAACACTAAAATCTATCAAATAACTTGAATATCAAACAAATGAAAACTAGAGATTATACCTTTGATGATCTTTACACTTGAATCCTTCTACTGGAGCTTCCTCCCGAACAAATAAGACAGCGTGAATTGGATTACTAAGGATCCTCAAATTCCCACTTTAGAGTGAAATTTATGACCCTTAATCCTCATCCTCACTAAAAGTTGGATTTGGTGTTTTTTGTGGCTAATCTAGAACAATCAAAGCAAGAAATACTAAATGAAAGCATTAAAGAAGCAAGAGACAATGAATAAAAACCTGAAAATGGATTGATTGAAGTTGATTACAAAGTAGCTTGAAGAACAAACTAAGGAAAACCTAGGAGAGAGAAAAGAGCATTCAACTTGAAAACATTAAAGGCTAATTAACAACAACTTAGAACTAGGTTAAAAGACTACTCATACTAAATTCGCAGCTGAGAGTATATATAATAAGCCCAATTTGTTACACAAAACACATCACTTCAATCCCCAATTAAACGCAGAAAAACAGGGTGACTCGGGCGAGTTACCCCCTGACTCGGGCGAGTCAGGCTTCTGGCCCACTGGAAATGTCATTTTGGCCGGATTTCTTCAGCTGAACAGACAGGCGACTCGGAAGCGCCGTACATATGACTCGATCGAGTCGATGTTCTGGTCTCGCTCCTATACTTAGCCAAATTTCTTGAGTTTGCTGGCAACCCTCAGAGGTTTGACTCGACCGTCGGCGACTCGAGCGAGTCGGCGACTCGGTAGTCGACGCCTTCGACTTCTCCTTGGCTCGATTGAAGTTGGCAAGTTTATTTCCTTCAAGGCCTTCAAATGGTTGCTTCTGCTTCCTCTCTTTAATGCATTTTGCTCCACTTTTAGCTCCATATTGGCTCAATCTCCCGATTTCCTATAAAACTAGAAAAACCTCATAACTAACATACTATAAGAGGTTAGAACAGGTAAAAACTCCCTAATAAATAGAAGTATTCGGCTCAAAACGAGACCAAACATACGTACTTAGATGCCCCCATGCTTGCTTGATACTTAGAGGGTACCAAATCAAGATCAACCAAGCACAAAAGTTAAGCAGAGTAGTCAAATTCG
This sequence comes from Portulaca oleracea, assembly GCA_029582165.1. NCBI lineage: Eukaryota > Viridiplantae > Streptophyta > Magnoliopsida > Caryophyllales > Portulacaceae > Portulaca > Portulaca oleracea. Next base: position 3,331,123 of record CM055890.1, on the reverse strand, counting down.
TTCAACAATCCACATATAACCCAAATTTAAACCCAAATTTCAACACCTTAAGCTTATTTCAGTCAATGTCATAAAATTTCACTCACCAAACAACAAAAATATCATTTTTGATTGAACTTACTCATCCTAGACAAACAACTAGTATAAAAAACAAACTCAAGTATCATGACATCCTCAAGTAGGAAATGTGGTTTACTGAATAAATTCAACAAGTAGCTTGAGAAATTATGCATAATGACACCACAAAATACTAGTGATTGACTATGAGAGGTGAGGTGAAGATTACAACAAAGTAAAGATTAGTTTAAGGTGAAATCTCAACAGGAACTACCACCAATGACAATTTGTTGAAAAACCTTAAACTTTCACAGAGTAAGATTTATGACAAATCCCAAAACAGTCCATAATCCTCCCTTATTTATACATTATCAACCAAGATTCAAAGTCCTCATCTCAAACACCCATTCTACTACTCAAAGACAGTACAATCCAACTCCACACTACCAAACAGAGGTTCAATATGTTCAAACAACCAATCCTCATAATTCATATTATTCACCTCTAAATACAACCATATTACTTCCAATTTGCATAACAATCAACAAGGATATGAAATTTTCCAAATCAAACAACCAAAAATTACTAACTAGTATCAAAAATTACTCAAGTAGTGCACCAAACCTAAGCATGAACCATGGTGAATTTAAACTAAATTTCAAAGCATAACTCATGAAATTTTGCATAAAGACACCAAAGAAATAATAGCTAGTAACAATGGAGATGAGAGACAAGTAAGAATCATACCTTTAATTCGTTGAATGCAAGAAGAAGCGAAAATGCAAGGAAAAATGATTTTCCAGATCTGGAAATGAAAATCGGGTAACTGGGAGTAGGGCAATGAGCTTGGGTGGTTCGGGGAGGTTAAAGGAAGAAGAAAAGAGGTGAAAGAACAAGAAGGATAAAGAAGAGGGGAGGAGGGAGTAGCGTTGGTGGTAGCGGGTGAGGAAGAGAGCAATAGGGCGCTGGGCGGGTATAGGGCAGCGTCGGGGGTTCTGAAAAGAATTAAGGCTCTCAAATTTTGACAAGGTAGAGTCGGGAATTAAAAACAAGAAGAAAGGAAAAACGCTGGTGGCGTTCTTTAAGCGCTACCAGCGTTTTTATTTTGCCGAAGTATTTTGCTTTTGTGACCGAGGCGGCTAGCGGTTCCTGAACCGCTGCCAGCGTTTTCCTACCTGATGTTGCTCCCTTTTATTTTTTTTCTTTTCTTTTCTGGTTCTTCCTTTTCCTTTTTCAAATTAATAACGCAAATCCAATTTGCTTCTTCTTTCCCTCCCGCACTATGGTGGGGTTCTGACCATTGACATCAATTGTTCGCCACATTCTCGATCAAGTCTGTGATCTCAATATCTCCTCCAGCTGCTGAGAGGATGCTTCCTCTCGTTGATTTGTTTACTCCGTTCAAAAATGACTGGATTGGAACCCAAGGTTCGAATCCGTGTTGAGGACATTGGCGGAGAAGGTCCTTGAATCTATCCCAAACTTCATAGAGTGGCTCGACAGGTTCTTGGGTGAACGTCGAAATCCGGTTCCTCAAGCTAGTAAGCTTGCTGGGAGGAAAATATCTTGCCAAGAACGTGCTAGCGAGTTCGCTGAACGTGGTGATTGAATTAGGAGGGAGCGAGTCAAGCCACTACCATGCTTTATCTTCTAAAGAGAACGGGAAGAGCCTCAGTTTGATAGCATCTTTCGAGACGTTGTTGGCCTTGAAGGTATCATAGGCTTGGTTGAAGAGGCGTAGGTGAATGTTTGGATCTTCGCTTGGATGTCCATGGAAAGGTTCCTTGCATACTAAGTTGATTAGCGATTGTCACAGTTCGAAGTCATCAGCTGCAATGGCGGGGACTGCGATTGCGTACTGGGGTCTAGTGGGTGTCATGTACTGGCCCAGTGTTCGCGGTCGATTGTTCATCTCTTCCGCTTCGCACCTAGCTTCTTCTTCTTGTTGATGTTGTTCTTTCTCCTGTTCTTTGCTTTTTACTTCTTTCTCGTAAGGTTTGTCCAATCTCAGGACCGAGGAAAGTAGCATGGAAAAAAAATATTTTGGAAAGTGAGAATTTTTTCTTTGTTTGGATTGAAGAATAATGAATGGAAAAAAAATAGTAGGAAAACCACATGGAAAATTTTGGGGAACAAAGAACAAAAAATTTTCCCTTCAAAAATGAAAGGAAAGTTGAGAGAAAATTTTTGGATCTAAAAGCCAATCTTTCTCTCCTTCATCTCTCGCGGCTCTCTTGATTCTCTCTCTCTCTCTCTCTCTCTCTCTCTCTCTCTCTAACACTCTTGTCTCTCTCTTTCTAAGTCTCTTATCTCTCTAGCTCTCTCTAACTCTAACTCTCTTCTCTCTCCTCTCCTTTCTCTCTCTCTCTCTCTCTCTCTCTCTAACTTTCTCTCCTCTCTCTCTCTAACTTTCTCTCCTCTCTCTCTCTCTCTCTCTCTCTCTCTAAATCTCTTCTCTCTCTCTCTCTCTCTCTCTCTCTCTCTCTCTCTCTCTCTAATTCTCTCACCTATCTCTCCTCTAACTCTCTTCTCTCTTTCTCTCTCTAACTCTTCTCTCTCTCTCTAACTCTTTTTTCTCTCTCTCTAACTCTAACTCTAACTCTCTTCTCTTCTCTTCTCTTTCTCTCTCTAACTCTGTCTCTTCTCTCTCTCTAACTATCTTGTCTCTCTCTCTCTCTCTTTCTCTCTCTCTCTCTCTCTCTCTCTCTCTCTCTCTTTCCCCCAAATCACATCATATGATATAAGAAAAATGAAACTTGACATTTACAAGTTTCTATGCAAATTTTATTTTTCCATGTATTTTTCCTCAAACCAAACAAGGAAAAGAAAGTTGAATGAAAAATCAATTTTTTTCCTTCAAAATTTTACTTAAACCAAACAACGAAAAGAAATTTAATTTACCCCAAAAAATTTTCCTCCTAATTTTTTTCCACGAGATTTTTTTTCTACCTTATTTTCCTAGGTCCAAACGGACCCTTAGGGTTTAAAGAAAAGTAATAAAAACCTAGTCAACCGGAGTGCGTTCATCTAATGGCGGTTGGGGAAACAAGTCCCCGGCAACGGCGCCAAAAACTTTACAGACCTAAAACTAATAGGTGTCTGTGTACCACAAGTGCATGGGTCTGTGTAGTAATAAAAATATCGTTGTCTCTCAGGGACTTGTGTTCAACTACGCACTAAACTAGTTCACTACAAAGGATGCTAGGTCGATCAAAAGGGTGTGGTAATGGTTTAGATAATTAACTAAGGAAGTAGGAAATTAAAGGATTTAACCAAGTAATTAAAAGCGTTCAGGGGAGTCCACTCTAGTAATATAATCAATTAAGCGGTGATTCTAGTTCTAGGTAATATTGGTAGTGTCGGGGTCTATAATCTTTCTAGGCCTTATCACATCGATCTTTTGATCCGAAATGAGTTACAGTGATTAGACCAAACATTATTTCTAACTATCTAATCCAATCAAAGATAAAGAACTGATTATAAATTGACCCTAGGCAAGAATCATTATGTCTAACTATTTTATAACCTATTCAATCTACGCCTTCCAATTCAAGACTCAAACTGTCATTCTGTTGTCGAGAATCTAATACCAAGTAAAGGCTCAAACTGTCGTTCTGTTTCCAAATTACCATGATATACAATACAAGGAAGACAATAATAAAATCTGAATAACGAAGCATAAAGTAAATAGAAATTAAACCGAACGTTCGAGTCGTCGAATTCGATCTCTTCGTGTCACTCGATTTGATCTCCTTCTCCTTTTCTTTCATTCCTAATCTACTAGAGTGGCTCCCCGAAGGTAGGAAAAATACAGAGAAAACCTATACTAAACGGCGTGTCAAAGAAAATAGAATAATTTCTACATGCCCTAAACTGAACGGCGGATGTTTCTTTTATACGGGAAGAGAAGACGCTGGCAGCGTCCAAAAAGACGCCACCAGCGTTTACAATTTTCCTTCCGTCCAAGCTTTCCACCCTAGACGCTGCTGGGGTGTGTTTAGGCCCTGGTGGGGGGTAATTCACGCTAGCAGGGGGTGAATTTACGCTGCTGGGGTTCTTCAATCTGACGCGTGTGAAGTTGGGCCTGCTGTTGGGTCGTTATGCATGGGCCGTGGCTTCAACTTTCTTCCTCTTTTAATTCTCTTTCTCTTTTTCTTCTCAATTTCTTCCATTTTCTTCCAAAACTTCATGCTATTAGGTATATTTTCATTAATCCCTACAAAATGCACCAATCTCGCAGCCAATTGAAGAAATCACAGAAATAGGTATAAAAACATGGAATTTCAAGTATAAAAAGCATGAAATATATGTATTTTGAGCCTTAAAAAGGCTATATAAAAATCACTTATCACACAGCCGTGCCAATTGGTCCCATAAGGTCACATAAGCCAGCACCCTAAGGCAAGAGTATGTTGGAAAGAGGGCCGTATCAATAAAGTATTGAACCGAGGAGGTTAGAAAACCCCTAGGCGGTGAAAAACAAGCACCACAGAGGGTCGCAGGGGTAGCCATGGTCAGTAGTGAGCCGCCATAGTCCGTGGTGGCCTCATGGGAACAAATTTTGAATTTGTTCCTCACCACAATTCGTGGTGGGCTCACCACAGTTCGTGGTAGGCACGTCCCACATCGGGGCTTGTGCGTTTCTCCCCCCTCTCCCTCCCATATTTAAGTGATGGAGACCATCAAGCAGTGGCAACAACTTGGGAAATATCAGAGAAGGATCTAGAACCAGCAGGAGCAGTAGGATCTGATGTTTTACCAAATATCAGAGATCAATCTCAGTTTCCATCGAGATCAGTCCAAGCAGTACACTTTCTCATCATGATATCTCTGTGTTAAGGAAGAATTAGAGGAATTTCCCTTGGAGTTTTTTGTTCCTAGCCATGCCATTTTCAAGACCAAGTCAAGTCCAGGCATAATCAAGTTCATAATCATCAAATTTCAAGCTTCAGAGCAGCAGCAGATCACAGGGTTTGTTTTCCAGTTTAAGTCCAGTTATGTGTTTCTAATCAAGCCAATTAAAGTAGAGGTTATTTTAGTCTTTTGCTAGCTTGAACGAGCTGTTGAGATTGCGTCCAGCTTGGTCAAGTAAGCCGAGAGTTACCACATTAACTTTACCCCCTTAGGCATGAAAGATTTTGATTGGTCCTTAATTGATCTTTGGTGTATCTGTACGAGGTTGAATGTGAGAGTCCATTGCCCTTGTTTTCAACTGTAGTGTATCTGTATCACTTGTTAGCAAGCCTATCTTTATTTTCCCTTATTAATTTGCCATCCATTCTAACTAATTGCATTCAGTTAGCTTTTGTTCTTAACAATCCAGAAGTGTAAGAGTCTATGTGGTGCTTGTAAGGTCAATACTCTGATGTTTGTGACCTTGCATACATCATCTTGGTATTAGAGTTGTGTTCTATCTTGGAGGAAGTTTGTTTGTAACAATATAGGATGTCTAGCACCAATAAGACACCCCAGGAAGTAGCAGAACAAGCTTTGAAGGAGAAATCTGAGCTTGAAAGACAAGTGAAGTATCCGAGAGATCAATTATAGAGCTATATGTATCTGAAGCAAAAGCAGATTCAAGAAGACGATACTGAAAGAGAACAGGGATATGAAGAAGAGGAAGAGGAAGATTACGAAGAAGAGGAGAATCCATTTGGTGATTCAGGTTTTATAGGGGAGGTTGGTAGAGGATCACCTTTACATAGAAGGTTTATTAGGAGAACTTATAGAAGGGGAGGTAGGAGAGTAAATTATTAGCATAGAAGAGGGAGTGATAGGGAGGAAAGGAGAGTGGAGAAGTTAGATTTTATAACAGAGATACTTGAGTTCAAAGGAGACCGCGATGCAGAAGTGTTTCTAGAAGGTTGCAGACCATTGACAGGCTCTTTGATTTGAAGGAAGTTTCAGAGGAGAACAAGGTGAAGCTTGTTGCTCTTAAACCGAGAAGGCATGCTTCTACTTGGTGGAGTAATTTGCAGAAGAGGAGATTAGAGAAACTAGGGAAGGATAAGGTAAGAACTTGGGAGAAAATGAAAAAGAAGCTCAAGAAGAAGTTTTTTCCTGAGAATTATCTACAGGACAACTACTTCAAGTTACAACATTTAGTCTAGGGAGGAAAATCAGTAGAGGAGTATACTAAAGAGTTTGAGAATTTGTTGTGGAGGTGTGATCTCAAGGAGAATGAGGTGCAGACCTTTGTGAGATATCTGGCAGGGCTTAATGACAACATCAGAAATGTTGTTGAGTTGCAGACTTATTCAACATTGGAGGAGCTGAGCTCTAAGGCTCATAAGGTGGAGCAGCAAAGGAAGAACAGGTCCAAGGATTATGTAGCCAACCCTAGCCGAAAGCCTACTCATAAAAGCAGCCCTATACCTCCCAAAAACCAGCTTATAATCCACCACCCAGACTACATCCATCCCAACCACCTCAAAATAGATTCCTACCTCCTAAACCAGCTCAAACACAGCCCCAAACCTATACCCAAAGACCACAAGCCCCTGCAAGAAGGTCATTCAATGAGAGAAGGTGTTTCAGGTGTCAAGGCCTGGGGCACATTGCCTCAGAATGCCCTAATAAGAGGATTGTGACCCTTGCTGAATATCAGGAAACTCCTTTTATTGAACTTGACTTTGTGGAAGAGGAAGAGCAGGTATATGATGAGCCTAAAGTTGATCCGGTCTATGATGCTTAAGTTGAGGAGGGTCCTGATGAGGGAGAGCTTTTGGTGATTAGGAGGGTACTAAGTAACACAGCAGTATAGGAGGCAGAGGAGCAGAGGGAGAATATCTTTCATACAAGGTGCACAGTTGGAGGCAAAGTCTGTTCTATGATCATTGATAGTGGTAGCTGTACCAATGCAGCCTCAGCCGCCATGGTGAAGAAGCTAAACCTTGCAACTAAGCCCCATCTAGCCCCTTATACTATCCAATGGTTGAACCAAGGGAAAGGTATCAAAATCTCTTCTAGATGCCTTGTCTATTTTTCCATTGTTCAGTCTTATAAAGATGAAGTTTGGTGTGATGTGTTGCCAATGGATGCTTGTCATTTGTTGTTGGGAAGACCTAGGTTGTATGACAGGTCTGTGTGCCATTGTGGGAGAGCTAATACCTATAACCTCATGCTAAACCACAAGAAAATCACCTTCACACCCATGAAACCATCCTAGCTAGCCAAGAAAGACTAAACTTTATACCTTGAACCAAGTCTTGATGTGTTACTGATGCTTGATCAGCATGAATTCAGTGTACAAAGAGACTTGATCCTTCTAGACTTGAAGGACCCTATGAGCCACAAATGACCACCCTATATTCCAACCCTTACTCCAATAGTATCAGCATGTATTCCCAAAGGAGATGCCACTTGGTTTACCACCAAAGAGGGACATTCAGCACAAGGTTGACCTTGTGCCTGGTTTAATGCTACCAAATAAGCCAGCTTATAGAACGACCCTAACAGATACAACAGAAATTCAAAGGCAGGTGGATGAGCTTTTGGAGAAAGGCATGATTAGGGAGGGTTTGAGCCCTTGTGTGTAACGTGGTTTGTATGGCCGGTATTTGTCGTTCTTCCCCGAGGAGATAGGGGCCTAAGACTTGAGCAACTAGGTCTAGGTAAGTCTAGGATTACAAGAGAACAAGATATTTTTAGGGTGATGACTAACAAAAATAGAGCACAAAATAGACTATGTTCGGTCAAGATGAGGTAATGGGTTTCGGGGAATTTTCGGGATGTAAATGGAGATAAGGAAGTAGGTTTTAACAAAGAGGGAGTGAAAACCAAGGAATTCCAAATGGGTATTCTATTGAAGAAAGGCCACGGGATTCCCTTTCTCAAGGGTAATCACGATTAACTACAACAAAATCCACCACGGATTCCGAGTGTTAATCGAATAGAATCCCTAGTTATTCTCTATCCCACTCTCATGAGTGATGCTAACTATTTCCTCTCCAACCTTCCATTAACAAGCATTGGATGAATTTGGGAGCTCTCGATCCCAAATACTTCCCACTTGAAGGAAAGATTGGAGTAGAAAAGTGGTTTTCCCTTTAATCACTCCCTAATTGATTAACCAACTCCTAATCACACATTCACATCCTTAATCACCCCCTAACCCATAGGGTTTTAGCCACTAAATATATTAATTACTATACTAACAACATCAATCACAACACTACTCATGATTATCAAAGCAATAAAACAATAATAGCAAATGCAATAATCCAAGGAAAACAATCAAACACAAATTGATAATAAAACTAACAATCAACACTAACTAAAAGATTAGGGATGAAGAAATGCTTAGCCAAGTGATGGAAATCAATGCAAAAGAGACTTTAAATCTTCAAAATAGAACTTCAATTAAACAAGAAATCCAATGAACATTTACTAATCAAGCACTAATCAATCACTAATTACAATAGAAATCTCTCTAATATTCTCTCTAATAGTGTTTCTATCTCTAATGACCAGCTCTCTAAGCTAATTGTATCATAGAGTATTTATACAAAGTTTAGGAGGTTAATCAAAACGCAACACTAGTCGTAGAAAACGCGTGAAATCCAATGGTCTCGGGCGCGACCTAGTGAAAACTTCTTGGGCGATTTCTCCTCCGCACTAGGTAGCGGGCACTACCTCCTAGGTCGCAGGCGCAACCCTCTGCTGGAGCATTTTCCTTTGAGGCTTTTTCAACGGTCTTCGCGGCCGTCACCACTAAGGTCGCAGGCGCAACTTCCTTCTGGAACATTTTTCTCCAAAACTTCTACAGCTGCCGTGGGTGTCAGCTCCAGGATCGCGGGCGCGACCTTCCTCTGGATGATTCTCTCTTTGACGTAGCGCCCGCCACAATGCTGTAACGGGTGCTACATTTCTAGGGATGACTGAGGCCTTGTAACTCCCGCTACAGTGTTGGTAGCGGGTGTTACGCTATGCGAAGATGTTCCTTGGGAGGATCTTTGTGTCCGGCCTTGTCTTCTACTTTGTCTTTGACTCGACTTGGTCTGGGAAATCCTTCGGGACTCCCTAAAAGGCTCCAAAATAGCTCCTATTCTTTGATTTCTCTTGAAAACTCCAAAACCTACAAAATGACTGAAAACACAATAAAACGCACGGGAATAAACCGGAATTGATCCAAAAGACTAAGTCTAAAGGCGATATTTAGGCCTAAAAATGGGCCTAAACACCCCCCACACTTAAACTTTTGCTCGTCCTGAGCAAAACATAACAAAAACTACCTAAACTAACACAAGCTCCTCTGTTGTGGAAGGAAACGAGTGCATTTAACGTATGCACCAAGCCCTTTAAACCCCCTGGCAGCCCAGGTGGACGAGGTGGGTCTCGTGAGGGTTTGTAGCGACTCTACCCACAAAAGTCAAAGAAAAAGGAGAGAGGGGAAGTGAAAAACAAATCAAGGGTTTAAAAAAGAAAAGAAAGAACAGCTTGCTTCAAGGAATCATGCAATTGCAATAAGGAAAACAATACTAATCAACCAAAAGGAACCGTTATCAGCACATCGAAAACACCTAATACAAGAAATTTCCAGTCTTTGATATTTTCGATTCCCAAACATTTCATACAAAACAAGATCCCATGTGCTCAAGTGCTAGTGTGTTCTAGATGATCTTGATCGATCTAAAGAAAACTCACATCCAAGCTCGTATCGAAGCAAGAAAGATTAATTAAGTGATGTCCTCCCTTGCTTGTGTCGCCCTTGGCTTGGTGAGGACCGCAGGAGACGCAAGGAAAAACTCCACGATTATTAACAACAAAGCTTTTGTCTTTTCTTTTTCTCTTTTCTTTTTGCTATTTTTTTTTCCTTTTTGCTCTTCTAACATCAAATTAAACTTTAGTTGGCATGTTTCGAGATTTACGCGGCCCGGGAAGGGGTTTACTCTCCCAGCGTGGTTTCGCTCCATATATAAACAAGGTACTTAAGGGACGAGGGTGCCGTAACCACCCACGTCAAACCACGTTGGTGAACCAACTGAATTAAGTCGGTTTTTTCGAGAATTGACACAACCCTCCGAAAAGGGGTCACCCTCCCAACTCAGGCTTCTCCATACGCAAACGAAGTGCTTAAGGGGCGAGAGTGCCGCCCACTCACGCCAACCCTTTGTTGGTTTCGACGACAATTAGATTAATTAGGTTTATTAGCTCACTTTTTCAACAAGCTCGGATGTGGTCAACTAAAGTCTCATAGTTTCAAAAAGAACGTGAAAGAAACAAGGATCTCGTTAAGCACTTAATGAAGGGAATCTAGATAGGTACGTCATGACAACACTTGGACTAGAATGCTCAATTCGGTTTCTTTCAAGAAGATTAAGAAAGTCTTCGAGACATTGACTACACAATCTGAGAAACGAAGCAAAAACAAAAGAAAAACGAAAACTTTTGGAGGTTTTTCACCCCTTTTTTCTCCTTTTTCATACAAATTTTTTCAAATTTAGGAAAAATTAAGAAAAACAAAAACAAAAGCTAGGTGATCTACCCATGAACATGAAATGTTCCCTCCGCCCCCACCTAAAACGCCACAATGTCCTCATCATGGGAAGGGTGTCATAAGAAAAGGGTAGAAAACTGGCAAACACATATATACAAAACAGCTAGCAAGTAAGTCATGGCGACCCGAGCCCACACGACTCCAACAACAAAATAACCCCAACACATTAATACCAAGGGGCGCGCCACCAAAAATAAAACCAAGCATGCAAACATATCATAATATATACATCTCAAAAAGAAGAGGGTGAAAAGATATTACCTCAAGCTCTTCTATTGCAATCACCCAATCCACGATTCGTAGTAGTCAAGCAAAGGGTTAGGAATTTCAAATAAAAGCATCCTAAGCTTGATAGAATTGCATGAAAGCTCAAAATAAGAGAAGAAATAACTGAAGCTAAAGACTTAAGCATATATTCAATATTTACATTGCCAATGACTTACCTCAACCCCGAATCTCACTCATTGAGGCAGGAATTGAGGGTAAAATACTCACCACACACCCGGTCCTACGTTTGATAGAATCAAACGCAAACGAAACCAACCCAACCAAGAATCCCAAGGAAAGACTTTGACACAAAGATGAAAACCATGCCAAGACAAGAGCAAAATGAGCAAAGTGTAGTCAACCAACACACAAGCCAACTCTAGACCTCGCAAAATAGTCCAGCAACTACTTCCCCCACCAAGTCCTCGATGAAGTGCCCCCCACACCTACATAACATGTAAACAACATGCATAATCAAATGAAATAGATTGAGTGGGGGTGGGGACGCTTACAACATTCATTGACCGGATCCTCCCGGAGGAGGATAGGGGCGGTGTGGAAAGTAGGTTGGGTAGTACGGATTCACATAATCCTCCGGTGTTGGAATATGGCCTGTTACCGAATAATGATAGTACCCCCAATTTCTCATGTATTGACTTTATTGTTGAAAGTATTCTTCGTGTCGTTGAAGTTGCGTGTGCATACTACCAATTTCATTTTGCTGAGTCTTCAGTAGGTTAAGCTGAGATTGAAGTAGTTTCCCCTGCTCTCGCAATTCAACACTCATCAGCTGAAGTTTAGTAATTGCTCGCCCCCAATTGTCTTGCTGTGCTTGACTTCCATGAAGCCCCTCTGCTTCACTCACGTCGTCTTCTTCCAACAAATCCTCTACGGGTATGGGTGCACCACCAGTTTTTTGAGGCCAACCTTGAAATTGTCCACAAGACCAATTTTTTGAGCTGGTCACATCGAGCCATTCTTCGGCGTGATTTGGATCAAGATGAATAGAAGTCTTGTTGTCATCATATCCGTGACAAAAAATCAAATGGAATTGGTGTTGGGCTAGAACACCTATCTTTTGCAACCAAGACTTATCAATGGGGTTAGGACAATAACGCGACTTCCATTTATGGAGATAAGCACATAAACTTGTTTTCGGAGGAAGTGACATATGATGTGCCCCATTCCAATTATTGTGGGACTAGTTGCTGTGCTCATCTCTCTAAGGCAATGCAAGATACATGAACCGGTATTGACTCGACGACCTCTTATGGTGTTGAAGATTACAAACAATTCATCTTTCCGAACATCGAATCATTCGCCGTCTCGGCGAAACACAAAATTAGCAACGACCAAGAGAAGTAGTCGAATAGCAATGTTACAGAAGTCTCGTGCTTCAGAGTTTTGAGGGAAATAGTAAATCTTGCTTTCATCTTCGGAATCAGCAGGTGCTCATCTCCAGCATGTTAAATTCTTCATGGCTTCTTGCTCATCAAAATCCTCACACTCCTCATAGTGTAAACCATCTTCAGGGAGTTCAAGTGCTTGGAAAAACTCCTTAACAGAGCATTCCATTTTCTTGTTGGCCACTCTATAGTTAAACATAGCCTCCGGATACCCGTCGGTTGATAACTGCGTTTCAGGACTATGTTTTTGGGGGTTTTCAATAGAGCATTAGGGATAATTATGTGTGTGAACCTTGATTTTTATTCCAATTTCCCTACTACACTTGGTGTTGTTGTTTTTGATGTGAATTTGCAGGTTTAGAGGCTAAAACACGAACTTTCTCTCAACTTCAAGTAAGAGTGAATACACCACAGACCTCTACATGTCAAACCTAAACCGTGGTACAAATTTGGGACGGAAAGAAGTAAGGAATGGCCGGCCAGCAGCCACCACAGGCAGCCCGTGGTGGTGGCCACGGTCCGTGGCGGTTCAGCTTCTTGTGCCGAACTCATTTTGCTGAAGGAAACAAGAAAGAAGCGAGACAGTGGCAACCACGGGCAGCCCGTGGTGATCACCACGGTCCATGTACGGATTGTATGGACTGTTTTATTTGGGACCTAGGAACCATGAACATCGACCGTGCCTTATGTGATGTGGGCTCAAGTGTGAGCTTGATGCCTTATTCCCTTTATAAAAGACTGAACTTAGGTGAGCTTAGACCTACCGCCATGTCACTGCAAACGGCTGATCGTTCTGTTAAATACCCCATTGGTATTTTAGAGGACTTTCCTCTTAAGGTAGGAGACTATTATGTTCCCGTGGATTTTGTGATTCTTGATATTGCCGAGGACACCCGTACCCAAATTATTTTGGGAAGACCTTTCCTTGCCACTGTTGGGTGCGTAATAGATGTAAAAAAAGGGAAGATGAGTTTTAATTTTGGCGAACATGAGGTTGAATTTGATCTGTTTCGTGAACATATGCCTCCTAATGTTTCTTCTTGCTGTGGTGTTGATGTGATAGGGAATGATAAGTCTGATGATGTATTTCCTGAGAGCCATGTACTTGGAGACGCGTCGGATTGGGTACAAGTTATTGAACTCGAACCTAACATCACCAAGGACAGGCCTTATGCTACTAATGAGGTTGTGTTGAGAAAGTTTTGCAGGTTTGACTCCAAGATGCCATCCAATGCTGAGGAAGGGAATCAGTTCGACCTTTGCTGGTGGGTTCGACTTCAAGATGGTGAGGGAACACATGTTGATGGTGTTCCAAAATAGTTTGACTATGATGTGGAGCATTCTCCGGACTTGGGTGAGTTTCGTCTAGCTAAAGTTGTTAAACTAGCGCTTCTTGGGAGGCAACCCAAGCATTTATTCGCTTTCTTTTGTTTTTGTTTTATTTTGTTTTATTTTATCTTGATTGAAAAAACCCTCCTTTGTTGAGTTCTTTATGATGGTGTATGTTTGGATTATCATTATAAGTCTGTTCTCATGAGATTTTTCTGGCTTGATGTAGATGATAGGAGTGACTTGGTTGCTTGTTTGATTTTGGTTGCTTGTCTTGTTTGTGACTCATGTAGTCTAGATCAATTCAAGTTCATGATAATGAAGTTCTTATGTTTGGTACATGAAAGGAAGTAGTTGTAGTGTTTGTTGTAGGTTAACCCATGAGACTACTTGAGCCTAAAAGACTATCATTTTTATAGTCTCCCTTTCTTTTGAGTGTGACTTTACCATTTTTGCATCTCTAGAACTTGATTTGATTCTCTTTGAAACTGCGTTTGACTTGTGCATTGTGTTAATATGATTAAGGCCCATTTTGAAGCCAAATAGCCAAAAAGCCACCTAACAATATAACCCTTTTTTAGCTAGCCCTCTACTAACCATTTGTCCTGTCTTGTTGTTTACCCTATTCTTGTGCTCCCTTGGCCTGTTCTTAATTCCATACCATTTTAGCCAAGTTAGTAGAGCAACAATTTAGTTGGGGGGTAGTTTTGTAGTCTATTTGTCGGTGACTTTGTTGGTTAGTTTGCTTGATGAGGGAAGCATTGCTCATAATCGTTATTTATCCCCAATTTTCATTCAAGGGTGAAATTGGTTTGATGGGAAGTGAGTTGGCCTTTATGAATCTATGCTATTCACCAAAAAAAAAAAATACTGAAAAAAGAAGAAAGTATTAAAAACAAAAAAAAAAGATAAGTAAAAAGCTTTAAAGAATAAGGTGATTAGCGTGGTGGTTTTCTTGCTTATATTGACTCTTTCCCCTTACCTTTCTTTGATGGGAATATATTTGAGCTTAATCGAGAGGTGAAGTAGGAGGTGTTGTGTTTTGTGTATTGGGAATGTTGGTCTTTAGGTCTTTAGCTTTTAGCTCCACATTTCCCAAATGATTTCCCTCCTTACCCTACACCTAAGCCCCATTACAACCTTTGAAAATTCCTCGTGATTAACTTTTATGCATGTTGTCTATAGCGGTAGAGAATCGAGAGTCTTGTCAAGCTTATGGTAGTTTTTCTACATTGGTTGAAGATTTTGAGCGAACCGTTATATCTTTTGCAAACACATGGGGGGAGTGATTCACATACGCTAAAGTGAGGTCCTACTGTTCCTAACTAGTTCGCCAAACATGTTAATGTATTTTGATTGCATTTGAGTTGTGATAGACTAGTTGTGTTTTTCCCTGGCTTGTGATTCTATTTCAAACAACAATTTTTGTTTCAATTTGATTCTTAATCTCGCTAGGCAGTCTCTTTGTGTATGCTTGTTTGGCTTTCTCTTATGCCCTTTTTATTAGAGGAGGTGTGAGTAGATTTCTTTTCCTTTTCAAGTCTTTTCATCTTGTTTTGAGTCTTGTACTTGCTTGGGGACAAGCAAGGAGTAAACATGGGGGGATTTGATAACTACGTTTCATGACTATGTTTTTATGTGGTTTTCAATAGAGAATTAGGGATAATTTTGTTTGTGAACCTTGATTTTTATTCCAATTTCCCTACTATAGTTGGTGTTGTTGTTTTTGATGTGAATTTGTAGGTTTTGAGTCCAAAACACGAACTTTCTCTCAACTTCAGGTAAGAGTGAATATACCACAAACTCTATATGTCAAACCCAAACCTTGGTACAAATTTGTGACTAAAAGGAGAAAGGAATAGCCGAGCAGCACCCACCACGGGTAGCCCGTAGTGGTGTCCACGGTCCGTGGCGGTTCAGCTTGTTGTGCCCAGCTCATTGTGGCGAAGGAAACAAGAAAGAAGCGAGACAGTGGCAACCATGGGCAGCCCGTGTGATCACATCGGTCCGTGTAAGACTGTACGGACTGTTTGATTTGGGACCAAGGAACCATGAACATCGACCGTGCCTTATGTGATGTGGGCTCAAGTCTGAGCTTGACGCCTTATTCCCTTTATAAAAGACTGAATTTAGGGGAGCTTAGACCTATCGCCATGTCAATGCAAATGGCAGATCGTTCTATTAATTACCCCATGGGTAATTTAGAAGACTTTCCTCTTAAGGTAGGATACTATTATGTGCTCGAGGATTTTGTGATTCTTGATATGGCCGAGGATACTCGTACCCAAATTATTTTGGGAAGATATTTCCTCGCCACAGTTGGGTGCGTAATAGATGTGAAAAAAGGGAATATGAGTTTTAAGTTTGGGGAACATGAGGTTGAATTTGATCTGTTTCGTGAATATATGCCTCCTAATGTTTCTTCATTCTGTGGTGTTGATGTGATTGGGAATGATGAGTCTGATGATGTGATTGGGTACAAGTTATTGAACCCAAACCTAACATCACCAAGGATAGGCGTTATGCTACTAATGAGGTTGTGTTGAGAAAGTTTTGTAGGTTTGACTCAAATATGCCTTCCAATGCTTAGGAAGGAAATCATTTCGACCCTTGCTGGTGGGTTAGACTTCAAGATGCTGAGGGAACACATGCTGATGGTGTTCCAAAAGAGTTTGACTATGATGTGGAGCATTCTCCAAACTGAGGTGAGTTTCGTATAGCTAAAGACGTTAAACTAGCGCTTCTTCGGAGATACCCAAGCATTTATTCGCTTTCTTTTGTTTTTGTTTTATTTTGTTTTATTTTGTCTTCATTGCAAAATTCCTCCTTGGTTGAGTTCTTTATGATGTTGTTTGTTTGGATATGATTGTCATGATAAGTGTTTACTCATGAAATTTTTCTTGCTTGATGTAGATGATAGGAGAGACTTGGTTTCTTGTTTGATTTAGGTTGCTTGTCTTGTTTGTGACTCATCTAGTCTTGATCAATTCAAGTGCATGATAATGAAATTCCTATATTTGGTACATCAAAGGAACTAGTTGTAGTGATTGTGGTAGGTTAACCCGTGACACTTCTTGAGCCTAAAAGACTATCATTTTTATAATCTCCCTTTCATTGAGTGTGACTTTACCATTTTTGCATCTCTAGAACTTGATTTGACTCTCTTTGAAACTGCGTTTGACTTGTCCATTGTGTTAATATGATTGAGGCCCATGTTGACGCCACATAGCCAAAAAGCCTCCTAACAATATGACCCTTTTTTTGCTAGCCCTCTACTAACCATTTTTCTTGTCTTGTTGTTTACCCTATTAAATGCGCACTTGGCACATTCTTAATTCCATACCCTTTTAGCCAAGTTAGTAGAGCAACAATTCAGTTGGGGGGCAGTTTTGTAGTCTATTTGTTGGTGACTTTATTGGTTAGTTTGCTTGATGAGGGAAGCATTGCTCATAATCATTATTTATCCCCTCTTTTCATTCAAGGGTGAAATTGGTTTGATGGGAAGTGAGTCGCCGTCTATGAATCTATGCTAATCACCAAAAAAGACAAAGGAAAAGAGAAAAGCTTTGAAGAAAAAGGTGATTGGCATGGTGATTTTCTTGTTTATATTGACTCTTTCCCCTTACCTTTCTTTGATGGGAATATATTTTAGCATAATCGAGGTGTGAAATAGGAGGTGTTGTGTTTTGTGTATTGGGAATGTTGCTCTTTAGGTCCTTGGCTTTTTGCTCCACATTTCAAAAATGATTTCCCTCCTTACCGTACACCTAAGCCCCATTACAACCTTTGAAAAGTCCTCGTGTTTAACTTTTATGCATGTTGTCTATAGTGGTAGAGAATCGAGTATCTTGTCAAGCTTATGGTAGTTTGTTTACATTGGTTAAAGGTTTTGAGCGAACTGTTATATCTTTTGCAAACACATGAGGGGAGTGATTCACATACCCTAAAGTGAGGTCCTACTGTTCCCAACTAGTTCGCCAAACATGTGAATGAATTTTGATTGCATTTGAGTTGTGATAGACTAGTTGTGTTGTTTTCTGGTTTGTGATTCTATTTCGAACAACAATTTTTGTTTCAATTTGATTCTTAATCTCGCTAGGGAGTCTCTTTGTGTATGCTTGTTTGGCTTTCTCTTATGCCCTTTTTATTAGAGGAGGTGTGAGTAGATTTCTTTTCCTTTTCAAGTCTTTTCATCTTTTTTTGAGTCTTGTACTTGCTTGGGGATAAGCAAGGAGTAAACATGGGGGGATTTGATAACTACGTTTCATGACTATGTTTTTATCGGGTTTTCAATAGAGAATTAGGGATAATTTTGTATGTGAAGCTTGATTTTTATTCCAATTTCCCTACTACACTTGGTGTCGTTGTTTTTGATGTGAATTTGTAGGTTATGAGTCCAAAACACCAACTTTCTCTCAACTTCAGGTAAGAGTGAATATACCACAGACCTCTATATGTCAAACCCAAACCGTGGTACAAATTTGTGACTGAAAGGAGCAAGGAATGGCCGAGCAGCGGCAACCACGGGTTGCCCATAGTGGTGTCCACGGTCCGTGGCGGTTCAGCATCTTGTGCCCAGCTTATTTTGGCGAAGGAAACAAGAAAGAAGCGGGACAGTAGCAACCACGGGCAGCCCGTGGTGATCACATCGGTCCGTGTAAGACTGTACGGACTGTTTAATTTGGGACCAAGAAACCATGAACATCGACCGTGCCTTATGTGATGTGGGCTCAAGTCTGAGCTTCACGCCTTATTCCCTTTATAAAAAACTGAACTTAGGTGAGCTTAGACCTATTGCCATGTCACTGCAAATGGCAGATCGTTCTGTTAAATACCCCATGGGTAATTTAGAGGACTTTCCTCTTAAGGTAGGATACTATTATGTGCTCGAGGATTTTGTGATTCTTGATATGGCCGAGGACACTCGTACCCAAATTATTTTGGGAAGACCTTTCCTCGCCACTGTTGGGTGCGTAATAGATGTGAAAAAAGGGAAGATGAGTTTTAAGTTTGGGGAACATGAGGTTGAATTTGATGCTTCGTGAATATATGCCTCCTAATGTTTCTTCATTCTGTGGTGTTGATGTGATTGGGAATGATGAGTCTGATGATGTGATTGGGTACAAGTTATTGAACCCAAACCTAACATCACCAAGGATAGGCGTTATGCTACTAATGAGGTTGTGTTGAGAAAGTTTTGTAGGTTTGACTCAAATATGCCTTCCAATGCTTAGGAAGGAAATCATTTCGACCCTTGCTGGTGGGTTCGACTTCAATCTTTGAGGAACACATGCTGATGGTGTTCCAAAAGAGTTTGACTATGATGTGGAGCATTCTCCAAACTGAGGTGAGTTTCGTATAGCTAAAGACGTTAAACTAGCGCTTCTTCGGAGGCAACCCAAGCATTTATTCGCTTTCTTTTGTTTTTGTTTTATTTTGTTTTATTTTGTCTTCATTGCAAAATTCCTCCTTGGTTGAGTTCTTTATGATGTTGTTTGTTTGGATATGATTGTCATGATAAGTGTTTACTCATGAAATTTTTCTTGCTTGATGTAGATGATAGGAGAGACTTGGTTTCTTGTTTGATTTAGGTTGCTTGTCTTGTTTGTGACTCATCTAGTCTTGATCAATTCAAGTGCATGATAATGAAATTCCTATATTTGGTACATCAAAGGAACTAGTTGTAGTGATTGTGGTAGGTTAACCCGTGACACTTCTTGAGCCTAAAAGACTATCAATTTTATAATCTCCCTTTCATTGAGTGTGACTTTACCATTTTTGCATCTCTAGAACTTGATTTGACTCTCTTTGAAACTGCGTTTGACTTGTCCATTGTGTTAATATGATTGAGGCCCATGTTGACGCCACATAGCCAAAAAGCCTCCTAACAATATGACCCTTTTTTTGCTAGCCCTCTACTAACCATTTTTCTTGTCTTGTTGTTTACCCTATTCGTGCGCACCCTTGGCCTGTTCTTAATTCCATACCCTTTTAGCCAAGTTAGTAGAGCAACAATTCAGTTGGGGGGCAGTTTTGTAGTCTATTTGTTGGTGACTTTGTTTGTTAGTTTGCTTGATGAGGGAAGCATTGCTCATAATCGTTATTTATCCCCTCTTTTCATTCAAGGGTGAAATTGGTTTGATGGGAAGTGAGTCGCCGTTTATGAATCTATGCTAACCACCAAAAAAAAAAGTATTGAAAAAAATGACGAAAGTAGTAAAAAAAAAAGACAATAGAAAAGAGAAACGCTTTGAAGAATAAGGTGATTGGCATGGTGGTTTTCTTGTTTATATTGACTCTTTCCCCTGACCTTTGTTTGATGGGAATATATTTTAGCTTAATCGAGGTGTGAAATAGGAGGTGTTGTGTTTTATGTATTGGGAATGTTGCTCTTTAGGTCCTTGGCTTTTAGCTCCACATTTCCAAAATGATTTCCTCCTTACCCTACACCTAAGCCCCATTACAACCTTTGAAAAGTCCTCGTGTTTAACTTTTATGCATGTTGTCTATAGTGGTAGAGAATCGAGTGTCTTGTCAAGCTTATGGTAGTTTGTTTACATTGGTTAAAGGTTTTGAGCGAACTGTTATATCTTTTGCAAACACATGAGGAGTGATTCACATACCCTAAAGTGAGGTCTCACTGCTCCCAACTAGTTCGCCAAACATGTGAATGAATTTTGATTGCATTTGAGTTGTGATAGACTAGTTGTGTTGTTTTAGTTTGTGATTCTATTTCGAACAACAATTTTTGTTTCAATTTGATTCTTAATCTCGCTAGGGAGTCTCTTTGTGTATGCTTGTTTGGCTTTCTCTTATGCCCTTTTTATTAGAGGAGGTGTGAGTAGATTTCTTTTCCTTTTCAAGTCTTTTCATCTTTTTTTGAGTCTTGTACTTGCTTGGGGATAAGCAAGGAGTAAACATGGGGGGATTTGATAACTACGTTTCATGACTATGTTTTTATCGGGTTTTCCATAGAGAATTAGGGATAATTTTGTATGTGAAGCTTGATTTTTATTCCAATTTCCCTACTACACTTGGGGTGTTTTTGATGTGAATTTGTAGGTTTTGAGTCCAAAACACCAACTTTCTCTCAACTTCAAGTAAGAGTGAATATACCACACTTATATGTCAAACCCAAACCGTGGTACAAATTTGTAGAAAGGAGCAAGGAATGGCCGAGCGGCAACCACGGGTTGCCCGTAGTGGTGTCCACGGTCCGTTCAAAGATTCTTGTGCCCAGCTTATTTTGGCGAAGGAAACAAGAAAGAAGAGGGACAGTGGCAACCACGGGCAGCCCGTGGTGATCACATCGGTCCGTGTAAGACTGTACGGACTGTTTAATTTGGGACCAAGAAACCATGAACATCGACCGTGCCTTATGTGATGTGGGCTCAAGTCTGAGCTTCACGCCTTATTCCCTTTATAAAAGACTGAACTTAGGTGAGCTTAGACCTATTGCCATGTCACTGCAAATGGCAGATCGTTCTGTTAAATACCCCATGGGTAATTTAGAGGACTTTCCTCTTAAGGTAGGATACTATTATGTGCTCGAGGATTTTGTGATTCTTGATATGGCCGAGGACACTCGTACCAAATTATTTTGGGAAGACCTTTCCTCGCCATTGGAGTGCGTAATAGATGTGAAAAAGGAAGATGAGTTTTAAGTTTGGGAACATGAGGTTGAATTTGATCTGCTTCGTGAATATATGCCTCCTAATGTTTCTTCATTCGTGGTGTTGATGTGATTGGGAATGATGAGTCGATGATGTGATTGGGTACAAGTTATTGAACCCAAACCTAACATCATCAAGGATAGGCGTTATGCTACTAATGAGGTTGTGTTGAGAAAGTTTTGTAGTTTTGACTCAAATATGCCTTCCAATGCTTAGGAAGGAAATCATTTCGACCCTTCTTTGGTGGGTTAGACTTCAAGATCGAGGAACACATGCGATGGTGTTCCAAAAGAGTTTGACTATGATGTGGAGCATTCTCCGAGGTGAGTTTCGTCTAGCTAAAGACGTTAAACTAGCGCTTCTTGAGGCAACCCAAGCATTTATTCGCTTTCTTTTGTTTTGTTTTATTTTGTTTTATTTTGTCTTCATTGCAAAATTCCTCCTTGGTTGAGTTCTTTATGATGTTGTTTGTTTGGATATGATTGTCATGATAAGTGTTTACTCATGAAATTTTTCTTGCTTGATGTAGATGATAGGAGAGACTTGGTTTCTTGTTTGATTTAGGTTGCTTGTCTTGTTTGTGACTCATCTAGTCTTGATCAATTCAAGTGCATGATAATGAAATTCCTATATTTGGTACATCAAAGGAACTAGTTGTAGTGATTGTGGTAGGTTAACCCGTGACACTTCTTGAGCCTAAAAGACTATCATTTTTATAATCTCCCTTTCATTGAGTGTGACTTTACCATTTTTGCATCTCTAGAACTTGATTTGACTCTCTTTGAAACTGCGTTTGACTTGTCCATTGTGTTAATATGATTGAGGCCCATGTTGACGCTTACATAGCCAAAAAGCCTCCTAACAATATGACCCTTTTTGCTAGCCCTCTACTAACCATTTTTCTTGTCTTGTTGTGTACCTATTAAATGCGCACTTGGCCATTCTTAATTCCATACCCTTTTAGCCAAGTTAGTAGAGCAACAATTGGTTGGGCGATTTGTAGTCTATTTGTTGGTGACTTTGTTTGTTAGTTTGCTTGATGAGGGAAGCATTGCTCATAATCGTTATTTATCCCCTCTTTTCATTCAAGGGTGAAATTGGTTTGATGGGAAGTGAGTCGCCGTTTATGAATCTATGCTAACCACCAAAAAAAAAAGTATTGAAAAAAATGACGAAAGTAGTAAAAAAAAAAGACAATAGAAAAGAGAAACGCTTTGAAGAATAAGGTGATTGGCATGGTGGTTTTCTTGTTTATATTGACTCTTTCCCCTGACCTTTGTTTGATGGGAATATATTTTAGCTTAATCGAGGTGTGAAATAGGAGGTGTTGTGTTTTATGTATTGGGAATGTTGCTCTTTAGGTCCTTGGCTTTTAGCTCCACATTTCCAAAATGATTTCCCTCCTTACCCTACACCTAAGCCCCATTACAACCTTTGAAAAGTCCTCGTGTTTAACTTTTATGCATGTTGTCTATAGTGGTAGAGAATCGAGTGTCTTGTCAAGCTTATGGTAGTTTGTTTACATTGGTTAAAGGTTTTGAGCGAACTGTTATATCTTTTGCAAACACATGAGGGGAGTGATTCACATACCCTAAAGTGAGGTCCTACTGTTCCCAACTAGTTCGCCAAACATGTGAATGAATTTTGATTGGATTTGAGTTGTGATAGACTAGTTGTGTTGTTTTCTGGTTTGTGATTCTATTTCGAACAACAATTTTTGTTTCAATTTGATTCTTAATCTCGCTAGGGAGTCTCTTTGTGTATGCTTGTTTGGCTTTCTCTTATGCCCTTTTTATTAGAGGAGGTGTGAGTAGATTTCTTTTCCTTTTCAAGTCTTTTCATCTTTTTTTGAGTCTTGTACTTGCTTGGGGATAAGCAAGGAGTAAACATGGGGGGATTTGATAACTACGTTTCATGACTATGTTTTTATCGGGTTTTCCATAGAGAATTAGGGATAATTTTGTATGTGAAGCTTGATTTTTATTCCAATTTCCCTACTACACTTGGGGTCGTTGTTTTTGATGTGAATTTGTAGGTTTTGAGTCCAAAACACCAACTTTCTCTCAACTTCAAGTAAGAGTGAATATACCACAGACCTCTATATGTCAAACCCAAACCGTGGTACAAATTTGTGACTGAAAGGAGCAAGGAATGGCCGAGCAGCGGCAACCACGGGTTGCCCATAGTGGTGTCCACGGTCCGTTGCGGTTCAGCATCTTGTGCCCAGCTTATTTTGGCGAAGGAAACAAGAAAGAAGAGGGACAGTGGCAACCACGGGCAGCCCGTGGTGATCACATCGGTCCGTGTAAGACTGTACGGACTGTTTAATTTGGGACCAAGAAACCATGAACATCGACCGTGCCTTATGTGATGTGGGCTCAAGTCTGAGCTTCACGCCTTATTCCCTTTATAAAAGACTGAACTTAGGTGAGCTTAGACCTATTGCCATGTCACTGCAAATGGCAGATCGTTCTGTTAAATACCCCATGGGTAATTTAGAGGACTTTCCTCTTAAGGTAGGATACTATTATGTGCTCGAGGATTTTGTGATTCTTGATATGGCCGAGGACACTCGTACCCAAATTATTTTGGGAAGACCTTTCCTCGCCACTGTTGGGTGCGTAATAGATGTGAAAAAAGGGAAGATGAGTTTTAAGTTTGGGGAACATGAGGTTGAATTTGATCTGTTTCGTGAATATATGCCTCCTAATGTTTCTTCATTCTGTGGTGTTGATGTGATTGGGAATGATGAGTCTGATGATGTGATTGGGTACAAGTTATTGAACCCAAACCTAACATCACCAAGGATAGGCGTTATGCTACTAATGAGGTTGTGTTGAGAAAGTTTTGTAGGTTTGACTCAAATATGCCTTCCAATGCTTAGGAAGGAAATCATTTCGACCCTTGCTGGTGGGTTAGACTTCAAGATGCTGAGGGAACACATGCTGATGGTGTTCCAAAAGAGTTTGACTATGATGTGGAGCATTCTCCGAACTGAGGTGAGTTTCGTCTAGCTAAAGACGTTAAACTAGCGCTTCTTCGGAGGCAACCCAAGCATTTATTCGCTTTCTTTTGTTTTTGTTTTATTTTGTTTTATTTTGTCTTCATTGCAAAATTCCTCCTTGGTTGAGTTCTTTATGATGTTGTTTGTTTGGATATGATTGTCATGATAAGTGTTTACTCATGAAATTTTTCTTGCTTGATGTAGATGATAGGAGAGACTTGGTTTCTTGTTTGATTTAGGTTGCTTGTCTTGTTTGTGACTCATCTAGTCTTGATCAATTCAAGTGCATGATAATGAAATTCCTATATTTGGTACATCAAAGGAACTAGTTGTAGTGATTGTGGTAGGTTAACCCGTGACACTTCTTGAGCCTAAAAGACTATCATTTTTATAATCTCCCTTTCATTGAGTGTGACTTTACCATTTTTGCATCTCTAGAACTTGATTTGACTCTCTTTGAAACTGCGTTTGACTTGTCCATTGTGTTAATATGATTGAGGCCCATGTTGACGCCACATAGCCAAAAAGCCTCCTAACAATATGACCCTTTTTTTGCTAGCCCTCTACTAACCATTTTTCTTGTCTTGTTGTTTACCCTATTCGTGCGCACCCTTGGCCTGTTCTTAATTCCATACCCTTTTAGCCAAGTTAGTAGAGCAACAATTCAGTTGGGGGGCAGTTTTGTAGTCTATTTGTTGGTGACTTTGTTTGTTAGTTTGCTTGATGAGGGAAGCATTGCTCATAATCGTTATTTATCCCCTCTTTTCATTCAAGGGTGAAATTGGTTTGATGGGAAGTGAGTCGCCGTTTATGAATCTATGCTAACCACCAAAAAAAAAAGTATTGAAAAAAATGACGAAAGTAGTAAAAAAAAAAGACAATAGAAAAGAGAAACGCTTTGAAGAATAAGGTGATTGGCATGGTGGTTTTCTTGTTTATATTGACTCTTTCCCCTGACCTTTGTTTGATGGGAATATATTTTAGCTTAATCGAGGTGTGAAATAGGAGGTGTTGTGTTTTATGTATTGGGAATGTTGCTCTTTAGGTCCTTGGCTTTTAGCTCCACATTTCCAAAATGATTTCCCTCCTTACCCTACACCTAAGCCCCATTACAACCTTTGAAAAGTCCTCGTGTTTAACTTTTATGCATGTTGTCTATAGTGGTAGAGAATTGAGTGTCTTGTCAAGCTTATGGTAGTTTGTTTACATTGGTTAAAGGTTTTGAGCGAACTGTTATATCTTTTGCAAACACATGAGGGGAGTGATTCACATACCCTAAAGTGAGGTCCTACTGTTCCCAACTAGTTCGCCAAACATGTGAATGAATTTTGATTGCATTTGAGTTGTGATAGACTAGTTGTGTTGTTTTCTGGTTTGTGATTCTATTTCGAACAACAATTTTTGTTTCAATTTGATTCTTAATCTCGCTAGGGAGTCTCTTTGTGTATGCTTGTTTGGCTTTCTCTTATGCCCTTTTTATTAGAGGAGGTGTGAGTAGATTTCTTTTCCTTTTCAAGTCTTTTCATCTTTTTTTGAGTCTTGTACTTGCTTGGGGATAAGCAAGGAGTAAACATGGGGGGATTTGATAACTACGTTTCATGACTATGTTTTTATCGGGTTTTCAATAGAGAATTAGGGATAATTTTGTATGTGAAGCTTGATTTTTATTCCAATTTCCCTACTACACTTGGGGTCGTTGTTTTTGATGTGAATTTGTAGGTTTTGAGTCCAAAACACCAACTTTCTCTCAACTTCAAGTAAGAGTGAATATACCACAGACCTCTATATGTCAAACCCAAACCGTGGTACAAATTTGTGACTGAAAGGAGCAAGGAATGGCCGAGCAGCGGCAACCACGGGTTGCCCATAGTGGTGTCCACGGTCCGTTGCGGTTCAGCATCTTGTGCCCAGCTTATTTTGGCGAAGGAAACAAGAAAGAAGAGGGACAGTGGCAACCACGGGCAGCCCGTGGTGATCACATCGGTCCGTGTAAGACTGTACGGACTGTTTAATTTGGGACCAAGAAACCATGAACATCGACCGTGCCTTATGTGATGTGGGCTCAAGTCTGAGCTTGACGCCTTATTCCCTTTATAAAAGACTGAACTTAGGTGAGCTTAGACCTATTGCCATGTCACTGCAAATGGCAGATCGTTCTGTTAAATACCCCATGGGTAATTTAGAGGACTTTCCTCTCAAGGTAGGATACTATTATGTGCTCGAGGATTTTGTGATTCTTGATATGGCCGAGGACACTCGTACCCAAATTATTTTGGGAAGACCTTTCCTCGCCACTGTTGGGTGCGTAATAGATGTGAAAAAAGGGAAGATGAGTTTTAAGTTTGGGGAACATGAGGTTGAATTTGATCTGTTTCGTGAATATATGCCTCCTAATGTTTCTTCATTCTGTGGTGTTGATGTGATTGGGAATGATGAGTCTGATGATGTGATTGGGTACAAGTTATTGAACCCAAACCTAACATCACCAAGGATAGGCGTTATGCTACTAATGAGGTTGTGTTGAGAAAGTTTTGTAGGTTTGACTCAAATATGCCTTCCAATGCTTAGGAAGGAAATCATTTCGACCCTTGCTGGTGGGTTAGACTTCAAGATGCTGAGGGAACACATGCTGATGGTGTTCCAAAAGAGTTTGACTATGATGTGGAGCATTCTCCGAACTGAGGTGAGTTTCGTCTAGCTAAAGACGTTAAACTAGCGCTTCTTCGGAGGCAACCCAAGCATTTATTCGCTTTCTTTTGTTTTTGTTTTATTTTGTTTTATTTTGTCTTCATTGCAAAATCCCTCCTTGGTTGAGTTCTTTATGATGTTGTTTGTTTGGATATGATTGTCATGATAAGTGTTTACTCATGAAATTTTTCTTGCTTGATGTAGATGATAGGAGAGACTTGGTTTCTTGTTTGATTTAGGTTGCTTGTCTTGTTTGTGACTCATCTAGTCTTGATCAATTCAAGTGCATGATAATGAAATTCCTATATTTGGTACATCAAAGGAACTAGTTGTAGTGATTGTGGTAGGTTAACCCGTGACACTTCTTGAGCCTAAAAGACTATCATTTTTATAATCTCCCTTTCATTGAGTGTGACTTTACCATTTTTGCATCTCTAGAACTTGATTTGACTCTCTTTGAAACTGCGTTTGACTTGTCCATTGTGTAAATATGATTGAGGCCCATGTTGACGCCACATAGCCAAAAAGCCTCCTAACAATATGACCCTTTTTTTGCTAGCCCTCTACTAACCATTTTTCTTGTCTTGTTGTTTACCCTATTAAATGCGCACTTGGCCTTCTTAATTCCATACCCTTTTAGCCAAGTTAGTAGAGCAACAATTCAGTTGGGGGGCAGTTTTGTAGTCTATTTGTTGGTGACTTTGTTTGTTAGTTTGCTTGATGAGGGAAGCATTGCTCATAATCGTTATTTATCCCCTCTTTTCATTCAAGGGTGAAATTGGTTTGATGGGAAGTGAGTCGCCGTTTATGAATCTATGCTAACCACCAAAAAAAAAAGTATTGAAAAAAATGACGAAAGTAGTAAAAAAATAAGACAATAGAAAAGAGAAACGCTTTGAAGAATAAGGTGATTGGCATGGTGGTTTTCTTGTTTATATTGACTCTTTCCCCTGACCTTTATTTGATGGGAATATATTTTAGCTTAATCGAGGTGTGAAATAGGAGGTGTTGTGTTTTATGTATTGGGAATGTTGCTCTTTAGGTCCTTGGCTTTTAGCTCCACATTTCCAAAATGATTTCCCTCCTTACCCTACACCTAAGCCCCATTACAACCTTTGAAAAGTCCTCGTGTTTAACTTTTATGCATGTTGTCTATAGTGGTAGAGAATCGAGTGTCTTGTCAAGCTTATGGTAGTTTGTTTACATTGGTTAAAGGTTTTGAGCGAACTGTTATATCTTTTGCAAACACATGAGGGGAGTGATTCACATACCCTAAAGTGAGGTCCTACTGTTCCCAACTAGTTCGCCAAACATGTGAATGAATTTTGATTGCATTTGAGTTGTGATAGACTAGTTGTGTTGTTTTCTGGTTTGTGATTCTATTTCGAACAACAATTTTTGTTTCAATTTGATTCTTAATCTCGCTAGGGAGTCTCTTTGTGTATGCTTGTTTGGCTTTCTCTTATGCCCTTTTTATTAGAGGAGGTGTGAGTAGATTTCTTTTCCTTTTCAAGTCTTTTCATCTTTTTTTGAGTCTTGTACTTGCTTGGGGATAAGCAAGGAGTAAACATGGGGGGATTTGATAACTACGTTTCATGACTATGTTTTTATCGGGTTTTCAATAGAGAATTAGGGATAATTTTGTATGTGAAGCTTGATTTTTATTCCAATTTCCCTACTACACTTGGGGTCGTTGTTTTGATGTGAATTTGTAGGTTTTGAGTCCAAAACACCAACTATCTCACAACTTCAAGAAAGAGTGAATATAACACGGACCTATAAATGTCAAACCCAAACCGTGGTACAAATTTGTGAAAGGAGCAAGGAATGGCGAGCAATGCAACCACGGTTGCCCATAGTGGTGTCCACGTTCCGTTGCGGTTCAGCATCTTGTGCCCAGCTTATTTTGGCGAAGGAAACAAGAAAGAAGAGGGACAGTGGCAACCACGGGCAGCCCGTGGTGATCACATCGGTCCGTAAGAAGACGGATCGCTTAATTTGGGACCAAGAAACCATGAACATCGACCGTGCCTTATGTGATGTGGGCTCAAGTCTGAGCTTGACGCCTTATTCCCTTTATAAAAGACTGAACTTAGGTGAGCTTAGACCTATTGCCATGTCACTGCAAATGGCAGATCGTTCTGTTAAATACCCCATGGGTAATTTAGAGGACTTTCCTCTTAAGGTAGGATACTATTATGTGCTCGAGGATTTTGTGATTCTTGATATGGCCGAGGACACTCGTACCCAAATTATTTTGGGAAGACCTTTCCTCGCCGCTGTTGGGTGCGTAATAGATGTGAAAAAAGGGAAGATGAGTTTTAAGTTTGGGGAACATGAGGTTGAATTTGATCTGTTTCGTGAATATATGCCTCCTAATGTTTCTTCATTCTGTAGTGTTGATGTGATTGAGAATGATGAGTCTGATGATGTGATTGGGTACAAGTCATTGAACCCAAACCTAACATCACCATGGACAGGCCTTATGCTACTAATGAAGTTGTGTTGAGAAAGTTTTGTAGGTTTGACTCAAATATGCCTTCCAATGCTTAGGAAGGAAATCAGTTCGACCCTTGCTGGTGGGTTAGACTTCAAGATGCTGAGGGAACACATGCTGATGGTGTTCCAAAAGAGTTTGACTATGATGTGGAGCATTCTCCGAACTGAGGTGAGTTTCGTCTAGTTAAAGACGTTAAACTAGCGCTTCTTCGGAGGCAACCCAAGCATTTATTCGCTTTCTTTTGTTTTTGTTTTATTTTGTTTTATTTTGTCTTCATTGCAAAATCCCTCCTTGGTTGAGTTCTTTATGATGTTGTTTGTTTGGATATGAATGTCATGATAAGTGTTTACTCATGAAATTTTTCTTGCTTGATGTAGATGATAGGAGAGACTTGGTTTCTTGTTTGATTTAGGTTGCTTGTCTTGTTATTGACTCATCTAGTCTTGATCAATTCAAGTGCATGATAATGAAATTCCTATGTTTGGTACATCAAAGGAACTAGTTGTAGTGATTGTGGTAGGTTAACCCGTGACACTTCTTGAGCCTAAAAGACTATCATTTTTATAATCTCCCTTTCATTGAGTGTGACTTTACCATTTTTGCATCTCTAGAACTTGATTTGACTCTCTTTGAAACTGCGTTTGACTTGTCCATTGTGTTAATATGATTGAGGCCCATGTTGACGCCACATAGCCAAAAAGCCTCCTAACAATATGACCCTTTTTTTGCTAGCCCTCTACTAACCATTTTTCTTGTCTTGTTGTTTACCCTATTCGTGCGCACCCTTGGCCTGTTCTTAATTCCATACCCTTTTAGCCAAGTTAGTAGAGCAACAATTCAGTTGGGGGGCAGTTTTGTAGTCTATTTGTTGGTGACTTTGTTTGTTAGTTTGCTTGATGAGGGAAGTATTGCTCATAATCGTTATTTATCCCCTCTTTTCATTCAAGGGTGAAATTGGTTTGATGGGAAGTGAGTCGCCGTTTATGAATCTATGCTAACCACCAAAAAAAAAAAAGTATTGAAAAAAATGACGAAAGTAGTAAAAAAAAAAGACAATAGAAAAGAGAAACGCTTTGAAGAATAAGGTGATTGGCATGGTGGTTTTCTTGTTTATATTGACTCTTTCCCCTGACCTTTCTTTGATGGGAATATATTTTAGCTTAATCGAGGTGTGAAATAGGAGGTGTTGTGTTTTATGTATTGGGAATGTTGCTCTTTAGGTCCTTGGCTTTTAGCTCCACATTTCCAAAATGATTTCCCTCCTTACCCTACACCTAAGCCCCATTACAACCTTTGAAAAGTCCTCGTGTTTAACTTTTATGCATGTTGTCTATAGTGGTAGAGAATTGAGTGTCTTATCAAGCTTATGGTAGTTTGTTTACATTGGTTAAAGGTTTTGAGCGAACCGTTATATCTTTTGCAAACACATGAGGGGAGTGATTCACATACCCTAAAGTGAGGTCCTACTGTTCCCAACTAGTTCGCCAAACATGTGAATGAATTTTGACTGCAATTGAGTTGTGATAGACTAGTTGTGTTGCTTCCTGGCTAGTGTTTCTATTTCAAAAAATTACTTAGGGGTACCCTAACTTTTGGTGAAATGTTTTTCTGGTACCCCAACTTTTAAAAACGAATTTTGGGGTACCCTAACTTTTAGAATTAGAAATAATTAGGTGAATTTTCTGCCAATTATTTGAATTCAACGGTGAGTTTTAGGCGGGAAATTGATTAAGTGTTTTTGTGGATGAAAATGCCCTTTGTTTTCGTGGACGAAAATGATTTGAATCAATCGGAGTTTCGCCGAAAATTCACTTAGTAATTTCTAATCCTAAAAGTTAGGGTACCCCAAAATTAGTTTTGAAAAGTTAGGGTACCAAAAAATTGTTTCTTCAAAAGTTAGGGTACCTCTATGTAATTTTTTGTTTTCTATTTCGAACAACAGTTTTTGTTTCAATTTGATTCTTAATCTAGCAAGGGAGTCTCTTTGTGTATGCTTGTTTTGGCTTTCGCTTATGCCCTTTTTATTAGAGGAGGTGTGAGTAGATTTTTTTTCCTTTTCAAGTCTTTTCATCTTGTTTTGAGTCTTGTACATGCTTAGGGACAAGCAAGGAGTAAGCATGGGGGAATTTGATAACTGCGTTTCATGACTATGTTTTTGGGAGTTTTCAATAGAGAATTAACGATAATGTTGTGTGTGAACCTTGATTTTTTTTCCAACTTCCCTACTACACATGGTGTTGTTGTTTTTGATGTGAATTTGTAGGTTTTAGGCCAAAACACCAACTTTCTCCCAACTTCAGATAAGAGTGAATATACCACGGACCTCTACATGTCAAACCTAAACCGTGGTACAAATTTGGGACGAAAAGGAGCAAGGAATGGCCGGGCAGCAACCACCACGGGCAGCCCGTGGTGGTGGTCACCGTCCGTGGCGGTTCAGCTTCTTGTGCCCGGCTCATTTTGGCGAAGGAATCAAGAAAGAAGTGGGAGAGTGGCAACCACGGGCAGCCCGTGGTGATCACCATGGTCCGTGCACGGACTGTTTGATTTGGGACCTAGCAACCATGAACATCGACCCTGCCTTATATGACGTGGGCTCAAGTGTGAGCTTGATGCCTTATTCCCTTTATAAAAGATTGAACTTAGGTTAGCTTAGACCTACCGCCATGTCACTGCAAATGGCTGCTCGTTCCATTAAATACCCCATGGGTATTTTAGAGGACGTTCCTCTTAAGGTAGGAGACTATCATGTGCCCGTGGATTTTGTGATTCTTGATATGGCCGAGGACACCCGTACCCAAATTATTTTGGGAAGACCTTTCCTTGCCACTGTTTGGTGCGTAATAGATGTGAAAAAAGGGAAGATGAGTTTTAAGTTTGGGGAACATGAGGTTGAATTTGATCTGTTTCGAGAACATATGCCTCCTAATGTTTCTTCTTGCTATAGTATTGATGTGATTGGGAATATTGAGTCTGATGATGTATTTCCTGAGAGCCATGTACTTGGTGACGCGTCGGATTGGGTACAAGTTATTGAACCAGAACCTAACATCACCAAGGACAGGCCTTATGCTACTAATGAGGTTGTGTTGAGAAAGTTTTGCAAGTTTGACTCCAGGATGCCTTCCAATGCTGAGGAAGGAAATCAGTTCGACCCTTGCTGGTGGGTTCGACTTCAAGATGCTAAGGGAACATATGCTGATGGTGTTCCAAAAGAGTTTGACTATGATGTGGAGCATTCTCCGGACTCAGGTGAGTTTCATCTAGCTAAAGACGTTAAAGTAGCGCTTCTTGGGAGGTAACCCAAGCAATTATTCGCTTTCTTTTGTTTTTGTTTTATTTTGTTTTATTTTGTCTTGATTGCGAAAACCCTTCTTTGTTTAGTTCCTTATGATGGTCTATGTTTGGATTGTCATTACAAGTGTGTACTCTTGAGATTTTTCTAGCTTGATGTAGATGATAGCAGAGACTTGGTTGCTTGTTTGATTCAGGTTGCTTGTCTTGTTTGCGACTCATCTAGTCTTGATCAATTCAAGTGCATGATAATGAAGTTCCTATGTTTGGTACATCAAAGGAACTAGTTGTAGTGATTGTGGTAGGTTAACCCGTGAGACTTCTTGAGCCTAAAAGTCTATCATTTTTATAGTCTCTCTTTCTTTTGAGTGTGACGTTACCATTTTTGCATCTCTAGAACTTGATTTGACTCTCTTTGAAACTGCGTTTGACTTGTGCATTGTGTTAATATGATTGAGGCCCATTTTGAAGCCACATAGACAAAAAGCCACCTAACAGTATGACTCTTTTTTTGCTAGCCCTCTACTAACCATTTTTCCTGTCTTGTTGTTTATCCTATTCATGCGCACCCTTGGCCTGTTCTTAATTCCATACCCTTTTAGCCAAGTTAGTAGAGCAACAATTCAGTTGGAGGGCAGTTTTGTAGTCCATTTGTTGGTGACTTTGTTGGTTAGTTTGCTTGATGAGGAAAGCATTGGTCATAATCGTTATTTAACCCCTCTTTTCATTCATGGGTGAAATTGGTTTGATGGGAAGTGAGTCGCCCTTTATGAATCTATGCTATTCACCAAAAAAAAAAGTACTGAAAAAAAGAAGAAAGTAGTAGAAACAAAAAAAAAAAAGAGAAAAGCTTTGAAGAATAAGGTGATTAGCATGGTGGTTTTCTTGCTTTTATTGACTCTTTCCACTTACCTTTCTTTGATGGGAATATATTTGAGCTTAATGGAGGTGTGAAGTAGGAGGTGTTGTGTTTTGTGTATTGGGAATGTTGCTCTTTAGGTCCTTGGCTTTTAGCTCAACATTTCCCAAATGATTTCCCTCCTTACCCTAAACCTAAGCCCCATTACAACCTTTGAAAAGTCCTCGTGATTAACTTTTATGCATGTTGTTTATAGCGGTAGAGAAACGAGAGTCTTATGAAGCTTATGGTAGTTTGTTTACATTGGCTGAAGGTTTGAGCGAACCGTTATATCTTTTGCAAACACATCAGGGGAGTGATTCACATACCCTAAAGTGAGGTCTTACTGTTCCCTGCTAGTTCGCCAAACATGTGAATGAATTTTGATTGCATTTGAGTTGTTATATACTAGTTTTGTTGCTTCTTGGCTTGTGATTCTATTTCGAACAACAATTTTGTTTCAATTTGATTCTTAATCTAGCTAGAGAGTCTCTTTGTTTATGATTGTTTTGGCTTTCTCTTATGCCCTTTTTATTAGAGGAGGTGTGAGTAGATTTCTTTTACTTTTCAAGTCTTTTCATCTTGTTTTGAGTCTTTTACATGCTTAGGGACAAGCAAGGAGTAAGCATGGGGGAATTTGATAATTGCGTTTCATGACTATGTTTTTGGGGGTTTTCAATAGAGAATTAACGATAATTTTGTGTGTGAACCTTGATTTTTATTCCAATTTCCCTTCTACACATGGTGTTGTTGTTTTTGATGTAAATTTGTAGGCTTTGAAGCCAAAACACCAACTTTCTCTCAAATTCAGGTAAGAGTTAATATGCCACGAACCTCTAGATATTAAACCCGAAACCGTGGTACAAATTTGGGACGGAAAGGAGCAAGGAATGGCCCGGCAACAACTACCACGGGCAGCCCGTGGAGGTTGCCACGGTCCGTGGCGGTTCAGCTTCAAGTGCCCAGCTCATTTTGGCGAAGGAAACAAGAAAGAAGCGGGACAAGGGAAACCACAGGCAGCCCGTGGTGATCACCACGGTCCGTGTACGGACTTTACGGACTATTTGATTTGGGATCTAGGAACCATGAACATCGACCGTGCCTTATGTGATGTGGGCTCAAGTGTGAGCTTGATACCTTATTCCTTTTATAAAAGACTGAACTTAGGTGAGCTTAGACCTACCGCCATGTCACTGCAAATGGCTGATCGTTCCATTAAATACCCCATGGGTATTTTAGAGGACGTTCCTCTTAAGGTAAGAGACTATCATGTGCCCGTGGATTTTGTGATTCTTGATATGGCCGAGGACACCCGTACCCAATTATTTTGGGAAGACCTTTCCTTGCCACTGTTGGGTGCGTAATAGATGTGAAAAAAGGGAAGATGAGTTTTCAGTTTGGGGAACATGAGGTTGAATTTCATCTGTTTCGTGAACATATGCCTCCTAATGTGTCTTCTTGCTGTGGTGTTGATGTGATTGGCAATGATGAGTCTGATGATGTATTTCCTGAGAGCCATGTACTTGGTGACGCGTCGGATTGGGTACAAGTTATTGAACCCGAACCTAACATCACCAAGGACAGGCCTTATGCTACTAATGAGGTTGTGTTGAGAAAGTTTTGCAAGTTTGACTCCAAGATGCCTTCCAATGCTGAGGAAGGAAATCAGTTCGACCCTTGCTGGTGGGTTCGACTTCAAGATGCTGAGGGAACATATGCTGATGGTGTTCCAAATGAGTTTGACTATGATGTGGAACATTCTCCGGACTCAGGTGAGTTTCATCTAGCTAAAGACGTTAAACTAGCGCTTCTTGGGAGGTAACCCAAGCACTTATTCGCTTTCTTTTGTTTTTGTTTTATTTTATTTTATTTTGTCTTGATTGCGAAAACCCTTCTTTGTTTAGTTCCTTATGATGGTCTATGTTTGGATTGTCATTACAAGTGTGTACTCTTGAGATTTTTCTAGCTTGATGTAGATGATAGCAGAGACTTGGTTCCTTGTTTGATTCAGGTTGCTTGTCTTGTTTGCGACTCATCTAGTCTTGATCAATTCAAGTGCATGATAATGAAGTTCCTATGTTTGGTACTTCAAAGGAACTAGTTGTAGTGATTGTGGTAGGTTAACCCGTGAGACTTCTTGAGCCTAAAAATCTATCATTTTTATAGTCTCCCTTTCTTTTGAGTGTGACTTTACCATTTTTGTATCTCTAGAACTTGATTTGACTCTCTTTGAAACTGCGTTTGACTTGTGCATTGTGTTAATATGATTGAGGCCCATTTTGAAGCCACATAGCCAAAAATCCACCTAACAGTATGACTCTTTTTTTGCTAGCCCTCTACTAACCATTTTTCCTGTCTTGTTGTTTACCATATTCATGCGCACCCTTGGCCTGTTCTTAATTCCATACCCTTTTAGCCAAGTTAGTAGAGCAACAATTCAGTTGGATGGCAGTTTTGTAGTCCATTTGTTGGTGACTTTGTTGGTTAGTTTGCTTGATGAGGAAAGCATTGGTCATAATCGTTATTTAACCCCTCTTTTCATTCATGAGTGAAATTGGTTTGATGGGAAGTGAGTCGCCCTTTATGAATCTATGCTATTCACCAAAAAAAAAAAGTACTAAAAAAAAAGAAGAAAGTAGTAGAAACAAAAAATAAAAGAGAAAAGCTTTGAAGAATAAGGTGATTAGCATGGTGGTTTTCTTGCTTATATTGACTCTTTCCACTTACCTTTCTTTGATGGGAATATATTTGAGCTTAATGGAGGTGTGAAGTAGGAGGTGTTGTGTTTTGTGTATTGGGAATGTTGCTCTTTAGGTCCTTGGCTTTTAGCTCAACATTCCCAAATGATTTCCCTCCTTACCCTAAACCTAAGCCCCATTACAACCTTTGAAAAGTCCTCGTGATTAACTTTTATGCATGTTGTCTATAGCGGTAGAGAAACGAGAGTCTTGTGAAGCTTATGGTAGTTTGTTTACATTGGCTGAAGGTTTGAGCGAACCGTTATATCTTTTGCAAACACATCAGGGGAGTGATTCACATACCCTAAAGTGAGGTCTTACTGTTCCCTGCTAGTTCGCCAAACATGTGAATGAATTTTGATTCCACTTACCTTTTTTTGATGGGAATATATTTGAGCTTAATCGAGGTGTGAAGTAGGAGGTGTTGTGTTTTTTGTATTGAAGATGTTGCTCTTTAGGTCCTTGGCTTTTAGCTCCACATTTCCCAAATGATTTCCCTCATGACCCTACATCTAAGCTCCATTATAACCTTTGAAAAGTCCTCGTGATCAACTTTTATGCATGTTGTCTATAGCGGTAGAGAATCGAGAGTCTTGTCAAGCTCATGGTAGTTTGTTTATATTGGTTGAAGGTTTTGAGCGAACCGTTATATCTTTTGCAAACACATCAGGGGAGTGATTCACATACCCTAAAGTGAGGTCCTACTGTTCCCAACTAGTTCGCCAAACATGTAAATAAATTTTGATTGCATTTGAGTAGTGATAGACTAGTTGTGTTGCTTCCTGGCTTGTGATTCTATTTCGAACAAAAATTTTTGTTTCAATTTGATTCTTAATCTCGCTAGGGAGTCTCTTTATGTATGCTTGTTTTGCCTTTCTCTTATGCCCATTTTATTAGAGGAGGTGTGAGTAGATTTCTTTTCCTTTTCAAGTCTTTTCATCTTGTTTTGAGTCTTGTACTTGCTTGGGGACAAGCAAGGAGTAAGCATGGGGGGATTTGATAACGACGTTTCATGACTATGTTTTTGGGGGTTTTCATTAGAGAATTAGGAATATTTTGTGTGTGAACCTTGATTTTTATTCCAATTTCCCTACTATACTTGGTGTTGTTCTTTTTGATGTGAATTTGTAGGTTTTGAGGCCAAAAACACCAACTTTCTCTCAACTTCAGGTAAGAGTGAATATACCACGGACCTTTACATGTCAAACCCAAACCGTGTTACAAATTTGGGACGGAAAGGATCATGGAAAGGCCGGGCAGCTCGTGGTGGTGGCCACGGTCCGTGGCGGTTCAGCTTCTTGTGCCCAGCTCATTTTGACGAAGGAAACAAGAAAGAAGCGGGACAGTCGCAACCACGGGCAGCCCGTGGTGATCACTACGGTCCGTGTATGGACTGTACGGACTGTTTCATTTGGGACCTAGAAACCATGAACATCGACTGTGCCTTATGTGATGTGGGCTCAAGTGTGAGCTTGATGCCTTATTCCCTTTATAAAAGAATGAACTTAGTTGAGCTTAGACCTACAGCCATGTCACTGCAAATGGCTAATCATTCTGTTAGATACCCCATGGGTATTTAAGAGAACTTTCTTCTTAAGGAAGGAGACTATTATGTGCCCATGGATTTTGTGATTCTTGATATGGTCGAGGACACCTGTACCCAAATTATTTTGGGATGACCTTTCCTTGCCACTATTGGGTGCCTAATAGATGTGAAAAAAAGGGAAGATGAGTTTTAAGTTTGGGGAACATGAGGCTGAATTTGATCTGTTCCGTGAACATATGCCTCCTAATGTTTCTTCTTGCTGTGGTGTTGATGTGATTGGGAATGATGAGTCTGATGATGTATTTCTTGAGAGCCATGTACTTAGTGACGCGTCGGATTGGGTACAAGTTATTGAACCCGAACCTAACATCACCAAGGACGTGCCTTATTATACTAATGAGGTTGTGTTGAGAAAGTTTTGCAGGTTTGACTCCAGGATGCCTTCAAATGCTGAGGAAGGAAATTAGTTCGACCCTTGCTGATAGGTTAGACTTCAAGATGCTGAGGGAACACATGTTGATGGTGTTCCAAAAGAGTTTGACTATGATGTGGAGCATTCTCTGAAATGAGGTGAGTTTCGTCTTGCTAAAGACGTTAAACTAGCGCTTCTTCGGAGGCAACCAAGCATTTATTCGCTTTCTTTTGTTTTTGTTTTATTTTGTCTTCATTGCAAAATCCCTCCTTGGTTGAGTTCTTTATGATGGTGTATGTTTGGATTGTCATGAAAAGTGTGTACTCATGAGATTTGTCTGGCTTGATGTAGATGATAGGAGAGACTTGGTTGCTTGTTTGATTTAGGTTGCTTGTCTTGTTTGTGACTCATCTAGTCTTGATCAATTCAAGTGCATGATAATGAAGTTCCTATGGTTGGTACATCAAAGGAACTAGTTGTAGTGATTGTGGTAGGTTAACCCGTGAGACTTCTTGAGCCTAAAAGCCTATCATTTTTATAGTCTCCCTTTCTTTTGAGTGTGACTTTACCATTTTTGCATCTCTAAAACTTGATTTGTTTCTCTTTGAAACTATGTTTGACTTGTGCATTGTGTTATAATGATTGAGGCCCATTTTGAAGCCACATAGCCAAAAAGCCAGCTAACAATATGACCATTTTTCTCTAGCCCTCTACTAACCATTTTTCCTGTCTCGTTGTTTACCCTATTCGTGCGCACCATTGGCCTGTTCTTAATTCCATACACTTTTAGCCAAGTTAGTAGAACAACAATTCAGTTGGGGGGCAGTTTTGTAGTCTATTTGTTGGTGACTTTGTTGGTTTGTTTGCTTGATGAGGGAAGTATTGCTCATAATAGTTATTTATCCCCTCGTTTCATTCAAGGGTGAAATTGGTTTGATGGGAAGTGAGTCTCCCTTTATGAATCTATGTTATTCACCAAAAAAAAAGTATAAAAAAAAAGAAGAAAGTAGTAAAAAAAAAAAGAAAAAGAGAAAAGCTTTGAAGAATAAGGTGATTAGCGTGGTGGTTTTCTTGCTTATATTAACTCTTTCCCCTTACCTTTCTTTGATGGGAATGTATTTAAGCTTAATCTAGGTGTGAAGTAGGAGATGTTGTGTTTTGTGTATTGGGAATGTTGCTCTTTAGGTCCTTGGCTTTTAGCTCAACATTTCCCAAATGATTTCCCTCCTTAACCTAAATCTAAGCCCATTATAACCTTTGAAAAGTCCCCGTGATTAACTTTTATGCATGTTGTCTATAGCGGTAGAGAATCGAGAGTCTTGTCAACCTTATGGTAGTTTGTTTACATTGGTTGAAGGTTTTGAGGGAACTGTTAGATTTTTTGCAAAAACATGAGGGGAGTGATTGCATTTGAGGTCTTATTGTTCTCAACTAGTTCGCCAAACATGTGAATGAATTGTGATTGCATTTGAGTTGTGATAAACTAGTTGTGTTGTTTCCTGGCTTTGTATTCTATATCGAACAACAATTTTTGTTTCAATTTGATTATTAATCTCGCTAGGGAGTCTCTTTGAGTATGCTTGTTTTGGGTTTCTCTTATGCCCTTTTTATTAGAGGAGGTGTGAGTAGATTTCTTTTCCTTTTCAAGTCTTTTCATCTTGTTTTGAGTCTTGTAGTTGCTTGGGGACAAGCAAGGAGTAATCATGGGGGAATTTGATAACTGCGTTTCATGACTATGTTTTTTAGGGTTTTCAATAGAGAATTAACGATAATTTTGTGTGTGAACCTTGGTTTTTATTCCAATTTCCCTACTACACATGGTGTTGTTGTTTTTGATGTGAATTTCTAGGTTTTGAAGCCAAAACACTAACTTTCTCTCAACTTCAGGTAAGACCGAATATACCACGGACTTCTACATGTCAAACCCAAACCGTGGTACAAATTTGGGACGGAAAGGAGCAAGGAATGGCTGGGCAGCAGCCATCACGGGCAGCCCGTGGTGGTGGCCACAGTCCGTGGCGGTTCAGCTTCAAGTGCCCAACTCATTTTGTCGAAGGAAACAAGAAAGATGTGGGACAGTGACAACCACGGGCAGCCCGTGGTGATCACCACGGTCCGTGTACAGAATGTACGGACTATTTGATTTGAGATCTAGGAACCATGAACTCGACCGTGCCTTATGTGATGTGGGCTCAAGTGTGACTTGATGCCTTATTCCCTTTGTAAAAGACTGAACTTAAGTGAGCTTAGACCTACCGCCATGTCAC
This sequence comes from Portulaca oleracea, assembly GCA_029582165.1. Classification (NCBI taxonomy): domain Eukaryota; kingdom Viridiplantae; phylum Streptophyta; class Magnoliopsida; order Caryophyllales; family Portulacaceae; genus Portulaca; species Portulaca oleracea. The sequence goes on along the minus strand of CM055890.1, from coordinate 3,290,546 downwards.
TGCCAATGGCTGATCGTTCTGTTAAATACCCCATGGGTATTTTAGAGGACTTTGACTCTAGGATGCCTTCCAATGCTTCGGAAGGAAATCAGATCGACCCTTGCTGGTAGGTTCGACTTCAAGATGCTGAGGGAACACATGCTGATTGTGTTCCAAAAGAGTTTGACTATGATGTGGAGCATTTTCCGTACTGAGGTGAGTTTCGTCTAGCTAAAGACGTTAAACTAGCGCTTCTTGGGAGGCAACCCAAACATTTATTCGCTTTCTTTTGTTTTTGTTTTATTTTGTCTTGATTGCGAAAACCCTCCTTTGTTTAGTTCTTTATGATGGTGTATGTTTGGATTGTCATTACAAGTGTGTACTTATAAGATTTTTCTTGCTTGATGTAGATGATAGGAGAGACTTGGTTGCATGTTTGACTTAGTTTGCTTGTCTTGTTTGTGACTCATCTAGTCTTGATCGATTTAAGTGCATGATAATAAAGTTCCTATGGTTGGTATATCAAAGGAACTAGTTGTCGTGATTGTTGTCGGTTAACCCGTGAGACTTCTTGAGCCTAAAAGACTATCATTTTTATAGTCTCCTTTTCTTTTGAGTGTGACTTTACCATTTTTTCATCTCTAGAACTTGATTTGTTTCTCTTTGAAACTGCGTTTGACTTGTGCATTGTGTTATAATGATTGAGGCCCATTTTGAAGCCACATAGCCAAAAAGCCAGCTAACAATATGACCATTTTTTTGCTAGCCCTCTACCATTTTTCCTGTCTCGTTGTTTACCCTATTCGTGCGCTCCATTGGCCTGTTCTTAATTCCATACCGTTTTAGCCAAGTAAGTAGAGCAACAATTCTGTTGGGGGCAGTTTTGAAGTCTACTTGTTGGTGATTTTGTTGGTTAGTTTGCTTGATGAGGGAAGTATTGCTCATAATCTTTATTTGTCCCCTCTTTTAATTCAAGGGAGAAATTGGATTGATGGGAAGTGAGTCACCGTTTATGAATCTATGCTATTTACCAAAAAAAAAAGTACTGAAAAAAAGTAGTAAAAAAAAAAGAGAAAAACTTTGAAGAATAAGGTGATTAGCGTGGTGGTTTTCTAGCATATATTGACTCTTTCACTTTACCTTTCTTTGATGGAAATATTTTTTAGCTTAATCGAGGTGTGAAGTAGGAGGTGTTGTGTTTTGTGTATTGGGAATGTTGGTCTTTTGGTCCTTGGCTTTTAGCTCCACATTTCCCAAATGAGGTCCTACTGTTCCCAACTAGTTCGTCAAACATGTGAATGAATTTTGATAGCATTTGAGTTGTGATAGACTAGTTTGCTTCCTGGGTTGCGATTCTATTTCGAACAACAATTTTTGTTTAAATTTGATTCTTAATCTCACTAGGGAGTCTTTTTGTGTATGCTTGTTTTGTCTTTCTCTTATGCCCTTTTTATTAGAGGAGGTGTGAGTAGATTTCTTTTCCTTTTCAAGTCTTTTCATATTGGTTTGAGTCTTGTACTTGCTTGGGGACAAGCAAGGAGTCAGCATGGGGGGATTTGATAATTTTTATTCCAATTTCCCTACTACACTTGGTGTTGTTGTTTTTGATGTGAATTTGTAGGTTTTGAGGCCAAAACACCAACTTTCTCTCAACTTCAGGTAAGAGTGAATATACCATGGACCTCTACATGTCAAACCCAAACCGTGGTACAAATTTGGGACAGAAACGAGCAAGGAATGGGCGGGCAGCAACCACCATGGGCAGCCCGTGGTGGTGGTCACGGTCCGTGGCGGTTCAGCTTCTTGTGCCCTTATTCCCTTTATAAAAGACTAAACTTAGGTAAGCTTAGACCGACCGCCATGTCACTGCAAATGGCTGATCGTTCTGTTAAATACCCCATGGGTATTTTAGAGGACTATTATGTGCCCGTGGATTTTGTGATTCTTGATATGGCTGAGGACTCCCGTACATAAATTAATTTGGGAAGACCTTTCCTTGCCACAGTTAGGTTCCTAATAGATGTGAAAAAAGGGAAGATGAGTTTTAAGTTTGGGGAACATGAGGTAGAATTTGATCTGTTTCGTGAACATATGCCTCCTAATGTTTCTTCTTTTTGTGGCGTTGATGTGATTGGGAATGATGAGTCCGCTGATGTATTTCCTGAGAGCCATGTACTTGGTGACGCGTTGGATTTGGTACAAGTTATTGAAAACGAACCAACATCACCAAGGACAGGCCTTATGCTACTAATGAGGTTGTGTTGAGGAAGTTTTGCAGGTTTGACTCCAGGATGCCTTCCAATGTTGAGGAAGGAAATCAGTTCGACCCTTGCTGGTGGGTTAGACTTCAAGATGCTGAGGGAACACAAGCTGATGGTGTTCCAAAAGAGTTTGACTATGATGTGGAGCATTCTCCGAACTGAGGTGAGTTTCGTCTAGCTAAAGACGTTAAACTAGCGATTCTTGGAAGGCAACCCAAGCATTTATTCGCTTTCTTTTGTGTTGCTTCATGGCTTGTGATTCTATTTCGAACAACAATTTTTTTTCAATTTGATTCTTAATCTCGCTAAGGAGTCTCTTTATGTATGCTTGTTTTGCCTTTCTCTTATGCCCTTGTTATTAGAGGAGGTGTGAGTAGATTTCTTTTCCTTTTCAAGTCTTTTCATCTTGTTTTGAGTCTTGTACTTGCTTGGGGACAAGCAAGGAGTAAGCATGGGGGGATTTGATAACTGCGTTTCATGACTATGTTTTTGGGGGTTTTCATTGGAGAATTAGGAATATTTTTGTGTGTGAACCTTGATTTTTATTCCAATTTCCCTACTATACTTGGTGTTGTTTTTTTTATGTGAATTTGTAGGTTTTGAGGCCAAAAACAGCAACTTTCTCTCAACTTTAGGTAAGAGTGAATATACCACAGACCTTTACATGTCAAACCCAAACCGTGTTACAAATTTGAGATGGAAAGGAGCATGGAATTGCCGGGCAGCTCGTGGTGGTGGCCACGGTCCGTGGCAGTTCAACTTCTTGTGCCCAGCTCATTTTGGCGAAGGAAATGTGGACCTAGGTACCATGAACATCGACCGTGCCTTATGTGATGTGGGCTCAAGTGTGAGCTTGATGCCTTATTCCCTTTATAAAAGACTGAACTTAGGTGAGCTTAGACCTACCGCCATGTCACTGCAAATGGTTGATCGTTCTGTTAGATACCCCATGGGTATTTTAGAGGACTTTCCTCTTAAGGTAGGAGACTATTATATGCCCGTGGATTTTGTGATTCTTGATATGGCCGAGGACACCCGTTCCCAATTATTTTGGGAAGACCTTTCCTTGCCATTGTTGGGTTCATAATAGATGTGAAAAAAGGGAAGATGAGTTTTAAGTTTGGGGAACTTGAGGTTGAATTTGATCTGTTTCGTGAACATATGCCTCCTAATGTTTCTTCTTGCTGTGGTGCTGATGTGATTAGGAATGATGAGTCTGATGATGTATTTCCCAAGAGCCATGTACTTGGTGACGCGTCGGATTGGGTACAAGTTATTGAACCCGAACCTAACATCACTAAGGATAAGCCTTATGCTACTAATGAGGTTGTGTCGAGGAAGTTTTGCAGGTTTGACTCCAGGATGCCTTCCAATGCTGAGGAAGGAAATCAGTTCGACCTTTGCTGGTGGGTTAGACTTCTAAATGCTGATGGAACACATGCTGATGGTGTTCCAAAAGAGTTTGACTATGATGTGGAGCATTCTCCGAACTGAGGTGAGTTTCATCTAGCTAAAGACATTAAACTAACGATTCTTGGGAGGCAACCCAAGCATTTATTCGCTTTCTTTTGTTCTTGTTTTATTTTGTCTTGATTACGAAAACCCTCCTTTGTTGAGTTCTTTATGGTGGTGTATGTTTGGATTGTCATTACAAATGTGTACTCATGAGATTTTTCTGGCTTGATTTAGATGATGGGAAAGACTGGGTTGCTTGTTTGATTAAGGTTGCTTGTCTTGTTTGTGACTCATCTAGTCTTGATGGATTTAAGTTCATGATAATGAAGTTCCTATGTTTGGTATATCAAAGGAACTAGTTGTAGTGATTGTGGTAGGTTAACCCGTGAGACTTCTTGAGCCTAAAAACACTATCATTTTTATGGTCTCCCTTTCTTTTGAGTGTGACTTTACCATTTTTTTATCTCTAGAACTTGATTTGACTCTCTTTGAAACTGTATTTGACTTGTGCATTGGGTTAATATGATTGAGGCCCATTTTGAAGCCACATAGCCATAAAACCACCTAACCATATGACCCTTTTTTTTGCTAGCCCTCTACTAACCATTTTTCCTGTCTCGTTGTTTACCCTATTCGTGCGCTCCATTGGCCTGTTCTTAATTCCATACCGTTTTAGCCAAGTAAATAGAGCAACAATTCAGTTGGGGGCAATTTTGAAGTCTACTTGTTGGTGATTTTGTTGGTTAGTTTGCTTGATGAGGGAAGCATTGCTCATAATCCTTATTTATCCCCTCTTTTCATTCAAGGGTGAAATTGGTTTGATGGGAAGTGAGTCGCCCTTTATGAATCTATGCTATTCACCAAAAAAAAAGTACTGAAAAAAATGAAAGTAGTAAAAAGAAAAAAAATGAAAAAAAAAAAAGAAAAGCGAAAAGCTTTGAAGAATAAGGTGATTAGCGTTGTGGTTTTCTTACTTGTATTGACTCTTTCTCCTTACCTTTCTTTGATGGGAATATATATGAGCTTAATCGAGGTGTGAAGTAGGAGGTGTTGTGTTTTGTGTGTTGGGAATGTTGCTCTTTAGGTCATTGGCTTTTAGCTTGACATTTCTCAAATGATTTTCCTCCTTACCCTACACCTAAGCCCCATTATAACCTTTGAAAAGTCCTCATGATTAACTTTTATGCATGTTGTCTATAGCGGAAGAGAATCGAGAGTCTTGTCAAGCTTTTGGTAGTTTGTTTACATTGGTTGAAGGTTTTGAGCGAACCGTTATATCTTTTGGAAACACATGAGGCGAGTGATTCACATACCCTGAAGTGAGGTCCTACTGTTCCCAACTAGTTCGCCAAACATGTGAATGAATTTTGATTGCATTTGAGTTGTAATAGACTAGTTGTGTTGCTTCCTGGCTTGTAATTCTATTTCGAACAACAATTTTTGTTTCAATTTGATTCTTAATCTCGCTATAGAGTCTCTTTGTGTAGGCTTGTTTTGGCTTTCTCTTATGCCATTTTTAATAGAGGATGTGTGAGTAGATTTCTTTTCCATTTCAGGTCTTTTCATCTTGTTTTAAGTCTTGTACTTGCTTGGGGACAAGCAAGGAGTAAGCATGGGAGGATTTGATAACTGTGTTTCATGACTATGTTTTTGGGGGTTTTCAATAGAGAATTAGGGATAATTTTGTGTGTGAACCTTGATTTTTATTCCAATTTCCCTACTACACTTGGTGTTGTTGTTTTTGATGTGAATTTGTAGGTTTTGAGGCCAAAACACCAACTTTCTCTCAACACCAGGCAAGAGTGAATATACCACGAACCTTAACATGTCAAACCAAACCGTGGTACAAATTTGGGACGGAAAGGAGCAAGGAATGGCCGGGTAGCAGCCACCACGGGCAGCCCGTGGTGGTGGCCACGGTCCGTGGCATTTCAACTTCTTCTACCCAGCTCATTTTGGCGAAGGAAACAAGAAAGAAGCGGAACAGTGGCAACCAGGGGCAGCCCGTGGTGATCACCACGGTCCGTGTACGGACTGTGCGGACTGTTTGATTTGGGACCTAGGAACCATGAACATCGACCGTGCCTTATGTGATCTGGGCTCAAGTGTGACCTTGATGCCTTATTCCCTTTATAAAAGACTGAACTTAGGTGAGCTTAGACCTACCGCCATGTCACTGCAATTGGTTGATCGTTCTGTCAAATACCCAATGGGTAAGGACTTTCCTCTTAAGGTAGGAGACTATTATGTGCCCGTGGATTTTGTGTTTCTTGATATGGCCGAGGACACTTGTACCCAAATTAATTTGGGAAGAACTTTCCTTGCCACTGTTGGGTGCGTAATAGATGTGAAAAAAGGGAAGATGAGTTTTAAGTTTTGGGAACATGAGGTTGAATTTGATCTGTTTCGTGAACATATGCCTCGTAATATTTCTTCTTGATGTGGTGTTGATGTGATTGTGAATGATGAGTCTGACGATGTATTACCTGAGAGCCATGTACTTGGTAACGCGTCGGATTGGGTACTAGTTATTGAACCCGAACCTAACATCACCCAGGACAGGCCTTATGCAACTAATGAGGTTGTGTTGAGAAAGTTTTGCAGGTTTAACTCCAAGATGCCTTCCAATGCTAAGGAAGGAAATCAGTTCGACCCTTGCTGGTGGGTTTGACTTCAAGATGCTGAGGGAACACATGCTGATGGTGTTCCAAATGATTTTGATTATGATGTGGAGCATTCTCCGGACTTAGGTGAGTACGGACTGTACGGACCGAGGCGGACTACTTATGTATATCGGTTGTTTTCGCGAGTAGAAAAGCAAGGAAGCGACGGTTTTTCAAGGTGGAATCATATTCTATCGTTCTGCCTTTGTTCTTTGGCAAAAAAAGGAGAGAAAGAGAGCCCTAATACTTCCATACTAGTCTTCTTCCCCACCATCAAGATTCAAGATCAAATCGATTCAAGAGAAACCAAGATCAAGATTCGCGAAGGAAAGGAGCGACGTTCGCGGAGAAGGTTCTGCCCCGGGATCGAAAGTCTCGACGGGTTGTATTCTTAGCAATTCTATTCTTTCTTTTTGATTTCCTTCTTAGTTTTGTGATTCGATTATGATGTTTGGAACTTGTTTTTTGTTTTCATTGAATATGACTGAGTAGATTTCTTGAATTCTAGGGTTTTACAACCCGAAACAATGTAGTTTGATTGAATATTATTACTTTGTGCATGAATTCTTGTTATGAATCAATAGAAGGTTGTCTTTTCCATGTTCATGTGTGTTGTCTGAGCGCTTGAATATTCATGAGTTTGAGATTAACCTAAGAAGTACTGAAAGGTGAATTAAGGTAATCTGATTACCAACCTGTCTACCTAGTTACGAAAGTTGAAAAAGGAGTAGTAAACTAGGGAATCATTAGATAACCTGACTTTTTAAGACCTTCAATTCTGATTAATCTAAAAGGCAGACGAAAGTTGTTGATTAGGTTGTTTAGAATAATTCTATTTAGCATCGAAAGGGCGATAGAATTCAAAGGTTGTCGATTCTTGATTCATTCTTGAATGTACAATTGTGCAGGTTAGGTTTTAGTAATCGAACTCGTTGTTAGGTTAGCATCTCCCTAGAAGTCTTTCTCTCTTTATAGAACCTTTGATTTGTTTTTTCCTACTTTATTAGTTTAATTAGTTTCCTAAACCTTTTCCAAAACCCAAAACCAGATTAGCTTAGCAATCGTGATAGAGATTAGTTTTCTATGCTGCTAATTGAGTCCCTGTGGGATCGACCTTGACGTGCTACTACATACACCGTGCGCTTGCGGCCCTGTCATCGGTGAACACCTGCAACGAGCTTAGGAACTCCAAGACCGGCTGATCTACTATGGGTTCATCAATGGCGAGAAATGAGTCCTAGCCCAAAGTCTAGATGAAGAAGGTAAAACTCGACTTCCAAAATATAGCTTCTACAGTTTCGGCGTTGTATACATCCGGAGCACAAATTTTCCGCTCTTGGAACTTCTCATATCATGGTTTATGCGACCCACCACGAAAGATGACTTTTGCGTTTGCACAAAGCCGAATCAAAGTGGTAGGTTGAGTTTTCTCTAGAGATAATGGTTTAGGCGGAGAAGAGGGAGATGGTTTGCTAGTGCGGGCTCGTTTTGATCGACCCATTTCAAAAAGGTGAAGAGCAAGAAACAATCGGAGGGTTCAACTCAACACAAAACCTAAATCTCAGCAAGAACACAACACAGGCAACACACAAAATTAGCTAGAAAACGAATGTAACACACAAGGATTCATGAACACCTGGAATGGAGACTTAGGAGTGTTACTCTGCTTTAGTCGACCCTCAAGAAGGAAAACCCACAAAATTTCACACTTGGAGAACCCAGAAGAAGCGATTGTGGCTGGAAATGGCGTGGCTAGGGCACGATTCTCACAAATCAGGAGAGGGAGAGGGAAAATTTGTGAGGATTTGAGAGCTTAGGTCGCGGGTGTTAGGGTTTTAGAGAGGGAAATAGCCGTTTGATAAGGAAGGATGAAGAACAATTGTATTAGAACAAGGAGGAAAAGGGGTTTAAAAATCCCGACAATTTTCGTAGTTCGACAGGTCGCGGCCGCGAAGAGAGGTGATCACGGGGGCGAACTCTGTCTGGGAGGAAAAATGGGAAAATTAGCTTGAACTGGTCGCGGCTGCTAAGTGGAGGGGTGACGGCTGCGACCTCGTTCTGGACAGGGTTCTGGGTAATGCGTCGCGGGCATTACTGATGTGGTGTCGGGCGCAACGAACTACATTTCCAGCTTTTTGAGACAACTTCAGATAGACATAGCGGGTGCCACCACACCTTTCGCGCCTGCTACCTTGTTCTATCCTTATCCTAACACTTGAAATTTTCACTTTTCCCAAAATAATCCAAGTCCTATGACTCCTACTTTCTCTCATCATTAAGCCCTCTTTTCTTCACACTCTTAAACACTCTAAAACACATCCTAACACTCAAAAATCTCATTCACTCACTCTCTTCACAAAGATTTTACCTCGCACTCTCTTTTTTTCACTCTCAATTTTTTTTTCTTTTCTATTTTCTCTTTTTTTTTTCTTTCTTTTCTTTCTCTCTTTCTTCTTCCTAGAACTAATACATCAAGAAAAAGGGTGAAACAAGAAAGAAGTAAAAATTGAAAAATTGAATAACAAGAAGGAAAAACTAAAGAAAGGGAAGTATCATGTACCTCCTCAAATGTTCCTTATTTTAGGTCTCTAGCTCGACCCATTACTTCAATCAATCATCAAAATAGGCGAGGCAAACCACCACGGTCCCCACATATTCTTCTCCCATGACATAAGGCTTGATTTTTGACGAATTCACCTTCAAATGATCTCCTTTTTCATTCTTGAGTTCCCCAACCCCAGCAGGCAAGATTTTTACAATCTCAATAGGTCCCGACCATCTTGATCTCAACTTCCCGGAGAAGAGTTTATGTCTTGAGTTGAAAATGAGAACTCAATCACCAACCACAAACTCCCTATGATTCAATCTTTTGTCATGCCAAGCCTTAGCGCGCTCTTTATAAATTTATTGTTCTCGTAGGATTGTCGCCTCAATTCCTCGAGCTCTTCCAATTGAAATAGTCGATTCACCCCCGCTGGCTTAAGATCATAGTTCATCTTCTTAATGGCCCACATCATTTTGTGTTCAAGCTCTATGGGAAAATGGCATGCCTTCCCATAGACAAGGAGGTATGGGGTGGTTCCTATGGGTATTTTTGTATGCGGTGCGATAAGCCCACAAAATGTCACCGAGCTTGTCTACCCAATCCTTTCGCGAGGAATTGATGGTCTTTTCAAAAACTTCGTTGATAGCGCGATTGGAAATCTCAACTTGGCCTTGTGTTTGAGGATGGTATGGAAGTCCACTCTTATGATTGATACCATACTTGGATAACAAAGACTCGAATCTTCTCTCGATAAAATGAGAGCCATTATCATTAATGATGACTCTTGGGATTCCGAACCTAAGGAAGATGACCTTCTTCAAAAACTTAGACATCTTCCATCACATCTAACGCATGGGATTACTTCAATCCATTTCGAAATATAGTCAACCGCTACAAGAATTTACTGGTAGCCTCTTGAAGATGGGAATGGACCCATGAAGTCCAATCCCCAAACATCGAACACTTCCACTTTAAGGATATAATTCAGCGGCGTTTCATTTCGGCGGGAAATGTTCCCGGATCGTTGACATTTATCGCACGCTTTGACATGAAAATGAGCATTCCGGAATAGTTTTCTACCCTTCTTTCCCATTAAAAACTTTATTGCCGCATGGTCCGTATAAACGATCACTCGGGAGAACAAGAGATATTGACGAAACTTGTTTAGAGCAAAGATGATAGCCAAGAGTTCCTTCTCCGTAGTGGTGTAGTTCTTTTGCGCACTATCTTTAGTTTGAGCTAGACAAGCTCCAATAGCGAAGTCGCTTGCATCGGCCATGATCTCAAATGGTAGAGTCCAATCCGGAGGTTGGACTACCGGTGCGGATACTAGCGCTTGCTTCAACCTGTAAAAGGACTCAAGACACTCATCAGTAAAGGAGAATGGGGCATCTTTGCACAAGAGGTCGGTTAAAGGACGAGCGATTTTCGAAAAATCCTTGACAAACCGGCGTGTCCGAGGAAACTACGCACCCCTTCGACGGAAATAGGGGGTGGTAGGCGCTCTATCACTTCTACCTTCGCCTAGTCAGCCTCGATGCCCCTAGACAAAATCAAATGCCCTAAAACAATTCCTTCTTTTACCATAAAATGGCATTTCTCCCAATTTAAGACTAGATCAACTTCTTCACAATGAATAAGAATATTTTCCAAATTACTCAAGCAATCATCAAATGAATGGCAATAAACAGAAAAATCATCCATGAAAACTTCCATGCAATGCTCAATGTAATCACTAAAAATTGCCATCATGCATGTTTAAATTGTACCGGGTGCATTACACAAACCGAAAGGCATTCTCCAATATGCAAATGTACCATATGGACAAGTAAAAATGGTCTCTTGATGTGCAGGATGAATAGGAATCTGAAAAAAACCTGAGTACCCGTCTTAAGAAACAAAAGTAAGAATGACCTGCTAACCTCTCTAACATCTGGTCAATAAAGAGGAGGGGAAAGTGATCTTTCTTAGTCACTTTGTTCAATTGACGGTAATCTATGCACATTCGCCATCCCGTGACGGTTCTAGTACTCACTAACTCATGCTTTTCATTTTCAACAGCTGTCATCCCACCTTTCTTAGGTATACATTGGACCAGGCTTACCCATTCGCTATTTGCAATGGGGAAGATGATCCCGGCAGCCAAAAGCTTGACTACCTCTTTCTTGACCACTTCTTGCATAGTAGGGCTTAACCTACGCTATGGTTGCCTAGTAGGTTTTGTATCATCTAACCAATCAATGGAATGCATGCAAATGGATGGGGAGATACCCTTAATGTCCTCAATCTTATACCTCAATGGACCCTTATGCTTCTTCAAAAGATCAAGCAATTTAGACAATTCAGGATCTTACAATTTGGAATTCACAATCACAGGACAACATTCATGCTCATCTAAGAATGCATATTTTAAAGAAGTGGGTAGGGGTTTTAGCTCTAATTGAGGGGGAGAGGGTTTAGCTTTAGAAGAAGACATACCCTTGCAAAGAACTTCTTAAATTTCCATACACTCAAAATAAGGCTCATCAATAGAAATCTCATCATGTGTCGGTGTTGAATCGAGGAGATTGGTGAGAAATGTATTATCGCTACCTTCAGGATCAAATTGAAAGGATTCAAGTAGACTTGCTCCCAAAGGATCTTCACATGAAGACTCTAATATATTAGATTTTTCCACATACTCGTCAACTAACATCTCCATGATATCAATGGCAAAGCACAAATCCCCAAAAGAAGGATTCTTCAAAGACCCCTCAAGGTTAAATACGATGCTCTCATTTCCAACATGTAGTGACATGCGACCATTCTTCACATCGATCATAGCACCGGCCGTAGCAAGCAATGGACGTCCCAAAATAATAGGATGTTGATGTCCTCGTCCATTTCCAATATAAGAAAATCGCAAGGTATTAAAAACCTTCCCACTTGGACCATAATGTCTTCCAATATACCCATCGATCTACGTACAGAACGATCGGCGAGTTGAAGATTGATTGTTATAGGGTTCAAACCATCAAGATTCAACTTGCAGCATATGGAATATGGCATAACACTTACACTAGCCCCCAAATCACATAAAGCACGAAAAATCCTCATATCTCCAATAATGCATGGAATAGAAAAACTCCCGGGATCAACAAGTTTCTCCGGGGTTTTGTTTCCAATAATAGCGCTACAATCGGCCGTCAAGTGAATAGTAGATTCCTCCTTGATTCTTTGCTTGATTGTAAGAAGCTCCTTCAAATGCTTTTTATATGAGGGAACCTCGGAAATAGCATCCAAGAAGGGAATATTCACTTGAAGTTTCTTGAACATCTCTATAAACTTCGAAAACTTAGCATCTTACTTTGGTTTAACCAACCGCTCGGGAAAAGGAACCGGCGGTGATTGGGTCTTTAGCTTCTCTATGGTATGGTTTGGTTCTTCTTCTATCAAAACTCCTTTCCCTTTTCTTAATCCCTCCATCTCATCTTTCTCTTTCTCAATCAAGTTATCTTCAAAACTAGACTTTCCTCCTTGATCTTACTCACAAACCTTGTTGCTTCCCACTACTAACTCAAACTCACTCTCTTCTTTTTCTTCCAAATCCTCCTCCTCCATAATGTCCACCACATCTCCTTCTTTCTCTCCCAAGACACTCTCATCCACCATTTTGGGAATCTCAATCTCTCTCCCACTCCTCAATGTAATTGCATTTAATTTCCCCTTGGGTTTAGGTTGAGGTTGGCTAGGAAGAGATTGGATAGGTTTAGCTTGTTATGCCATTTGAGCCAATTGCATCTCAAGATTTTTAATGCAAGCTTGGTCTCTATCTTGGGTCAAAGAAATCTTTTGCAACCATTGTTCAATGGAAAGCTATTGGGGTGATTTTGAGGGGACGATTGACCATAATGGGTGTTTTGTTGATATGGGCGGCGATTTTGGTTTTGAAATCCAGGAGGTGGGTTTTGGTTTTGTGGAGGTTGCTCGTTATATATATAGTTCCCACGAGGGCGAACTGGTTGTTTGGTGGAGTAAGAAATATATATTGTTGTTAGGATATACAGCTGGAACTTGCTCCGGTTGGCATTCAACACAATGTTGCGAAAGATGTGGTCCTCCACAATAGTCACAAATAACAACTCTAGCATCCAGGGTTGTAATAAGCAATGGTATCTCTTGGGCAGCTTTAACTTGTCTTGTAGTGTCCTCGAGGGCTTTCTTTTGTTGCATCTCCAATACGACACTCATATAAGAAATTTGATAGTTGGATTACTCTCTAGAGGAGCAGTTCCATCTCTAGAACCTCGGCCTCCTCTCCAATGTGGAGAATTTTGAGATAACTCGTGTAAGAACACATTTGCTTCTTCTGCCGTCTTCTTGAGAAACATGCCACTGGAGGCATGATCAATAGATTCTCGCAAAAAGCTACATAATCCTGAATATAAATGATGTAAAAGGAGTCAATCTTCTAGATTGTGATGAGGACTCCTCCGTTGGAGACCTTTAAACCTTCCCCATGATTCAAACAAGGTTTTACTGGCCTCTTGTTTGAAACTCATAATAGCTTGCCTCAATCTATATGTCTCATCGGTAGGGAAAAACTTTTGAAGAAAATCATGATTGAGGGCGTCACATGACGAATAAGTACCTGGTGGACAAGTATTGATCCACATCAAAGCCTTCCCCTTCAAGGTGAGAGGAAAGAACTTCAATTTCATATATTCGGCGGAAAAACCGTTCATATGCACTAACCCAATACGTTTCTCGAACTTGTTGATGTGATCAATGGGGTTCTCATGTTCACCTCCATTGTATGGCGTGATCTCAAATATATCCAGTAGATATGGTTGTAACTCAAATGATGCATTTGCAAGTGAATCAGGTGATACGATGGGTTCGCCTCCCGTACCCGAGGATGGCAATGAATACGAAGCTAAGGTACGAGGTGGATTGGGTAGTCCTTCAGCCATTGGGAATTCAAGTCTCCTTTGCTCCCTTTGTTGTTGCTCTCGTCTCGAACTAGCGTTTGCTTGGCGAATAATATTCTCCGGGGTTCAAATTCGGTAGAGTAGATGGCGGTCGGCCACATCGAGAACGAGTCTGCATACACAAGGGAATGACAATAGAATCAAATTCTTAACGACCTAAGACACTAAATCTCTAGCAAGGAAAGTAATCTTAAACAGCCTAAAACCAAGAAGCTAAGCTAGGTGTGGTTGCTCCCCGGCAACGGCGCCATTTTGTGTACACGTGGTTTGCATGACTGGTATTTGACGTTCTTCCTCGAGGAGCTAGGGGCCTAGAACTTGAGCAACTAGGTCTAGGTAAGTCTAGGATTGCTAGAGAACAAGATATTTTTAGGGTGATGACTAACAAAAATAGAGCACAAAACATACTATGTTCGGTCAAGATGAAGTAATGGGTTTCGGGGAATTTTCGGGATGTAAATGGAGATAAGGAAGTAGGTTTTAACAAAGAGGGAGTGAAAACCAAGGAATTCTAAATGGGTATTCTATTGAAGAAAGGCCACGGGATTCCCTTTCTCAAGGGTAATCTCGATTAACTACCTCATGTTAAGGATTAAGTTAGTTAAGTTAGTTATTTTAACTAGCTTAATTGTCTTCTTGCTATTCTTGATATTTTCTTCTGTTTAGTTTTTGCTTGCTTGGCTGTGTATATATAACCATTCACGTTGGCTCTAATAACAAGCAGAGAATTCATCATTCATTCCTCTCTCTTCTCCCTCTCATTTCTCTTTCATGATTTTATTGTTTTTGATCCAATTATTAGCTTGGATCTTTTCATGGTATCAGAGGCCTTAAGGGTACTAATCCTGCCTAGCCTACCTCTTTCCTACCTCCCTTTCTCCTATCGTTACAACAATGTCTGAAGAACCACCAAGAAAACCAGAAATCTTCCAATAACGGATCCTTGTGATCCTTTGTTCATTCACTCATCAGAACAACTGGGAATGTCTCTCGTGTCAGAACCCTTTTCTGGTGAAGATTTTGACAGCTACAATCTCACTCAATGCAAAATTCAAGATAGGGTTTGCCGATGGGTCTCTTGAAACGCCAGCTGAGGGTGATCCTCTCTTTCCATATTGGAAGAGAGGAAATGACATGGTACTGTCATGGATCTTGAATTCTTTACACAAAGACATTCGTGAGAGAGTCTTCTACTCAACTAATGCTCAAATCCTTTGGAAAGAATTGATAGAAAGATTTGGTCAGTCGAACAAAGCCAAGTTGTATTTAGTCTAGCAAGACATCTCCAAACTGTCTCAAGGTACTTTAGATATAGCCAACTACTATACCAAAGCAAAGAAACTGTGGGATGAAACGGGTTCTGTTACAAAGTTCCGAAAGTGCACTTGTGGAAAGTGCAAATGCTTACCCTAAAGTATCAATCAACAAATTGATACTCACTTTGAACAACAAAAACTCCTACAGTTTTTGATGGGATTAAATGATGTCTCCTCTTCCTTCCCTGGGGCAAGTGAATGCCTTGCTTTCTCAAGAGGAAAACCAAAGGCAGGGCAGAGACAATGCACAATTCTTGACTAAGTCTGCCTCTTTATATGCCAAGAAGAGTGATCAAAGGAAACAAGAAACCAAGAAATCAAAACTTTTCTGTGATTATTGCAAAGGCCTGGGCATACTATTAATAAATGTTACAAGATACATGGTTATCTCCCAAAGAACTAGAATAAGCAGTATCCACCAAGACAACAAGGACAGAATGAACAACAAGAAACAAAAAGGGCAGCAAATACAAGGGACAGAACAACATCGAATTGACAATGGAGAAGGCTTGCTACCTACACCAAACCTCAACTTCAGTCATGATCAGACCAAGCACCTTCTGCAACAACTCCTGAACAATCTTGCATCCTAAGAGAACAATCCTTCTAAAGACAGCAGTGACAACATGTCTGGTAATGTGCCCTTACCCATTATCAGTATGCTTTCAAATGTTGTTAGTATGACCTATTTCTAGTCCAATGATTCATAGATCTTAGACTCTGGGGCTTCAGATCACATGTGCAATGACAAGATATTTTTACATTCTTTAAAAACTCTACCTAAACCCATTGAAGTCATTCTGCCATATGGGAATAGGATGACTATAACTGAGAGTAGAAAGTTGCAAATCTCATAAAAAAAGTATCCTGGATAATGTGCTTTATGTCCCTTGCTTTAAGTTCATTTTGATTTCAATAAAGAAACTTTGTGATCAATTAAACTGCCTTGCAATTTTCACTAAAGGAAAATGTATTTTGCAGGACCTTTCTGCGAGAATGGTTCTTGGTAGACAAACCAATGGCTTATATATCCTGGAAGACAGCCTTTATCAACAAATTGTCAGAATGCAGTCTCTAGGTTCTAAGATAGATGTCATAACATGTAATAAAGTCTCTATTTCAAATGTAAATACAAATCTATGGCACAAAATACTTGGCCATATGTTTGTTTCAAGGATGAAATTGTTGCCTATCGGCTTTGATCAATCTATTGAACATAAAAACCGTGATATTTGCCCAAGGGCCAAACAGAAATGTCTCCCCTTTCAGCTTAGCTCCATTTCAACTATTGAACCTTTTGCCTTGATACATGTAGACACTTGGGGGACATTTCATGTCAAAACACACTCAAGACATAAATATTTCATTACTCTAGTGGGTGACTTTACTAGGGCAACCTAGACACACTTGATGACCACTAAGAGTTAGGCCTTTGAGTTAATACAATCCTTTGTGACCGTGGCTAAAACACAATTTTGGGAGCATTGTCAGAAGAATCAGATTTGACAACACTTTAGAAATAGGAAAAATCATTGAGGCCATTGATAAGTGATTTTTATATAGTATTTTTAGGGCTCAAAACACGTATATTTCTTCATGCTTTTTATACCCAGATTTCTATGTTTTTATAACAATTTATGTGATTTCTTCACTTGGTTGTGAGATTGGTACATTTTGTAGGGAATATTGGAAATACACTCAAAAGCATGAAGAATTGATGGAAAAAGGGAGAAAATACAAAGAAATTGAAAAGAAAGTTGAAGGAGAAAGAGATTGAAGGAAGAATGGCCCAAAATGCCGAGGACCGGCCCAATATTTGGGCGGACATGGGAGAGACGCCGCTACCAAAAGCGCGCCAAAGACCTAAGCCAAGGAGCAAATACGTTGAAGAAAAGTGCAAGCGCTGCCAGTGCTTTTTAAACGCTGCCAGTGTTTTTCAAACGCTGTCAGCATTTGAATGCGGACACTTTTGAAGACTTGGGCTAGACACTGCCAATGCCTAATGCCCTAATCCGTGCCTTATAAAATCCAACGTCGGCTGCACATGAGGCAATCATCGACTATTCATCAGTTTTATTTCCACTGTTCAGTTATACGGTTTTCTTTGTATTTTCCTCCCTTCGAGGAGTCATTCTAGTATATTAATAACAAAAGAGGAGAAGAAGGAGATCGAACTGAGTGACAAGAAGAGATCAAATTCGACGACTCGGATGTTCGGTTTAATTTCTATTTTTCTTATGTTTTGTTATTCAGTTTTATTAGTGTTTTCCTAGATTTTATTATCATGAGTACTTAGTTTATTTTTTTGGGGGATAAACTCAATGTCTTTTGATTGATTCTGAATACAGTCTCGGTGTGAAGTTATTCCTTTTATTCGTTTGATCTTCGTAATTTGTCCGTCATAGTAAAATCTAGCTAACCGCCTTTTACTTGATATTAGATTCTTGATAAGAAAGCGAAAGTTTGAGTCTTGAATTGGAAAGACATAGATTGAAAGGGTATAAAATAGCTACAAATAATGATTCTTGCCTAGGGTTGATTATAATCAGTTCTTATCTTTGATGAGATTAAACAGCCATGAAAATAGGATGTTTAGTTTAATCACTGTAACTCAGTTCGAATCGAAAGATTTATGTGAAAAGGACTAGAAAGATTATAGACTCTAAATTATCTTGTTAATTTACACCGGGATTGTTGATTAATTAATTGACTGACTAGAGTGGACTCCCCTGAACACTTTTAATTATCTATCAAAATCCTAAAAATTCCTACTTTCTTAGTTTAGTTTTATAAATAATCACCACAACCTTTGGACGACCTAGCATCCTTTGTAGTGAACTAGTTTAGTGCGTAGTTGAATACATGTCCCTGAGAGAGAACGATATTTTATTACTATACAAACCCATACACTTGCAGTACACAGATCTGATACGTTTAGGGCCTGTCAAGTTTTTGGCGCCGTTTTCGGGGACTTGTTTCCACAACTGCCATTAGACGAACGTACTCTGGTTGACTAGGTTTTTATTGCTTTTCTTTAAACCCTAAAATCAAATAAAAATTAAAAAATTTTATTTTCCTCAGCTTGAACGTGAATTATATTGGACTTATTATGAGCGTTATTTGCTTTTATTGTTGAAAAGAGCTTACGATTGGAAAACGTGAAATTCTTGATGTTATTTTCGAAGGTGTGAATATAAAGACCCATAATATTTTGAATTCTTTTGGTTTTCGTGAAAAATCTGTTGTTGAAGCTTGGAATTTACTTAAATTGCTCGAACGTGATACATATGATTTTGAAACTTCTAATGATGTAACCGAGTACTTTAATCCCAGTGCCTTTCATGCTAGGTCCTACATCCGATCTCGTAATTCAGTTACTAGTGTTTCATGTCGTTCTTCTGAACAGGATGATTCTACATGCCTAGTATTGCCTTATTTAAATCTTTATTGAGGGCAGGTTTAAAAAAACAAATAGATATGACTGAATTGTCAGAAAGGTGTGCCTTATTACTTGACATTGACCATAATTCTAATTCTTCCAATTTTAATGATGGAATATGTAATGATAGTAAGTCCACCATCCCTTTAGCAGTTACTCTAGATGATTCTTCTTATCCTAGTTTACCTGAAAACACTACTGATGGTGTTGCTGATTTGCATGATACTCCCTTACCTTTTTCTCAGTCGACGGGGTTTAGGTAAGTGAACCTTCTGGGTTAGATACTAGGCATGAATGAGGAACCGAGCGAGAAGGATAACAGTGAATTGAATTTTTCAAACAAGGAACCTGACAATATTGTATTCTCTGATTCTAATGATTTACTCCATGCTTCTATTCCTGTTTCACTACCTTCAATTTCACCTAAAACCATTAAGGAACTCATACCTTATGAAAAGACCTTTGATGATCACGCTAATTTTAGATATGAGGTTAATTCTTGTGTTTTAATTGATGAAACTGACAATATCATTTATGAGACGTCCTTAGGTAAATTTAGAGGTTATGACCCCTCCCTTGATCCTTATTTAGTATACCTAGAGGACATTCCTAGAAAATTCTTGTGGACCACAGATTTTGAATCTTTTGATTTTTCTAGCAAATTTGATTTATTATTAAGAGCGTTACTAATGTTTTATGTTATGAGATTTCAGTTGCTCTCTTATTTACTAACTTGCAAACCGCATGAAGAGAAATTTGACAAGCTACTAAGGGCTTTGACGGCATCCGGAACGAAGACCCAGATCTTGACCTTTTGATTGAGTTTATTCGGATTATTTTTAGAACTCTTAATTTCTCCTTAGTTTTTCTTAATTCAATTTTCTGTTTTAATTTGAGTATTTGGTTATTTGAGTTTTTTTTTAGGCCTAATTCTATTAGTATTGTTGGTTGACTTTTGGTGAAGGCAGAATTGAGACAAGGATGGAAAGCAACGAAAAAAAACTAATTAAGGGGACTAAAAACTACTTCTACCGCCTCAAAACGCTCAAGATATGCCCAGGTAACAAGGCGCTGGCAGCGGTTCAGGAACCATTAGCCGCGTCAATCACAGAAAAAGAGCAATTGCGGCCAAAGCAAAGCGCTGGTAGTGCTTAAAAAAGGCCGCCAGCAATTTTCCCTTTTTCTGGTTTTAACCCCCAACTCTTTCTTCCTTTTGTCAAAAAATTTTCAAACCCACCGTTGCCCTAACTTTCCTCAGTGCCTTCACCCTTCGGCTGCTCTCTTCCCTGCCCGCGACCACCAACACTACTCCCTCCTCCCTTTTTCCCTCTTCCTCCTCCCTTCTTTCTTCTTCCTTCTTCCTTTACTTCCATTCTACTTCTTCTGACCCCTTCGCACTGTCCTTCTCCCCAGTAGCTCACAAGACTCGTCCAGTCCAAACCCTAGTCCCAAAAATTTTCATTCACTTATTACTTGCAATTCCTTCTTCTTCTTGTGTTTAACAAATTCAAGGTATGATTTTCACTTGTCTTTCACCTCCATTGTTATTTGCTAGTATTTCTTGGTGAGTTTATGCAAATTTCATGAGTTATATTTGTAAATTTTGTTTGAATTCACCATTGATCATGCTTAGGTATGGTGCACTACTTGAGTAATTTTTGATACTAGCTAGTAATTTTAGGTTGTTTGATTTGGAAAAGTTGGTATCTTTGTTGATTGTTATGCAAATTGGAAGTAATGTGGTTATATTTGGAAGTGAATGATATGAATTTTGAAAGTTGGATGTTTGAATATGTTGAACCTTTATTTTGGGAGTATGGAGTTGGATTATACTCTATCTTTGTGTAGTAGAGTGGTGTTTGAAATGAAGATTTTGAATCTTGGTTGTTAACGCGCAAGTATTGGATTATGCTTTGGATTCGTTTTAAATTTTGCTCAGTGAAAATTCCAGGTTTGAACATATTGTCATCTGTGGTGGTTTTTGTTGAGAGTCCACCTTGAACTCGTTTGCACTTTGTTATAATTTTCACCTCACCTCACCTCTCATCGTCTATCACTAGTATTTGTGATGTATTTATGCATGAATTCTCAAGCTACTTGTTGGATTTACTTGATACACCATGTTCTTGCTCAAGGATGTCAAGAAACTTTCTTGAGTTCAATTTTGATGCTAGTGGCTTGTGTAGTATGAGTAAGCTTAATCAAAAATCATATTTTTGTTGCTTTGGTGCGTGAAACCTATGAAATGTTTTGTAATGAGCTTAAGGTGTTAAAATTTGGGTCTAATTTTGAGTTATATAAAGTTGTTGAGCGAGTTTGACTACTGTACTTTGCTTTAGTGCTTGCTTGAACTTGAGTTAGTACCCTCTAAGTATCAAGTAAGCATGGGGGTATCTAAGTATGTGCGATTACTATGCTTGAACACTTTACTTTCAATTGATGTTTAGTTGGTAAGAACGAAGAACCTAAGTTTCATGGCTGGAGATCCTGGCGATGATGGAGCCGGGGGAAGCCGAAAAAGGAAAGCCACAGCCGCAGAGAAGGTAAAACAAAAAGCTACCCTGTCTCGGGATTCAAGGAGTTCTAACCCCTTCAATTTCGAAGGGGATGGTAAAGCGAGGTATGTTTGTCATTCTAAAAGAACTTTGACACCTACTAAATATTTGAGTGAGAATTTCTTGAGGAATTGTGGCATGCTTGATGATGTTTTGTGGTTGTTGGGACGTGCACAAATGACCAATATAGCTAGGCTTGGAGAACCGACTTTTAAGGGGATTACTTTAGAATTCCTTAGTACTCTTAAGGTGAACCTCCATGGGTGAGATGGACTCATTCGTTTTCAACTTCTTGGGACTGTTAGGCAGATGACTGTGTCTGAGTTTGCTCGTGCTTTTGACCTACTCGAGCGTGAATATAGAGACCCAAACCTTGTTCCTTTTAACTGGGATAAGAATGGTTTCTTCCGTAGGATAGTTGGTTCAATGATTGTGACCCTAGCAACTCCCCTTCTTCCCTCATTAGGAACCCCGCTTTGAGGTATGCACACTACATCCTCTCATGCGGCATCTTTGGGAGACCCAGTAGTTCAAACAAAGGTACTAAAGCTGATTGCTACATGTTACATGCCATGCTTGATGCCGATAACCTCGCCAACCCAGCCGCCATGTTTGCATCGCAGCTTTCACGCCTTGCTACCTCATCCAAAAAAAGGATAGCCATAGGTGGTTATGTTACGCACTTAGCACGCCAATTCGGCTTTAGACCAGCCATGAACGCCCCTGACCATGTTTCGGGTAGCATGTTTTTAGGTGGAGACCAATGTTGTTCTTTTAACATGTGAAAATTCGAAAGTGACCTCCGTTGTCTATGGATTTACCCTAACAATGTTAGGTTTCATTTGCCTTACCCATACCTCTCCCCTCAAAATAATGAAAACTTACTTTGGATACCACCTCTCCCCGATGTCGAACCCCAACCTCAAGCTGACCCTCAACCCCAACCTCAACCTGACCCTCAACCCTACCCTCCTGTAGACCTTGAAGCGCGTTACCGCGACCTCTAAATAGCAATTAACCGGACCGAGAGCCGTGTGAATGAAATACAGGAGTATCTAGTTGAGTCAAGGAACGAATCCGACTTGCGTTTCTCAATCCTTGACCAGTCGATTGCCAACCTTTCTGGCCTTATTCAGGCCATGTTTGACCAAACCTTACCTCCACCACCTCCAAACCAAACCGCCCCATACCCATCGAGCGAGGATGTCTGATCCTTTGCTCCGCTCTTACCCTCTTCACCATTGTCTTCTGCATTGAGGACAATGCAGTGTTTTAAGCATGGCGGGGGGGAGGGGGGTTATATCTCATTTTGTGAATATTTCTTCTTATTTCTCTAATTTTCTTTTATTTTCGTCTTTCTTTTTCTTGTTTCATGCTTATTTTTCAATTTTTAGTGTGATTTTCTTTTGTTTGAGTTTTAGTTTGTGTGTTTCTTTGATTGTTTTTAGTTTTCCTTTCTAAGTTTTCTTAGTTTTTCTTTTAGTTTTCAAAATTGTATTCACCTAGATTGCATTAGTTAGAAGCATATAGATTTTTCTTTTCTTTCTTTTCTTAGTTTCTTTTTCTTTTCCTTTCTTTTGCATTCACCTTATCCAAAATCCAAAAAAAAATCAGAAAATTAGAAAAAGCCAAAAGAAATTAGAAAAGAGAAGAAAAACAAAAAAAATATAAGATAGGATTAGGATTGATAATCCGGAACACCTTCAAAGATGATTTGTAAACCAATCTTACTTTCAGTTTACCTTGCTTTGCTTAGAAAAATTTGGATGAGAACTTAAAAGTTTTTGAAACCGTTTTCTTCAAATCTTCTGATTTTGAGTCAAGTTATGAATAGTGTGCTTAACTGCTTTGACTATCTTAGTTATTGTAAATATGCATGCCTCAAATCTTTGGGCTAGGTTTAGTTGATTGAGCTCTATCCCGTGAGTCCACATAGCCTAAAATCGTGAATTGATCGTTTTTATCAATTCCTTGATCTCATGAGTGACTCCACCATTAGTTACATCTCTAGAATTGAACTTGCTTTGCATCTTGCTTGAGACTATATATTTGCATTGCACGCTTTGACAAAGTGATTGAGACATTCATTTTTATTTTGCTAAACTACATAGCCAAACAAACCTCGACATTATAATTATCGTTCTTTTGCCCCCTAGCCTTTGTTTATCCTTCTTTTATGATTGATCACGACAATACAAGCCTTGGCCTATAATAATTCCTATCCTTTGCCTTGCTTGGATGCGTGAGAGTTTGTTATTTTTGAAGGGAAGAATTGGTTTGGTGTATTTTGAATGAAAGTGAAGAGTAGGGGAGTGATTGTGATCACTATTATAAATTTTATAAGTTGAATTTCCCATCTTTTGGTTAATCAGTGATTGGTTGTGTTGTTCGCATATCATATTGAGGTCAAAGCCATATTTCCATGTTTATCTTCTCCCTTGAGCACCCACCAAAAAGAGAAGTAGTAAATTTACAAAAAAAAATAAAAAGAGAAAGAATTCCAAATTAAAAGGGTGATTAGGGAGACTCAAATTAAAGTTCTGAAAGCTTTTGGCCTGGTTGTAAAGTTAGATGAGGTGTTTGATACCAATGTGGAAGAAAAGTGAGTTCCTTGCATAATTAAGCAAGAAGGCGAGATTGAGGGCAGTTCTTTATTGAAAATCAATCCAAGCATGGCTCCTAGCTCCTCATTCCTAAATTTTACCGCTCCTTTCCCCTAACCTAAGACTTGTTACAACCCAGAAAAGTCCTCTTGATTGTTACTTGTCACTTGTGCATTCCATACCAGTAGTGGAGAGCGAGATTCTTATCAAGCTTATGGTAGATTGTTTCTTTTGGTCTGAGTATGAGAAAAACCCACATACACATTCAAATTTGAGTGTTTGAGTGTTCATATTCTTTCCTAAAGTGAGGTTTTCTCTTTTTACTGACTTACGTCCATAACTAACCGCGCATATTTGCATATTTCTTGAGACTGTTGGCGGATTTGTACATTTGAAGTACTTGTTCTCTTCCTTTGGTTTCGAAAACTTCAATCTTATCTGTTTTGAACTGAATTTTTTTCTCTTCCAAATTGATCTTGGTGTTTGCTTATTGAATTGTTGTGTTTGGTAGTTAGCTTTGAGGGGTGTTTAATTTTTTCTCCTTAACCCTATCGAAAACACCTATCTCTTCTATTTCTTACTTAGTCCGTTTTTGCTATTTGAGCCCTTTCTCTGTTTCCGATTCGACTTGCTTGGGAAAAGCAAGAGCTAAGCATGGGGATTTGATAAGTGACTTTCATATAGTATTTTAGGGCTCAAAACACGTGTATTTCATGCTTTTTATACCCAGATTTCCATGTTTTTATACCAATTTCTGTGATTTCTTCACTTGGTTGTGAGATTGGTGCATTTTGTAGGGAATATTGGAAATACACTCAAAAGTATGAAGAATTGATGGAAAAAGGAAGAAAATATGAGGAAATTGAAAAGAAAGTTGAAAGAGAAAATGATTGAAGGAAGAATGGCCCAAAATGCCAAGGACCAGCCCAATATTTTGGCGAACATGGGAGGCAGCGCCGCCTAAGGCGGGAGGACATACATTGATGAAAAGTGCAAGCGCTACGGTGCTTTTCAAACGCTACTGTTTGAATGCGAGACTTTGGAGACTTGGGCTATTGCGGCGCCTAATGCCCTAATTCGTGCCATATAAAAGCCAACATCTGCTGCATATGAGGCAATCATCGACTATTCATCAATTTTATTTCCATCATTTAGTTATAAGGTTTTCTTTGTATTATCCTCCCTTCGGGAAGCCGTTCTAGTTGATTAGGAACAAAAGAGGAGAAGAAGGAGATCGAATCGAGCGACACGAAAAGATCGAATTCGACGCCTCGGATGTTCGGTTTAATTTCTTTTTTCTTATGTTTTGTTATTCAGTTTTATTATTGTTTTCCTAGATTTTATTATCTTGAGTACCTAGTTTATTTGTTTGGGGGATAAACTCAATGTCTTTTGATTGATTTTGAATACAGCCTCGGTGTGAAGTTATTCCTTTTATTCGTTTGATCTTCGTAATTTGTCTGTCATAGTAAAATCTGGCCAACCGCCTTTTACTTGGTATTAGATTCTTGATAACAGAGCGAAAGTTTGTGCCTTGAATTGGAAAGACGTAGATTGAATAGGCGTAGAAAATAGTTAGAAATAATGATTCTTGCCTAGGGTTGATTATAATCAGTTCTTATCTTTGATGAGATTAAATAGCCACGACAATAGGATATTTAGTTTAAACACTGTAACTCACTTCGAATCGAAAGATTGTTGTGAAAAGGACTAGAAAGATTATAGACTCCGAATTATGTTGTTACTTTACACCGGGATTGTTGATTAATTAATTGACTGACTAGAGTTGACTCCCTGAACACTTTTAATTATCTATCAAAATCCTAAAAATTCTTGCTTTCTTAGTTTAGTTTTATAAATCATCACCACAACCTTTGGACGACCTAGTATCCTTTGTATTGAACTAGTTTAGTGCGTAGTTGAACACAAGTCCTTGAGAGAGAACGATATTTTATTATTACACAGACCCGTACACTTGCAGTACATAGACCTGATACATTTAGGGTCTGTCAGCCATCAAATGGGATTGTACAGGAGACCAGTTGCACCCAAAAACCCCAACAAAATGGGGTGGTGGAAAGAAAGCACAGACATTTGCTAGAAGTGGCTAGGGCTTTTATGTTTCAGTTTGGTCTTCCTTTGAAATTTTGGGGAGAAAGTGTGTTAACAGCTACCTATCTCATTAATAGAATGCCAACTCCCTTACTAAAGAATAGATCTCCTTATGAACTTCTTTTTAAAGATATCCCCTCTTATGATCACCTAAGAGCCTTTGGTTGCCTATGTTATGCTAGTACCTTGAAACATGACAGACATAAGTTCCAAGAAAGAGTTGAGCAATTTGTCTTTGTGGGTTATCCTCAAGGGAAAAAGGCCTACAAGCTATTTTCTTTAAAGACTCATAAATTCATTATCTCAAGAGATGTCATATTTCATGAAGATTGTTTCCCTTTTCTGAAGGACATTGTTGATAAAGACTAAAGTAATACTACTGCACAGGTCATAGAAATTGGCATTAATGGCACTGCCCCCTTTCTTTCTGAGGTTCATGATTCTACACCAGGTCAATCCACTAATGTATCATTTCCTAACTTGATTGAACTGTAAGAAGGACTACTAGAATTCACAAACCTCCTGCATATTTAAAGGACTATGAAACCTGCTTTTCATGTGTTATAAACTTACATGTTTCTCCAAAAACTCTGGATTCTTGCTTTTCTTCTTTTTCTCGTGTAGACTCAATGTATCAAGACTACACTAAACCTCAGAGTTATGAAGAAGCAGTCACACATGATCGTTGGAGGGAAGCAATGGACAAAGAACTACAAGCTCTCTCCCAAACCAACACTTGGGAAATAGTGCCTCTGCCAGTAGGAAGAAAATCAATAGATAGCAAATGGGTATTTGAAGTGAAACAAAGGGCTGATGGAAGTATTGAGAGGCTTAAGGCAAGGTTGGTGGTGAAAGGGTATACACAAAAGGCAGGAGTTGACTATAGTGAGACCTTTTCTCCAGTGGTTAAGATGATTACAGTCAGGGCCCTCATGGTTGTAGCTGTCAAGAGGGACTGGAAATTACAACAACTTGATGTCAATAATGCATTTCTCCATGGAGATTGGTGCATTTTGTAGGGAATATTGGAAATACACTCAAAAGCATGAAGAATTGATGGAAAAAGGGAGAAAATACAAAGAAATTGAAAAGAAAGTTGAAGGAGAAAGAGATTGAAGGAAGAATGGCCCAAAATGCCAAGGACCGGCCCAATATTTGGGTGGACATGGGAGACGCTGCGAGCGCCCAGAAAGCGCTGCCAGCACCTAAGCCAAGGAGCAAATACGTTGAAGAAAAGTGCAAGCGCTGCCAGTGCTTTTTAAACGCTGCCAGTGTTTTTCAAACGCTGTCAGCATTTGAATGCGGACACTTTTGAAGACTTGGGCTAGACACTGCCAATGCCTAATGCCCTAATCCGTGCCTTATAAAATCCAACGTCGGCTGCACATGAGGCAATCATCGACTATTCATCAGTTTTATTTCCACTGTTCAGTTATACGGTTTTCTTTATATTTTCCTCCCTTCAGGGAGTCATTCTAGTATATTAATAACAAAAGAGGAGAAGAAGGAGATCGAACTGAGTGACAAGAAGAGATCAAATTCGACGACTCGGATGTTCGGTTTAATTTCTATTTTTCTTATGTTTTGTTATTCAGTTTTATTAGTGTTTTCCTAGATTTTATTATCATGAGTACTTAGTTTATTTTTTTGGGGGATAAACTCAATGTCTTTTGATTGATTTTGAATACAGTCTCGGTGTGAAGTTATTCCTTTTATTCGTTTGATCTTCGTAATTTGTCCGTCATAGTAAAATCTAGCTAACCGCCTTTTACTTGATATTAGATTCTTGATAACAAAGCGAAAGTTTGAGTCTTGAATTGGAAAGACATAGATTGAAAGGGTAGAAAATAGCTACAAATAATGATTCTTGCCTAGGGTTGATTATAATCAGTTCTTATCTTTGATGAGATTAAACAGCCATGAAAATAGGATGTTTAGTTTAATCACTGTAACTCAGTTCGAATCGAAAGATTTCTGTGAAAAGGACTAGAAAGATTATAGACCCTAAATTATCTTGTTACTTTACACCGGGATTGTTGATTAATTAATTGACTGACTAGAGTGGACTCCCCTGAACACTTTTAATTATCTATCAAAATCCCAAAAATTCCTGCTTTCTTAGTTTAGTTTTATAAATAATCACCACAACCTTTGGACGACCTAGCATCCTTTGTAGTGAACTAGTTTAGTGCGTAGTTGAACACATGTCCCTGAGAGAGAACGATATTTTATTACTATACAAACCCATACACTTGCAGTACACAGATCTGATACGTTTAGGGCCTGTCAAGTTTTTGGCGCCATTGTCGGGGACTTGTTTCCCCAACTGCCATTAGACGAACGTACTCTGGTTGACTAGGTTTTTATTGCTTTTCTTTAAACCCTAAAATCAAATAAAAATTAAAAATTTTTATTTTCATCAGCTTGAACGTGAATTATATTGGACTTATTATGAGCGTTATTTGCTTTTATTGTTGAAAAGAGCTTACGATTGGAAAACGTGAAATTCTTGATGTTATTTTCGAAGGTGTGAATATAAAGACCCATAATATTTTGAATTCTTTTGGTTTTCGTGAAAAATCTGTTGTTGAAGCTTGGAATTTACTTAAATTGCTCGAACGTGATACATATGATTTTGAAACTTCTAATGATGTAACCGAGTACTTTAATCCCAGTGCCTTTCATGCTAGGTCCTACATCCGATCTCGTAATTCAGTTACTAGTGTTTCATGTCGTTCTTCTGAACAGGATGATTCTACATGCCTAGTATTGCCTTATTTAAATCTTTATTGAGGGCAGGGTTAAAAAAACAAATAGATATGACTGAATTGTCAGAAAGGTGTGCCTTATTACTTGACATTGACCATAATTCTAATTCTTCCAATTTTAATGATGGAATATGTAATGATAGTAAGTCCACCATCCCTTTAGCAGTTACTCTAGATGATTCTTCTTATCCTAGTTTACCTGAAAACACTACTGATGGTGTTGCTAATTTGCATGATACTCCCTTACCTTTTTCTCAGTCGACGGGGTTTAGGTAAGTGAACCTTCTGGGTTAGATACTAGGCATGAATGAGGAACCGAGCGAGAAGGATAACAGTGAATTGAATTTTTCAAACAAGGAACCTGACAATATTGTATTCTCTGATTCTAATGATTTACTCCATGCTTCTATTCCTGTTTCACTACCTTCAATTTCACCTAAAATCATTAAGGAACCCATACCTTATGAAAAGACCTTCGATGATCACGCTAATTTTAGATATGAGGTTAATTCTTGTGTTTTAATTGATGAAACTGACAATATCATTTATGAGACGTCCTTAGGTAAATTTAGAGGTTATGACCCCTCCCTTGATCCTTATTGAGTATACCTAGAGGACATTCCTAGAAAATTCTTGTGGACCACAGATTTTGAATCTTTTGATTTTTCTAGCAAATTTGATTTATTATTAAGAGCGTTACTAATGTTTTATGTTATGAGATTTCAGTTGCTCTCTTATTTACTAACTTGCAAACCGCATGAAGAGAAATTTGACAAGCTACTAAGGGCTTTGACGGCATCCTGAACGAAGACCCAGATCTTGACCTTTTGATTGAGTTTATTCGGATTATTTTTAGAACTCTTAATTTCTCCTTAGTTTTTCTTAATTCAATTTTCTGTTTTAATTTGAGTATTTGGTTATTTGAGTTTTTTTTTTTAGGCCTAATTCTATTAGTATTGTTGGTTGACTTTTGGTGAAGGCAGAATTGAGACAAGGATGGAAAGCAACGAAAAAAAACTAATTAAGGGGACTAAAAACTACTTCTACCGCCTCAAAACGCTCAAGATATGCCCAGGTAACAAGGCGCTGGCAGCGGTTCAGGAACCATTAGTCGCGTCAATCACAGAAAAAGAGCAATTGCGGCCAAAGCAAAGCGCTGGTAGTGCTTAAAAAGGCCGCCAGCGTTTTTCCCTTTTTCTGGTTTTAACCCCCAATTCTTTCTTCCTTTTGTCAAAACATTTTCAAACCCACCGTTGCCCTAACTTTCCTCAGTGCCTTCACCCTTCGGCTGCTCTCTTCCCTGCCCGCGACCACCAACACTACTCCCTCCTCCCTTTTTCCCTCTTCCTCCTCCCTTCTTTCTTCTTCCTTCTTCCTTTACTTCCATTCTACTTCTTCTGACCCCTTCGCACTGTCCTTCTCCCCAGTAGCTCACAAGACTCGTCCAGTCCAAACCCTAGTCCCAAAAATTTTCATTCACTTATTACTTGCAATTCCTTCTTCTTCTTGTGTTTAACAAATTCAAGGTATGATTTTCACTTGTCTTTCACCTCCATTGTTATTTGCTAGTATTTCTTGGTGAGTTTATGCAAATTTCATGAGTTATATTTGTAAATTTTGTTTGAATTCACCATTGATCATGCTTAGGTATGGTGCACTACTTGAGTAATCTTTGATACTAGCTAGTAATTTTAGGTTGTTTGATTTGGAAAAGTTGGTATCTTTGTTGACTGTTATGCAAATTGGA
This sequence comes from Portulaca oleracea, assembly GCA_029582165.1. Classification (NCBI taxonomy): domain Eukaryota; kingdom Viridiplantae; phylum Streptophyta; class Magnoliopsida; order Caryophyllales; family Portulacaceae; genus Portulaca; species Portulaca oleracea. Next base: position 3,260,133 of record CM055890.1, on the reverse strand, counting down.
AGTAATGTGGTTATATTTGGAAGTGAATGATATGAATTTTGAAAGTTGGATGTTTGAATATGTTGAACCTTTATTTTGGGAGTATGGAGTTGGATTATACTCTATCTTTGTGTAGTAGAGTGGTGTTTGAAATGAAGATTTTGAATCTTGGTTGTTAACGCGCAAGTATTGGATTATGGCCTGTTTTGGATTCGTTTTAAATTTTGCTCAGTGAAAATTCCAGGTTTGAACATATTGTCATCTGTGGTGGTTTTTGTTGAGAGTCCACCTTGAACTCGTTTACACTTTGTTATAATTTTCACCTCACCTCACCTCTCATCGTCTATCACTAGTATTTGTGATGTATTTATGCATGAATTCTCAAGCTACTTGTTGGATTTACTTGATACACCATGTTCTTGCTCAAGGATGTCAAGAAACTTTCTTGAGTTCAATTTTGATGCTAGTGGCTTGTGTAGTATGAGTAAGCTTAATCAAAAATCATATTTTTGTTGCTTTGGTGCGTGAAACCTATGAAATGTTTTGTAATGAGCTTAAGGTGTTAAAATTTGGGTCTAATTTTGAGTTATATAAAGTTGTTGAGCGAGTTTGACTACTGTACTTTACTTTAGTGCTTGCTTGAACTTGAGTTAGTACCCTCTAATTATCAAGTAAGCATGGGGGTATCTAAGTATGTGCGATTACTATGCTTGAACACTTTACTTTCAATTGATGTTTAGTTGGTAACAACGAAGAACCTAAGTTTCATGGCTAGAGATCCTGGCGATGATGGAGCCGGGGGAAGCCGAAAAAGGAAAGCCACAGCCGCAGAGAAGGTAAAACAAAAAGCTACCCTGTCTCGGGATTCAAGGAGTTCTAACCCCTTCAATTTCGAAGGGGATGGTAAAGCGAGGTATGATTGTCTTTCTAAAAGAACTTTGACACCTACTAAATATTTGAGTGAGAATGTCTTGAGGAATTGTGGCATGCTTGATGATGTTTTGTGGTTGTTGGGACGTGCACAAATGACAAATATAGCTAGGCTTGGAGAACCGACTTTTAAGGGGATTACTTTAGAATTCCTTAGTACTCTTAAGGTGAACCTCCATGGGTGAGATGGACTCATTCGTTTTCAACTTCTTGGGACTGTTAGGCAGATGACTGTGTCTGAGTTTGCTCGTGCTTTTGACCTACTCGAGCGTGAATATAGAGACCCAAACCTTGTTCCTTTTAACTGGGATAAGAATGGTTTCTTCCGTAGGATAGTTGGTTCAATGATTGTGACCCTAGCAACTCCCCTTCTTCCCTCATTAGGAACCCCGCTTTGAGGTATGCACACTACATCCTCTCATGCGGCATCTTTGGGAGACCCAGTAGTTCAAACAAAGGTACTAAAGCTGATTGCTACATGTTACATGCCATGCTTGATGCCGATAACCTCGCCAACCCAGCCGCCATGTTTGCATCGCAGCTTTCACGCCTTGCTACCTCATCCAAAAAAAGGATAGCCATAGGTGGTTATGTTACGCACTTAGCACGCCAATTCGGCTTTAGACCAGCCATGAACGCCCCTGACCATGTTTCGGGTAGCATGTTTTTAGGTGGAGACCAATGTTGTTCTTTTAACATGTGAAAATTCGAAAGTGACCTCCGTTGTCTATGGATTTACCCTAACAATGTTAGGTTTCATTTGCCTTACCCATACCTCTCCCCTCAAAATAATGAAAACTTACTTTGGATACCACCTCTCCCCGATGTCGAACCCCAACCTCAAGCTGACCCTCAACCCCAACCTCAACCTGACCCTCAACCCTACCCTCCTGTAGACCTTGAAGCGCGTTACCGCGACCTCTAAATAGCAATTAACCGGACCGAGAGCCGTGTGAATGAAATACAGGAGTATCTAGTTGAGTCAAGGAACGAATCCGACTTGCGTTTCTCAATCCTTGACCAGTCGATTGCCAACCTTTCTGGCCTTATTCAGGCCATGTTTGACCAAACCTTACCTCCACCACCTCCAAACCAAACCGCCCCATACCCATCGAGCGAGGATGTCTGATCCTTTGCTCCGCTCTTACCCTCTTCACCATTGTCTTCTGCATTGAGGACAATGCAGTGTTTTAAGCATGGCGGGGGGGAGGGGGGTTATATCTCATTTTGTGAATATTTCTTCTTATTTCTCTAATTTTCTTTTATTTTCGTCTTTCTTTTTCTTGTTTCATGCTTATTTTTCAATTTTTAGTGTGATTTTCTTTTGTTTGAGTTTTAGTTTGTGTGTTTCTTTGATTGTTTTTAGTTTTCCTTTCTAAGTTTTCTTAGTTTTTCTTTTAGTTTTCAAAATTGTATTCACCTAGATTGCATTAGTTAGAAGCATATAGATTTTTCTTTTCTTTCTTTTCTTAGTTTCTTTTTCTTTTCCTTTCTTTTGCATTCACCTTATCCAAAATCCAAAAAAAAATCAGAAAATTAGAAAAAGCCAAAAGAAATTAGAAAAGAGAAGAAAAACAAAAAAAATATAAGATAGGATTAGGATTGATAATCCGGAACACCTTCAAAGATGATTTGTAAACCAATCTTACTTTCAGTTTACCTTGCTTTGCTTAGAAAAATTTGGATGAGAACTTAAAAGTTTTTGAAACCGTTTTCTTCAAATCTTCTGATTTTGAGTCAAGTTATGAATAGTGTGCTTAACTGCTTTGACTATCTTAGTTATTGTAAATATGCATGCCTCAAATCTTTGGGCTAGGTTTAGTTGATTGAGCTCTATCCCGTGAGTCCACATAGCCTAAAATCGTGAATTGATCGTTTTTATCAATTCCTTGATCTCATGAGTGACTCCACCATTAGTTACATCTCTAGAATTAAACTTGCTTTGCATCTTGCTTGAGACTATATATTTGCATTGCACGCTTTGACAAAGTGATTGAGACATTCATTTTTATTTTGCTAAACTACATAGCCAAACAGCCTCCTGACATTATAATTATCGTTCTTTTTGCCCCGCCTAGCCTTTGTTTATCCTTCTTTTATGATTGATCCCTGACAATACAAGCCTTGGCCTATAATAATTCCTATCCTTTGCCTTGCTTGGATGCGTGAGAGTTTGTTATTTTTGAAGGGAAGAATTGGTTTGGTGTATTTTGAATGAAAGTGAAGAGTTGGGGAGTGATTGTGATCACTATTATAAATTTTATAAGTTGAATTTCCCATCTTTTGGTTAATCAGTGATTGGTTGTGTTGTTCGCATATCATATTGAGGTCAAAGCCATATTTCCATGTTTATCTTCTCCCTTGAGCACCCACCAAAAAGAGAAGTAGTAAATTTACAAAAAAAAATAAAAAAAGAGAAAAAGAATTCCAAATTAAAAAGGGTGATTAGGGAGACTCAAATTAAAGTTCTGAAAGCTTTTGGCCTGGTTGTAAAGTTAGATGAGGTGTTTGATACCAATGTGGAAGAAAAGTGAGTTCCTTGCATAATTAAGCAAGAAGGCGAGATTGAGGGCAGTTCTTTATTGAAAATCAATCCAAGCATGGCTCCTAGCTCCTCATTCCTAAATTTTACCGCTCCTTTCCCCTAACCTAAGACTTGTTACAACCCAGAAAAGTCCTCTTGATTGTTACTTGTCACTTGTGCATTCCATACCAGTAGTGGAGAGCGAGATTCTTATTCGAGCTTATGGTAGATTGTTTCTTTTGGTCTGAGTATGAGAAAAACCCACATACACATTCAAATTTGAGTGTTTGAGTGTTCATATTCTTTCCTAAAGTGAGGTTTTCTCTTTTTACTGACTTACGTCCATAACTAACCGCGCATATTTGCATATTTCTTGAGACTGTTGGCGGATTTGTACATTTGAAGTACTTGTTCTCTTCCTTTGGTTTCGAAAACTTCAATCTTATCTGTTTTGAACTGAATTTTTTTCTCTTCCAAATTGATCTTGGTGTTTGCTTATTGAATTGTTGTGTTTGACTGGTTAGCCTGAGGGGGTGTTTAATTTTTTTTCTCCTTAACCCTATCGAAAACACCTATCTCTTCTATTTCTTACTTAGTCCCGTTTTTGCTATTTGAGCCCTTTCTCCTGTTCTGATTCTGACTTGCTTGGGGAAAAGCAAGAGCTAAGCATGGGGGATTTGATAAGTGACTTTCATATAGTATTTTTAGGGCTCAAAACACGTGTATTTCATGCTTTTTATACCCAGATTTCCATGTTTTTATACCAATTTCTGTGATTTCTTCACTTGGTTGTGAGATTGGTGCATTTTGTAGGGAATATTGGAAATACACTCAAAAGTATGAAGAATTGATGGAAAAAGGAAGAAAATATGAGGAAATTGAAAAGAAAGTTGAAAGAGAAAAAGATTGAAGGAAGAATGGCCCAAAATGCCAAGGACCAGCCCAATATTTGGGCGGACATGGGAGACGCTGCCAGCGCCTAAGGCAGGGAGGACATACATTGATGAAAAGTGCAAGCGCTACCAGTGCTTTTCAAACGCTACCAGTGTTTGAATGCAGAGACTTTTGGAGACTTGGGCTAGACGCTGCCAGCGCCTAATGCCCTAATTCGTGCCATATAAAAGCCAACATCTGCTGCACATGAGGCAATCATCGACTATTCATCAATTTTATTTCCATCATTTAGTTATAAGGTTTTCTTTGTATTATCCTCCCTTCGGGAAGCCGTTCTAGTTGATTAGGAACAAAAGAGGAGAAGAAGGAGATCGAATCGAGTGACACGAAAAGATCGAATTCGACGCCTCGGATGTTCGGTTTAATTTCTTTTTTCTTATGTTTTGTTATTCAGTTTTATTATTGTTTTCCTAGATTTTATTATCTTGAGTACCTAGTTTATTTGTTTGGGGGATAAACTCAATGTCTTTTGATTGATTTTGAATACAGCCTCGGTGTGAAGTTATTCCTTTTATTCGTTTGATCTTCGTAATTTGTCTGTCATAGTAAAATCTGGCTAACCGCCTTTTACTTGGTATTAGATTCTTGATAACAGAGCGAAAGTTTGTGCCTTGAATTGGAAAGACGTAGATTGAATAGGCGTAGAAAATAGTTAGAAATAATGATTCTTGCCTAGGGTTGATTATAATCAGTTCTTATCTTTGATGAGATTAAATAGCCACGACAATAGGATATTTAGTTTAAACACTGTAACTCACTTCGAATCGAAAGATTGTTGTGAAAAGGACTAGAAAGATTATAGACTCCGAATTATGTTGTTACTTTACACCGGGATTGTTGATTAATTAATTGACTGACTAGAGTTGACTCCCTGAACACTTTTAATTATCTATCAAAATCCTAAAAATTCTTGCTTTCTTAGTTTAGTTTTATAAATCATCACCACAACCTTTGGACGACCTAGTATCCTTTGTATTGAACTAGTTTAGTGCGTAGTTGAACACAAGTCCTTGAGAGAGAACGATATTTTATTATTACACAGACCCGTACACTTGCAGTACATAGACCTGATACATTTAGGGTCTGTCAGCCATCAAATGGGATTGTACAGGAGACCAGTTGCACCCAAAAACCCCAACAAAATGGGGTGGTGGAAAGAAAGCACAGACATTTGCTAGAAGTGGCTAGGGCTTTTATGTTTCAGTTTGGTCTTCCTTTGAAATTTTGGGGAGAAAGTGTGTTAACAGCTACCTATCTCATTAATAGAATGCCAACTCCCTTACTAAAGAATAGATCTCCTTATGAACTTCTTTTTAAAGATATCCCCTCTTATGATCACCTAAGAGCCTTTGGTTGCCTATGTTATGCTAGTACCTTGAAACATGACAGACATAAGTTCCAAGAAAGAGTTGAGCAATTTGTCTTTGTGGGTTATCCTCAAGGGAAAAAGGCCTACAAGCTATTTTCTTTAAAGACTCATAAATTCATTATCTCAAGAGATGTCATATTTCATGAAGATTGTTTCCCTTTTCTGAAGGACATTGTTGATAAAGACTAAAGTAATACTACTGCACAGGTCATAGAAATTGGCATTAATGGCACTGCCCCCTTTCTTTCTGAGGTTCATGATTCTACACCAGGTCAATCCACTAATGTATCATTTCCTAACCCAGTTGAGCCTGTAAGAAGGACTACTAGAATTCACAAACCTCCTGCATATTTAAAGGACTATGAAACCTGCTTTTCATGTGTTATAAACTTACATGTTTCTCCAAAAACTCTGGATTCTTGCTTTTCTTCTTTTTCTCGTGTAGACTCAATGTATTAAGATTACACTAAACCTCAAAGTTATGAAGAAGCAGTCACACATGATCGTTGGAGGGAAGCAATGGACAAAGAACTACAAGCTCTCTCCCAAACCAACACTTGGGAAATAGTGCCTCTGCCAGTAGGAAGAAAATCAATAGATAGCAAATGGGTATTTGAAGTGAAACAAAGGGCTGATGGAAGTATTGAGAGGCTTAAGGCAAGGTTGGTGGTGAAAGGGTATACATAAAAGGCAGGAGTTGACTATAGTGAGACCTTTTCTCCAGTGGTTAAGATGATTATAGTCAGGGCCCTCATGGTTGTAGCTGTCAAGAGGGACTGGAAATTACAACAACTTGATGTCAATAATGCATTTCTCCATGGAGATTTCCATGAAGAAATTTACATGAAGATACCACAAAGAGTTCATTCTGAAGTTCTAAATGGGGTTTGCAGATTAAAGAAGTCTTTATATGGATTGAAACAGGCATCCAGGCAGTGGTATGCCAAGTTGACTGATATTCTTTATAAAAGGGGGTATGAGCATTCAACAAATGACTATTCTCTTTTTTATAAGAAAACAACATCTACCTCAGTTTATTTGGTTGTATATGTTGATGACATTATGATAACATGAGATGATGATGAAGAGATCAAATCATTGAAGGCCCATCTAGATCATGTTTTCAAGATCAAGGATTTAGGAGATGTACATTATTTCCTTGGTCTCGAGGTTGTCTGATGAGGGCATATAGTGACTATATATTGGAAGCATTTTGATAGTGAAATTTGGGGATTAATGTGCTTAATTGATCTTTTATGATCTTATTTCGCTATCTTAACTAAGTTTTGTGTGTTTTGTTCAATTTGTGCAGATTCATGACATGAACTCCAAAGCTCACATCCATTACTTGATTCGTCACTAAAAGAGCTTTCTGACGATATATTATAAGGTCAATTCCAAGTTGAGATGATGGAGTTATGAGTAAAAGAACAGAAAGTGTGCGAAAACGGATATATGTCAACTCTTTTGGTCACCATCATTTCCATAAGTATGCTATGATTTTGAGACTTATGCTAATGAAAAGTAGACTCCTAGAGCTTTCCGAAAAGTCAAGACCCAAGTCAATCGGACGTCGGACGAAGGAGATATGGCTGAAACAAGACGACCCAAAAAACTCCAGAACCAACACGACCGTGTTGACATCAACACGGTCCGTGTTGGCCTCTAGAGAGCTCAATTTCCCCAGAAACCATCAACGCGACCCGTGTTGAGACCAACACGGACCGTGTTGGCCCTGTTTATGACGATTTGGCCGTTTTAACTTCTCTTAATGGCTATATAATTGTAGATTCGGCTGATTCATCCATGACCATCCACCTTCATTCATTTACTCCCATTCACCATCCATCTCCATCTCTACCATCATCCATCCCTTCCTCCACAAATCCATCCACATTCATCCTTAGTTGAAGATTGAGAGTTTATTAGAGTTCGAAGATCGATTCTCAAGAAATCCATTGAAGTGGAGGAGCAAAAGTCCCCACCGACTACCATTCAAGCGAGGAATGATTTCCATCTCGGTTTACTTCTCTTTCTTTTAGAGTTCATGCTTTCTAGAATAGATTTTGATATGTTTTGTGTCTTGAACATGAGTAGTGAGTAGTTTCTTTCAGTTTGGGGGATAATCCCTTTCAAGTTTCTCTTATGGATTGAGTATTGTTGGATTGAACAAGTTTGTTTATCTTGTTTGAATGCATTTTATTTATCCTTTGATTTTGTATGTCATTGCTTTTGCTTGATCACCATTAGCATGGTTATAGATTGCTGAGTGAAGTACCGAACGGAGAAATTCGATAATCGGAACCCTTAGGATTAAACTAGTATATAAAGTGAACTAGAGATAGAAGGCTTTGTAACTAGGGGTCATTGGATAATTTGATATTTAACTTAGATAAAATTGACACAATAAAGAGTCCAATAGATCAATTTTACTAAGCAATCCGTTTCATTGCCAAAAGCTCGCTACGGAATACATTATGCGATTATCGACCCTAAAATGTACCACATTAGTGACATACATGTTCAATCCACTTTTTTTATTCATAGAGTTACTTAGGTTTTATCCCCTGAACGTCTTTCTCATAATGATTTCATCTTGTGAATTGTGTGAATATTTGATTTATTTGACCTTTTTTAGTGACTAGAACTAGAATTAGTTATTCTCTATCTATAACCCGACCGATTTAGCAATCACCTAGGAGGCTAGTTTGGTGCGTAGTTAGCAAAGTCCCTGTGGGATCGACCTTGATACTTGCTACACAAACGCTCGTGCACTTGCGGCTTATCAAGTTTTTGGCGCCGTTGCCGAGGACTTTGTCGCTAGCCACCACCGAACGAATATCCTTAGATTGACTAGATCATTTCCCTTTTGTTTTTCCCGTTTTTATTATTTTTTTCTAAAAAAAATCCAAAAAAAATGGCAATTATCTATTTCCCCCAATTTGAGCAGGAGTTATTTTGGCGCTATTTTGAGCGATTACTTGCTTGTCCTGTTCCATGTGGTGTTGAGCCTGGGAAATCAGATATTCTTGATGTTGTTGAGGGGGTGAATAGTGAGACTCGTACTCTATTAGAGTATTTTGGTTTTTATGCTAGAACTGTTAATGAAGCTTGGAGTTTGCTTGAGTGGCTTGCACGTGATACACTTTATTTTGAGAATTCTTTTTGTGCATCTGGTTACTCTTACTCTAATCCTTGTGCATCTCATGCTAGATTAAATACTCAACCCCATTGTTTGTCTCCTTGTCGTTTATGTTGTTCTCTTGACCATGATGATTCTACATGCCCTGGTTTAGCCAGACTTGAGATTTTAATGAGGGCAATGCCAGAGCAACAAGATAAATTAGAAGCTAATCTAGAGGAAATAGTTGACCTTTCTGAGTCATCTTTGCCAATTGTTGTTCATTCCCATCCTAGCGTACCTAGAGACACTACTGATGGTGTCTTTGCTTTTCATGATGTACCCTTCCCTTTTTCTCAGTCGACGGGGTTTAAGATGAGTCAATCCTATGGGTTTGATGCTAGGTATGTTGATGATTTTTCTCATGGGTGAATTAATACTATTGTTGAGGAGGCTTGTGAGGGGGTTGTGGGTGGATTAGATCCTTTCAAGCAAAGAATTTGATGATGTTGTACTCCCTACTTCCAATGTCTTATTCCATGATTCTACTCCTTGTTCACCACTTTACTATTCCCCTAAATGCCTAGATGAGCCACCTTTTGTTGAAGAGACCATATGTGTTCACGTTGATGTGGGCTATGTGGTTAATTCTTGTGATATGCTTGAGGGGAACAACAATATTCTTTATATGTCCATAGGTACATTAAGAGGGTACCATTCCTCTCTTGATCCATATTGTATTTACCTAGAGGGCTTGCCTAGAAAACTCATGTGGACAACTTATTTTGATTGTTTTGATTTTTCTAAGGCCTTTCTATTTAAGAAAGCAATACTTACATTTTCTGCTATAACTCTTTTGTTGCTTTCTTATTTGCAAGCTTGCAAACCGCATGCTGAAGAGTTTGACAAGCTTCTAAGGGCATTGACGGCAGCTGAAGTAATGGCCCCAGTCTTGAGTTCTTGATGGAGCGGTTGATGCTCCATTCGCCCCATTCTTGAAGAGGCGATAGTTTAGGTGCATCCAGCACCTAACCTGGTGAGATCTTTCCTTATTTCCCCTTTTTCAATTTATTTGAATGTGCTTGCATTGAGGGCAATGCTTTGTCCAAGCATGGGGGGAATTGTATAAATGTGTAGTAGTGTATTGAGTTTGTTTTTGTTTGTTTTTCTTAGTTTTTTGGTTTTGTTTATTTATAAATAATTGCATCCACCTAGTTGCATTAGTTAGATTCATCCTTGATTTTTATTTTCTTTTTTTTCTTAGTTTTTAGTTTGTTTTATTTTCTAGGTTTGCATTTAGTTTAGTTTTAGTTTTTATTTTGAGACAAAAAAAAATTCCAAAAAATCAGAAAATTAGAAAAATTAAAAAAATAGAGGCATAAGTCTAGGTTTTCTTTTAACTAGATTTAATCTTGAGTAACCCATTTGTGAATTACAGTCATAAAAAGAGTTTGTGAAAGCTTAGTGAGTTGAGCATTGCATTTTGAAAGTGATGATTGATTGCCCTTTTATGAACTTTTGGAATGAGTTTGGCATATACATCTATTTGAGCTAGGTTTATTTGAGAGCTTTTACCCGTGAGACCACAAAGCCTTAAAATGACTAATCATTTTTATTAGTCTCATATTTTCCATGTGTGACTCATCCTTAGTTTCATTCTCTAGAACTTGCAATGTATCTCTTTGAAATTGCATTTTTGCTTGTGCTTTGATAATATGATAGAGGCATTGTTATATATATTTTAGCTACATAGCCAAATAGCCATCCTTTACATGTTAAAATCCGCCTTTAACCCTCTTTTAGCCTTGTATCACTCTTTCTTTTGATTACCTATATTAAAAGCCATGGCTGAATATTGAATTTCCTACGCTTAAGCCTATGCTTGGAGTGTTAGAGTGTGAAGAGTTGGGTTTATTATGGTGTTTTTGTTGTTTGGTTTTGTTGGGGATGTTGTGAAGTTGAATATCATAAGATTGCTCCCAATTGTAGCTTGATATGGGTTGAGTTGGAAATTTGCCTTATTATTGTATATATATTTATTTTGAGTTGTAGTTCATTTTGAAGAAAAAAAAAACAAAAAACAAAAAAAAGCAAAAAGAGAAAAAAGGAAAAAAATAGAATGAAAAAAAAGGTAGAAGTAAAGTGTTTAGTAGTTTGTTAATTTATTTTCTTTGATTTGATGCGATTTCCACATGATTATGGGATGCGTTGTAATGAATATAAGTGGTGAATGTTCTTATTTGAATAATTTGGTGAGGTTTATGCTCCAAGTCTTGGGTTTTTAGCTCCACTTCCGCAAATATATTTCAGCTTCTTACCCTTAACCTTAGCCCCATTACAACCCTTTTGAAAGTCCTCTTGATTGTCATTGTGCATTGCATATTAGCGGTAGAGAATTGAGATGTTTTGCAAGCTTATGGTAGGATGTTGCTTTGGTTTGAGTATTGAGCGAACCTTCAATGATTTATTCACATTTAAACACATGAGAGGAGTGTTTCCACATTCCCAAAAGTGTGGTTGCTCTCAATTCACCTAGTTTCTTATTTAACATGTGCCTACTTGCTTCATTTCTGATTAGGGGGTGATTGATTTGAACATGAGAAGTGTAGTGCTTATAAATCTTTCCAATGCTTTTCCTTCTCTATTATATGGACTTTGATTCACTTTTGGGGTGTTCTAGATTAGATTTAGTTGATTGAAAGATCATGTTGATGCTTTTCTAGGGACATTATAAATAAAAATCTTTGTTTTCATTTTGAGTCTTTTGTTTTGTTTTGTTTTTGAGTCTTTTGTCCCCGTGTTTTTATTTCTTTTCTTTTCTTTTCTTTTGTGAGTCTAGACTTGCTTGGGGACAAGCAAGAACTAAGCATGGGGGAACTTGATGAGGGCATATAGTGACTATATATTGGAAGCATTTTGATAGTGAAATTTGGGGATTAATGTGCTTAATTGATCTTTTATGATCTTATTTCGCTATCTTAACTAAGTTTTGTGTGTTTTGTTCAATTTGTGCAGATTCATGACATGAACTCCAAAGCTCACATCCATTACTTGATTCGTCACTAAAAGAGCTTTCCGACGATATATTATAAGGTCAATTCCGAGTTGAGATGATAGAGTTATGAGTAAAATAGCAGAAAGTGTGTGAAAATGGATATATGTCCACTCTTTTGGTCATCATCATTTCCATAAGTATGCTATGACTTTGAGACTTATACCAATCAAAAGTAGACTCCTAGAGCTTTCCGAAAAGTCAAGAACCAAGTCAATCGGACGTCGGACGAAGGAGATATGGCTGAAACAAGACAACCCAAAAAACTCCAGAACCAACACGACCGTGTTGACATAAACACGGTCCGTGTTGGCCTCCAGAGAGCTCAATTTCCCCAGAAACCATCAACACGACCCGTGTTGAGACCAACACGGACCGTGTTGGCCCTGTTTATGACGATTTGGCCGTTTTAACTTCTCTTAATGGCTATATAATTGTAGATTCGGCTGATTCATCCATAACCATCCACCTTCATTCATTCACTCCCATTCACCATCCATCTCCATCTCTACCATCATCCATCCCTTCCTCCACAAATCCATCCACATTCATCCTTAGTTGAAGATTGAGAGTTTATTAGAGTTCGAAGATCGATTCTCAAGAAATCCATTGAAGTGGAGGAGCAAAAGTCCCCACCGACTACCATTCAAGCGAGGAATGATTTCCATCTCAGTTTACTTCTCTTTCTTTTAGATTGAGCTTCAAGCAAGAGCCCGATGAGTCTTATTCGAAGCATGGGGGAGATTCAAAGGTCTCCAACGGAGGTGTCCACACCATAATCTTGAGGATTGGTTATTATTGCATCACTTCTATTCCGGATTGAGTAGCTCTTTGCGAGAATCCATCGATCATGCCTCGGGGGGCATGTTCCTCAAGAAGACGGCGGAGGAAGCAAACGTATTTCTTCACGAGCTATCTCAAAATTCTCCTCATTGGGGAGGCGGCCGAGGTCCAAGAGATGGTCCTCCTCTAGAAAGCAATCCTACTATTAAATTTCTCATGAATGCCGTTCTTGAGATGCAACAAAAGGCAGCTTTGGAGGAAACCACGAGGCAAGTAAAGGCGGCTCAAGAAGTACATATGCTTATTCCGGATGCCCGAGTCTTGGTATGTGATTTTTGTGGAGGGCCACATTCTTCAAAGCAATGTGAAGAGTATCAAACCGAGCAAGTCCAAGCCCTCTATCCCAACAATAACCTCTCCTATACCAATCAAACCCCCATCCGTCCCCGTGGGAATTATGCCTACAACCAACAAGCTCCACTAAACCAAAACCCACCCCCCAGTTTCCCAAATCAAAATCGCCGCCAATACCACCAAAATCACCACCAAAATCCTCACCAAGATCAATCTTCCCAAGCATCCAAACCAACACAACAAGAAACCCTTGACCAAACCCTTCAAAAGTTGGCCCTATCTCAAGAAAAGATAGCCTTATCTCAAGAAAATATGGCCTTAGATCGAGAAAAAGACCAAACTCGCATTAAGAACCTCGAGTTACTATTGGCTCAATTGGCACAACAATCTCAACCTATCCAATCTTTGCCTAGCCAACCCCAACCTAACCCGAAGGGACAACTTAATGCTATTACATTGAGGAGTGGCAAGGAGATCGATGGCCCTAGGATGGTGGGAGAAGAAGTCTTGGGTGACAAATAAGGTGATGTGATGGATGTCTCGGAGGAGGAAGATTTGTTGGAGAAGCGGGAAAGTGAGTTAGTCTTGGGTAAGGAAGTTGAGGGAGCGCATGAGGATGAATTGGGAGAATCTAGTAAAGAAAGAGAGGATATGGAGAAGTTAAGGAAAGGGAAAGGAAAGATGGTGGAAGAAGAACCAATCCAAACTATTGAGAAGCCAAAGCTACCACCGGTCCCTTTTCCCGATCGGTTAGCAAAGCCAAAATCCGATGCAAAGTTTTCAAAATTCATTGAGATGCTCAAGAAGCTTCAAGTGAACATTCCATTTCTTAATGCCATTTCTGAAGTCCCGTCCTTCAAGAAGCATTTGAAGGAGCTTCTCACGAGCAAGAGGAGGATTCACGAGAAATCTACGATCTATTTGACAGCGGATTGTAGTGCAATTATCGATAACAAATCACCGGAGAAGATAGCCGACCACGGAAGTTTTTCTATTCCATGCACCATTGGTGATATGCGGATTGGTCGTGCCCTTTGCGATCTAGGAGCAAGTGTAAGCGTCATGCCTTATTCAATTTGCAAGAAGTTGAATATCGATGATCTAGCTCCTACAACAATTAACCTCCAATTGGCCGACCGTTCTGTGCGAAGACCTTTGGGAATATTGGAAGACATCCCGGTCCAAGTGGGGCGGTTTTTGATTCCTTGTGATTTTGTGATCTTGGAGATAGAGGAAGACAACAACATCCCTATTATTTTGGGAAGGTCGTTCCTTGCCACGGCGGGAGCAATTATCGATGTGAAGAATGGAAGCATGTCATTGAATGTCGGGAATGAAAGCATAATTTTTCAACTTGAGGGGTCATTGAAAGGTCCTTCTTATGGTGACTCATGCTATGCCATTGATATGATGGAGTTTCTTGTTGATGAGTACATTGAGGACTCCCATTTCCTTGAATCTATTTGCGACGATCCCTTGGGAGCTTGCTTATTGGAGTCTTTCCACTTTGAGACCGACGGCACCGATATTGCTTTCTTCACCAATCTTCTTGACTCTTCACCCATGCATGTGGAGATTATTATTGATGATCCTTATATGGAGTGCATGGAGATTCAAGATGCGATCTACAAAGGTATGTCTTCCTCTGAAATTCAATCTTCTACTCCTTTAGAGCTTAAAGCTTTACCCCCTTCCCTCCAATATGCTTTCTTGGATGATGAGAAATCTTATCATGTCATTGTGAATGCGAATTTGAATGATTTTGAATTGTCCAAGTTGCTTGATTTGCTTAGAAAACATAGGGGTGCATTAGGGTATAAGATAGAAGATTTGAAAGGTTTATCCCCTTCCATATGCATGCATTCGATTGACTTGCTAGAAGATGCCAAGCCTACTAGGAAACCCCAACGTCGTTTAAGTTCCAATATGCAAGAAGTGGTTAAAAAGGAAGTAGTAAAGTTGCTAGTTGCTGGGATCATCTTCCCCATCGCAAATAGCGAATGGGTAAGCCCGATTCAGTGTGTACCCAAGAAGGGTGGATTGACCGTAATTGAAAATGACAAGAAAGAACTAGTTAGTACCCGGACCGTCACCGGTTGACGGATGTGTATTGATTACCGCCAATTAAACAAAGTAACAAAGAAGCACCATTTCCCCCTTCCCTTTATTGACTAGATGTTAGAACGGTTGGCGGGTCATTCGCATTTTTGCTTTTTGGATGGGTACTCGGGGTTCTTTCAAATTCCAATCCACCCCTCACACCAAGAAAAAACCACCTTCACTTGCCCATATGGGACATTTGCTTATCGTCGCATGCCATTTGGTTTATGTAATGCCCCTGGGACTTTTCAACGTTGTATGATGGCTATTTTTAGCGATTTCATTGAAAAATGCATTGAAGTCTTTATGGATGATTTTTCTATGTACGGTAATTCTTTCAATGACTGTTTGCTAAATCTGGAGAAAGTGTTAACTCGTTGTGAGGAAGTGGATCTAGTTCTGAATTGGGAGAAATGCCACTTCATGGTGGAACAATGTATCGTTCTGGGTCACTTAATCTCTTCTAAGGGCATCGAAGTGGACAGGGCTAAAGTTGAGGTTATAGAGCGCCTACCACCCCCAGTTTCCATTAAGGGGTGCGTAGTTTCCTTGGCCATGCCGGCTTTTATCGCTGGTTCGTCAAGGATTTTTCAAAAATTGCTCGATCTCTAACTGACCTCTTGTGCAAAGTTGCCCCTTTCATTTTCACTGATGAGTGCCTTGAGTCATTTTATAGGTTGAAGCAGGCTTTGATTTCCGCTCCGGTAGTTCAACCTCCAGATTGGACGCTACCCTTCGAGATTATGGCCGACGCAAGCGACTTCGCCGTGGGAGCGTGTTTGACCCAAACAGTAGACAAGAAGACAATGGTCATCTATTACGCAAGCCACGCGCTTGATAGTGCCCAAAGGAACTACACCACCACGGAAAATGAGCTTTTGGCGATCGTTTTTGCGCTCAACAAATTCCGGCAATACCTCATGTTCTCTAAGGTGGTAGTCTACACGGATCATTCCGCTATCAAATACTTGATGGGAAAGAAGGAGACAAAACCGAGACTTATACGGTGGGTCTTGCTTATGCAAGAATTTGATTTGGAAATCCGCGACAAGGCGGGCACGAAGAATGTCATAGCCGATCACCTTTCAAGGATTCTTGTCAACTTGGAAGACATCCAACCGATTGTAGATGCTTTCCCGGACGAGCGACTCTTAGCTATCAACTCACATCCTTCGTATGCAGATATTGTGAATTATTTGGCGAGCGAAGTGATTCCTCAACACTTGAACCATCATCAAAAGAAGAAATTCCTCCACGACATGAAGCATTACTTTGGGGATGACCCTTTCCTTTTCCGTCTTTGCAATGACGGGATGTACCTTTGATGTATTCCCGAGAGTGAAGTGCAATCTATCTTGACCCATTGTCACGAATTTCCGTGGGTGGTCACGGTGGCCCCCAAAAGACGGCAACGAGGGTTTTGCAAACCGGCTATTTGTGGCCGACTCCTTTTCATGATGCCCACTTGCATGTCAAGCAATGTGATAGGTGTCAAAGATCCGGTAACATCTCCCGGAAGAATGAAGCACCATTGAACTATATTCTTGAGGTGGAAGCTTTCGATGTGTGGGGATTGGACTTCATGGGTCATTTCCCGTCATCAAGGGGTTTCCAATACATCCTAGTGGCGGTGGACTATGTCACAAAGTGGGTCGAGGCCATACCGTGTGTAAGGTGCGATGGGAAGTCTGTTTCGAAATTCTTGAAAAAGACCCTATTCCTAAGATTTGGCATTCCACGGGTCATCATTAGTGACAACGGCTCCCATTTCATCGAAAAGAGATTTGAGTCTCTCTTGGAGAAGTACGGCATCAAGCATAAGAAGGGACTCCCTTACCATCCACAAACACAAGGTCAAGTGGAAATCTCAAACCGTGCCATCAAGGAGATCTTAGAGAAGACGGTTAGCTCTTCAAGGAAAGATTGGGCAAAAAAATTAGATGAAGTCTTGTGGGCTCGCCATTACAAGGAAAGATTAGGCACAAAACCATGTGGGCAATCAAGAAGTTGAACTTCGATCTCAAGGCGGTCGGAGGTAGTCAGTTATTTCAATTAGAAGAACTTGAGGAGTTGAGGCGTCATGCATATGAGAACAACAAGATCTACAAGGAGAGAACGAAGGCATGGCATGACAAGAGGTTGAACCGACGTGAGTTTGTGGTACGCAATAGGGTTCTCATCTTCAACTCAAGGCTGAAGTTATTCTCTGGGAAATTGAGATCAAGGTGGTCCGGGCCATTTGAAATTGTGAGAATTCTTCCCGCCGGAGTGGTTGAATTGAAAGATGCACAAGGAAAGTGTTTCAAAGCGAACTCATCGAAGCTCAAACCATACATCATGGGCGAGGAATATGCCGGGACAATTGTGGCATACCTCGCGGATTTTGAAGATTGAAAAGCATCGGGATAGGTCGAGCTAGGACCTATAAAACAAGCACCCGGGAGAGGTATGAACTACTTCCCCCTATTTTAGTGTTTTCTTTCAATTTTTAGTTCTTTCATTTTTTATTTCCCTTGTTTTAGTATTTTCATCTTCCTTTGTTTTATTTTAAAGAAGAAAATTTGAAAAAAAAATCAGAAAAAAAATCAGAAAAGTTTGAAAAGAAGAAAAATCGAGAAATGTTCTATGAGAGTAGGGGTTTGAAAGTGTTTTTGAGTGTTGGGAGAGTGTCCTTGAATGAAAATTGAGCGAGAAAGAAAAAAAGGAGTGGATGACACGAGGATAGATTTTAGGACTTAACATTTTTCTCCAAGTTTTGAGCCTTGCAAGTGCTGTAGATGGACTGAAAGGTACCGTGCCCACGGTCGCCTGGACCGTGGCCACGGTAAGCATACACAAGTTGCTCCCAGTTTTGTCAAGCCGAAGATCACCGTGACCACGGTGGAATTCACCGCAGCCACGGTCTCATCACTGCTGATTCATGAAGAAATTTGGTCCCGAATATCACCGTGACCATGGTGGAATTCACCGTAGCCACGGTCTCCGCCCTGTTTTTTCCCTTCTTTTTCCCTTGCCCGAATCACACCGTGCCCACGGTCAAATGGACCGTGGCCACGGTCTGTCCAAAAAACTGCGATATGTCGGGGGTTCAATATCATTTCCCCTCATTTCCCTTTCACTTTCTTCCTCACCCTCACATTCGAAAACCCACCTAAAACCCTAAAACACTGATTCCTTACCAAAATTCGACAAACCCCTCACCAATCCCTCCATTTCTCCCAAATTTCTCCTGCAAATCGAACCCTAGCTGCTGTATTCGCCATTTCCGGTTCAATTCAAGCAAGGTTCTGGGCCTCTTGTTCCTTGTGGGGCTCGAATCTCTCAAGGGAAGCTCTCAAAGTCTTCAACTCAGGTATTCCTTGATTATGGATGCTTAAATTTTTGATTCCCTTGCGTTTTTGGGTCGAAATTTGGCGCAAATTTCGTGCGTTTTTGGGTTGATTGTGCGTTTTGGATTGAAATTGATTGTTGGGAGTGTTATTGGTGAATCTTGGTTGAATTTTATGTGAATTGCTTGTGGGTTTGGTTGGATGAATTGATTGAGTTTGGAGTTTGAATTTTTGGTGGATATTTTCGTATTAGGAGTGTTATTGGTGAACTTTTGGGTTGAATTTTGTAGTTGATTGTGAATTCGTGTTGCTCGGGATTGTTGGGTATTGGTTGTGTTGTGTTTCGGTGTGTGGTGGTTGATTTTCTTGCAGTGACTTCAATGGGTCGAGCAAAACGCGTGCGAATCGAGTTTAATCGACCCGCCCCATCAACCTCTGAGCTGAAAAACCAGACAAGGGTCAACCGGCCTCGATTATTCAATGCGACCCGAAAATTAAGGTTAATTTTCGGGATGATATGCACAAGGCACGGTATGAGCGGCTCAAGAAGCGGAAAATTTGTGCTCCGGATCTCTATCATGAGGAGACGGCAAAGGATGTCTTTTGTAAGCCAAGCATGGACTTCTTCATCAGAGTCATGGGATGGGAAATCTTCGCCACAATCAACGAACCGATCATCGAGCAACCGGTGCTCGAATTCCTCAGCTCTTTGGTGGTAAAGGAAGACGGCACATCCAACGCCTCTTTTTCATACATCGTGAACAAAAAGGAGGTTGAATGTACGCTCCAAGACTTATGCAACGCTCTAAGCCTTCCCGGGGACGGCATCCCCTATGGCGAGAGCGTCAAATTCGATGAACAAGAAGCTATGAAAGCACTCACTTGCTGGAAGAGACGTTACCCGAGGATTCGATCACAACGAGCAAAGTACTATTGCCCAAGCAACTCAAAGGCCAGGGATTTCTGTAATCTGAGCGTCCGCATCTTCCACCGCATCATTTCGAACTTCGTATTTGGCCGTGACACTAGGCGTTCAAGCATCCGGAAAGACGACCTCTTCGTCCTCTATAATGCGATCAACGGTCGTCGGGTCAACACTGGCTCGTGCATCCTCCATTGCCTCCGGGAAATAAGCCTCGAAACCTGGAACATGACTATTGGAATGGGTCACATCATCACCCATTTCCTAAGGAAGCAAGGTTTCGAGGCCTATTTAAGCAAGTGGACTCCCCGCTATTTCCCTGATCCTATCGACGGTGTTCGCCTACGAAAGATGGAATTCCTGGAGAAACACAAGACGCGAACACTATACCGTCACGGGAATGAACCCCACAGCGTCGTGATTCATTTGGGCGACGACACTGCCGAGAAACGTCTAGATTTCTCCGACCAACGCAATTGGTCGTGTGGCCAAACTTTTGGGGATCAATTTGTGGTGGGTGGTCCCGGGGATCGAGCGGAGGAGGCTGAAGAAGAAGAGGAGGAAGATGAGGATGAAGGAGAAGAAGAAGAGGGTGAACAAGCACAAGGGGATGAAGCCGAACCGAGTCAACAACGAGACGCCACTCTTGAGCGTATCAGCGAGAAACTCCAGGAGCTCCATGACGAGTTTCAAGTTCAACGGGAGCTCATCCAAAACCAGCAGCTCTTGATCGAAAACTTGCAAGGAATGATCGAGATCCAACAAGAGACGCTGGCTAGCATCCAGTCACAACTCCAACCCCGTTCTCCGCCGGGAGGGTTCACTTGAGGACCGTTTGTAAGCACCCCCACCCGACCTTTATCATTGTTGTATTTACTTTATTTTGTGAAGTATAAGTGTCGGGGAGTGCTTCTTCGGGGTTTTGGAGTTGCGATGTCTGGTGGTTTTGGATTGTTGGTCTCTCGATTTCTTTTGGCATGAGCTCGCATATTTTGGGGATTGTTCGGTTAGGTTGCTCGCGTTTTTCCTTGTCTTGTTTGTTTGTCATGTATGGTCGGGTTGTTGGTTAGTTGTTTGATGGTTGTCTTATGGTTGTTTGTCGGTTGTTTTTGGTGGGTTGGACTGTTGTTTAAGCATTTCTCATTTGTATTTTGGGCATTGATGGATCTAACCGAATGTTTTTTGTGATGAATGCAATGATTTAGTTATTTCGGTTAGTGCGTATCGAGTTTCACCCTTATTTCCCACCTCAATGAGTGAGATTCGGGGATAAGGTAAGTCATTGGCAATGTTTATATTGTTCATATTTTTTTCGTTTTTCATCTTTTCAATTTCTTTTCATATTCTTTTAAGTTCAATTTTCCTTTCTTTTGCTTTTGGTCTCGCATGCGAATTCTATAGTTATAAAGTCGTCTTTTACTTTAACATCGTTCTGACTCTCTTGAACGACGACTTCGGATCGCTATCTTTAACGCTTATGAAGAGCTTGAGGTAATATCTTTCCACCTTACTCTTTTTTATGTGAATTCTTATCATGATCCGTCGCATGCTTGGTTTTCTTTTGGGTGGCGAACCCCTATGAGTGTCTATGTTGGGATCTCTATTGCTGTTGGAGCTGTGTGGGCTCGGGTCGCCACCATTTCTACCTGCTAGTTGTTTTGTTTGTTTGTGTTTTTGTAGGTTTTCTACCCTTTTCATGCGACACCTTCCCACAATGAGGACATTGTGGAGTTTTAAGTGTGGGGGGGGGGGGGGGATATTCTGTCTCAAGGGTAGATCACCTAGTCGTTTTGTTATTTGTTCCCCTCGTTTTTGCTTAAAATTTAAAAATTTTTGTGTGAAAAAGGAGAAAAAAAGGAGTGAAAACCTTTTCGTTTTTCTTTTCATTTTGTTTTTGTTTTGCTTTGTTTCCTGGATCTCGTTTTCAAAGTTGAGAAGCCGTTCTTAAACTTCCTTCTAAAAGTAATCGGTTGGAGCATTTTCAACCCTAACTCGGGTTCTAGTCAAGACTTATCCTTAATAGACTCCCTTCATTAAGTGTCTTGTGAGACTCCCGTTCCTTTCTCGTTTTGTTGGGAACCCGGAGATTCTAAGGGCTCGTGTCTGAGTTTGTTCTGTTTCTCGTTTAGCAAAAGCAAAAAGTGCAAAAAGAAAAGAAAAGAAAGAAAAAGAAAGAAGAAAGAAGAAAGCTTTCATAAGATATAATAACCTGAATAAGTGGAGCGTGTCGCTGAAGACATTAACCACCATACACTTAGCCAACCTACACGGGCCCGGTATTCGTGGTACGCAAGATCGATACCCTTAACCCTCCTCCTATATCGCTTTGCGACGGAGATGCGTATGGAAAAGACCGTGTTGGGAGGGTATACCCCTTATATGGGCCGTCTAATTCCCAAAAGTAAGGCTAATACCGACTTTTAAAAACCAAAAAGAAAAAAAAAGAGAAAAAGAAGAAAGAAAAGAAAAGTTTTGCTTTCAAAAAGAGCGGGGCCTCCCCTTGCATCACCTACGGCCCTCACCAAGCCAAGGGCGACCAAATGCGAGGAAGGGCAACACTCCTCTCGGTTGTTTCGTTGTTTTCAAATTCGGATGCGAGTTTTTAGTCTTTTGGTTCCCGTTAAACCCTTGTTGTGCTTCTGCTGTGGGGTTTCGCTTGTTACAAGGTATAGGGAGTTAAAAATCTTCAAGATCGACCTTTTTCTGAGTTTGATGTTTGTGTGATGCTCCTAACGGTTACTTTGGGAGGTTTAATCGCATTTTCTTAGTTTGGATTGCGAGATCTTGTGAATCAAAGCCCTTGTTTTTCGTTCCTTTTTGTTTTCTTCGGTTTTGTTTTCACTTCCCCTCTCTCCTTTTTCTTTGGCTTTTGTGGGTATAGCCGCTACAAACCCTCACGAGTCCATCTCGTCCACCCGGGGTGCCGGGGGGTTCAAAGGGCTTGGTGCATATGCTAAATGCACTCGTTTCTCTCCCACGACAGAGGAGTTTGTGTTAGTTAGTTTGTTTTGTTTTGTTTTGCTCGGAACGAGCAAAGGTTTAAGTGTGGGGGGGTGTTTAGACCCGATTTAGTGTCTAAATACCGCCTAAATCCTTAGGCTTTTGACTTGTTTCGTAGCTTGTTTTAATAACTTTTAATGCGTTTTGGTTACTTTTATAGTTTCCGAAGTGTTTTACTCAAAACGATTCTAAATGGGCCAATTTTGCACCAATCTTGGGAATCCCGAGATTCCCTAAGATTCCTCGAGCCCCGGACATGTCGAAAGGCAGCGGAAGCGGAAGCAACGGTTGAAGAGCCTCCTGAAGAAAACTGTGGCCGAGAGACACCGTGGCCACGGTCACCTTGACCGTAGCCACAGTGTGATTGAGCCATGACCTAAGGAAGAAGCCTTGCACCCGAGATAGACCATGGTCACGGTCACTCTGACCGTAGCCACGGTGGGATCCTACCCTACCTAAGGAAGAAGCTGGCCGAACTAGACCGTGGCCACGGTCTCCCATGACCGTAGCCACAGCGGTGCGAAGGAGCGAAAAGTTGTCAGCCCTAATCGCCTAGACCGTGACCACGGTGCATGGGGACCGTGCCCACGGCGATGTGAAGCGAAGAGAAGGAATCGCCTGCCTTACGCAGGACCGTGACCACGGTCACTTTGACCGTGCCCACGGTCCCCTGCAGGACAGTTTGTCTGTTGTGTAAAATGATGAGTTTTGAGTAACAACTTTGATTACTATTTAATGTATTTAGGTCATTTTAGCTAAGTATCCTGGGGACAGCAGCTTTTACCTATCTTTTATGATACTTTAGCACTTTTTATCACATTTTAAGCCTTAAATTAGAGGGATTAAGGAAGATCTTTACTGAGATTATTGGTTCTTGTATTGGATTCTCTTGATTATTATTGGAAGTTTGAAGATTATTCTCAACTTTGGAGCATTGGAGCTTTATTATTCTGAAGTTTTCTCCCTTGTCATCACAATCAATGAGCATTTCTTAACCTCTCTCTCTCTAATTTATTACTTATTTACTAATCTCTGTTTTTGTTATCATTGATATTGTTAGTGTTGTTGAATGTTTATTGTCATCTTGTTTACTCTTTTAAGCATGAATGAAGTTGTTGATCTTATTATCATGATAGTTAGGATGTTTAGTGGCTAGAACCTTAATGGGTTAGGGAGATATTAAGGGTGTGAATGGGTGATTAGGTTTGGGTTAGCAATATTAGTGAGTAACTAGTTAGGAAATCAACTTCCTAATCCTATCCTTCCCTCAAGTGGGTTGTATTTGGGTGCGAAAGCATCCCGAATACATCCAATGCTTGTTGGAAGGTAGGAATTAGGATAGTTAGTATTCTAATTCACGAAAGCGAATAGAAACTAACTAGGAAATTCCGTTCCATTAACTTTCCCGGGTCTGTCGATGGATTTTGGCGAAGTTAATCCGGACTATCCTTGAAAGAGGAAGCCCGGTGGGTATTTTTCTAACGGAATTACCATTTGATTTCCCTTTCTCGTTACTCTCTTGTTGCGAAACCCATTTCCTTATTCCCGTTTGCATCTCGAAAGTCTCCCAACACCCATTGTTTCACTTGTTTTGACTGAACATAGTGTGTTTGTGCTGTTTTTACCCTAAATTCTATCATCCTTTCATGATCCTAAACCATACCTAGAGTCAACTAGTTGCAGCTAAGGCCCCTAGCTCCCTGTGGAAGAACGATAAAACCGTGGTCTTACAAACCACTCGTACTAACACACGGGTAAGTTTTCAATAATTTTACGTTATTTATTTTCTAGAGTAATTTTATACTAATTACTAAGCCAATCTAATAAAAATAGTTTTTTATGGAATAAACAATAAGTTGAGTTGATTTTATTTCATGACCATGACAATGATGGATAAGTAGTTTAATTTTATTTTTCTTTGTAAGAAGGATGATGTTTTTTGAAAAAATTGCTATGACAACTATGTGACAATTCTATTTTCTTATTATTTTTCATTTTATATTTGTGGCTTTTAACCTCTTTTTCAACTTTTTAATCTATACTTATTCCAATTTTTTATTCTTTTTTTGGTAACATACATATAATTTGTTTTTTTTTTCATTGTTAAAAAATATACATAGTAGTTTCAATAAAAAATTTTATTTTCTAAGATAGTTATTAAAAAGAATATGAAACAATAATATACTTTTTCATGAAAAATTTGCTTTAGTATCTATTATTATATTTTATTTCTAAGGTTCTGGTCATCAAATTATACAAAATATACATAGTAGTTTCAATAAAAAAAAATATATTTTCTAAGATAGTTATTAAAAATAATACAAAACAATAATATACTCTTTCATGAAAAATTTGCTTTAGTATCTATTATTATATTTTATTTCTAAGGTTCTGGTCATAATATTGTAATAATAAATTGATGAAAGAAAAGTAAAAGTTGCTCTAGTTTTGTATTAGATATTGATAATTTATGTATGTCTGACCTTATATATTTCTTTTTCTTTTTTGAAAAAATTTAAAATGTTCTAATTGTGTATGCATTAACTTTATGACTTTAGGTATTTCTTTTTCATTTTTATTAATATTATATTTATGAATGTAGTAATAAATTATGTAGATTTGGAATTTGCTTTGGAATTCACCAAACCTTCTAAATTATTTCTTTTATGCTTGAATTTTCCTTAGGAGTTTGTGTTTCAATATATTTAATAGATAATCTAGGTTGTTTAGAGGTTTCTTCACACTTAGGAAGCCTCATTAACTCTATTCAGCTAGCTGGCTACTTGCTAGCTTGATATATATTAACAATAGCTTCTGTAAACCTTTTGATTCATTCGAGTTTTTATGAAAAAGGTGGAGATTTTGCTGCTCCTTTATTGTTTGTTAGTGTTCTAACAACTCTCAGCATTTCTACTTGACTGTATCTAGGCCGTGGCAAGCTTTGTATTGACAGTAAAGCTTGATTTAAGCTTATGCTGGTGTGGTATGTATCCATAGATGAGAATTGAGTCCATCCCTTGTGTTAATGAGCTGTGGTATAGTCTATATCAGTTTTAAGCACAAGTCTTATTTTTGTTTTTATTTTCTTGATGCTAACTTTGCAACTAAAGCCAACTTAGTTTGAAGTAAAACAAGGTGATTCTTAGAGTGATCGATTTGTCCAACTCTTGCACTCTGATTCTTGGAGCTGCACACACACCAGGTGATAAAAAGGGAAATTTAAATTTTCTACCCCAAACAACAGATCTGTGATAAGAGCACCTCAATAACATGAAAGACATTACATTAAATAGAAAAAGCAAACAATTTTTTTTTTTTTTGGGTGGACAGACAGAGTTACAAAACATAAAACCTAGCCCTCGTGGAAGGGCTCTCCTCTTGGCCCTCTGGGCCAGAGAATGTGCTTCCTTGACGGAATCTCTACTAACCTTAACAATATAACAGAAATGAAAGTGCAAAAGCAAAGACCGACAAGACTCAAGCAAACTACCACACTCCGGACTAGTCCCTCTTGAATTCCTGAAGGCATTAACCACCTGTGTAGCATCAAATTCTATTTTGATTCTAGTCAGGCCCCTCTCAATCGCATTCTTGAGATACTTTCGACCGCTTGAAGCTCTGTTTGGAACGCTGATAAGGCCAGGATACCATCAGCCCCTCTGTCAACCACCACCCCTGCCCCCCCCCCCCCACCTGCAGAACCCAACCAAGCCCCCCCCCCATAGAGTCTTTGTCCCAAGCCCCATCGTTGATGTAAACACCTTGTGGTTGCTCACCGTCCTCCAGCCTCCACCTAAACTCCACTGGCCCCCCGTGGTAGGAAGCTTGTCCTTGGTTGGTCATATTGTGATGCTTCGCCTCCCATGCTGCTTGCATCCCCGTAAGACTCTGTAGATCATTTTTAATCCATGTTAGAGCTTCATGTACCGATGGAATGGATTGATGAAACACCACCTTGTTCCTGCTCAACCAAATGTTCCACAAGATACAAAGGAATTCATACACCGCTAAGTTGTTCATGCTCTTCTCTTGGAAAAGGAATGATAGCCAGTTATGTATCCATTTAGAAGTAGGCAAATGCACACTTTCCTGATTGATGATCCCCAGACTAGAGCCAAACCAAACAACTGTGGTCCAAGGACAGCTTTTGAACAAATGACACTTCGTTTCCTCTGCCCCACCACAAAGTTTACAGTTTGGGCCGGACTCGTGATCTCACACTCGTCATTTGCTTGTAGTCGGTAGCCCCTTCTGAACTATCTTCCAAACATGGAGCTTCCATTTTGTATGGACAGCCAACTGCCATAATTTCTTCCAGTTTTTCTCTTCCTGCGTTGTCGTTTGTCTTCCCTACATACCATTTCTATGGGCCTTATCCCAGAGAAAACGATATCCAGATTTGGAGTTGTCAATCCCATCATGAGTCAGTCCCCAAAAGACAACGCCATCCTCCTCAGAATTTCGAATTGGGTAGGCTAGAATAAGCCTAGCCGACCTCGTAGTAAAAACTTGTCGGACCAAATGCGTGTTCCAACCGTCTGAGGAGTTTACTATGAGTTTATGTACAGCTTTAGAGGACCATTTCTCCCTTCTTGAGTCATCTCTTAGTTGCAACTTCTCATGCCCCACCCATTGGTGCTGTAGAATTCTACATTGTTTCCCAAATTTAACTCTAACTCGTATTCCATCCTTAAATTTAGCAGCTGCTTTACACAAGCTGTTCCAGCACGGAGAACCCTTTTTTGGTTGATCTCGTGAAATGTCCAGCGGCGATGCTTGTTTGTACCTTGCTTGATATATACTTCCCAAGATGCCTCCTTTGGTCATTTCCAACCGCCAAGCCTGTTTGGCTAGCAAGGCATCATTTACCCAAACAGTTCGCCTCAACCCCAACCCCCCCTTCTGTTTCTGCGAAAACAGAACCTCCTTACTAACCCAGTGTTTACCATTCTTGTTCCCACTAGTCCACCAATAGAAATTGGCCAGTGTAGCATCCACCTTGTCAGCCAATCCTTCCGGAAGCTTGCATACAACTAGAATGTGTCTGTGTAAGGCTGCCAACACTGCATTAATCAGGATTAACCTGCCTGCTGGGGACAGCAGTGAAGCTTTCCATCCCTTCATTTTTTTTTTCTCTATAGTCTCCACAATGAATCCAAACTGTGAAGTTCTGCTTTTTCCCACTATCGGGGGAATGCCAAGGTACTTTGTAAAAGACTCCTCAATTTGATAACCAAAAATGACCTTCAGGCCCTCTTTCTCCTCATCAGTGACATTGGGTGAGACCATGATATGTGACTTGTCAATATTAACCATTTGGCCCGAGACAAGACAGAATTCATCAATGATGTTTTTTAAGTTCAGACAATGTGCACCTGAGAGTCCAGTAAACAGGATGGAGTCATCAGCAAAGAAAAGGTGTGTCCGTTCAGGGCCACCTCTGGCTACTTTTATTCCTGCAATCTGTTGTCCTGCAGAGCCGTTGATAAGTTGACAGCCAACACATCCAAGCACAAGATAAACAAGTAGGGGGACAAGGGTCTCCTTGTCTCAAACCCAAACCTCAAAAACCCTAGAAACAATGAATCGAAGGAAACAAGAAATAGCTAGCATAAGAAGGAAGACGAAGTTGGAAATAAACGTAAGTCTGATGGTGACGATGATGGGACTTGGTACCCTCTCCGACAGCGGGAAGCACGATTGAAAAATTGGAGGACGAAGATTACAATGAGGGTGGAGCGAAGAACCCAATGAGTAGTAAGAAAAGCAACCTAGCAGCAAAGCCGAAAAGCATTTTAGCAAAAACGACCCACCTTCATTCCACCTATGCCATTAACAGCTCGTAAGGTCCACGACTTGTTTAACGATAGGCCCTCTATTTGCCTGACCCATTCCATCATCTAAGCAGACATAGCCCTCTATTTGCCCAAGTCGTTCTATCATATAAGCGGACATAGCCCATTAACTATGGTCGGCTCACTAAGTCCCAATGGATACATGCCCATTTGCCCACCCTTAATCCTAACCTTCATTAGAAGGTGGTTGAGCTCTTTACATGAAAATTGAGACATAAACCAATGCTAAAAAGCAGTTTCAATTCATGAACGAAGACAGAAATTAACAGTGTGTGTGGCTAGAGAGAGATAACTGGAAAATGAGGTTCTTGGGCGCAAATAAGAAATAAGAATAGATAAATTGTTTCAGATGACATACACAGAGGAAATGTTGCCAATACAACAGTAGAATCTGCATAGGTTACATATGAGTAAACACTTGTACTTTCCTGGATGTGGTTGAATAATTTCTAGTGTATCTTGATCCCAAATCTAAATTATGACGTACTTTCAAGGAATGGATAATCAGTGTAGCCAACAACAGGATCAGAAATGTAAAATGTATCTCTGATGTACTTGTTCAAAGGAGCATTGAGCTCAAATCTCCTCGGCAAATCTGGGTTGGCCAAAAACACGCGGCCATAGGCTATAAGATCAGCATAACCATCAGAAATTGCCTTGTTTCCTTCATCTCTATCATAACCCCCTGCAGCAATGAAAGTAGCGTTGAAAGCCTTGCGCATGGGCAGTAGAGTATGAGGACATTCTTTCCTTTCACCAACCTTAATCATCCTTGGTTCAACCATATGGCAGTAAACGATTCCATACTTGTTTAGAGATTGGGCCATGTAAAGCCCTAGGGCTTCTGCGTTTGAGTCTCCAGCTTCCATATAACTGGCAAATGGAGATAGACGAATCCCCACTTTATCTGCACCTATCTCATTCACAACAGCTTCAACTATCTCTAACGCAAATCTACAACGATTTTCTAGAGATCCCCCATAGTGGTCTGTTCGATCATTCACCTGGTCTTTCAAAAATTGGTCTATCAAGTAGCCATGAGCACCGTGAATCTCAACTCCATCAAAGCCTAACCAAATGAAAACAGAAAATGATCAGATTTCACTTGTTCAATAAATATTTTTCCGAGAGTCGGATACAAGTTAATCTCAATGAAAGCTATATTGATACACTTGGACCACAAATAATTCATATGTGGAAACTCATTTGCAAGTTGCAGTTGGGATGAACAGGTAAATTTGTGAAATTAAGTATCTAAAAAGTTTTAACTATGTCTTGACAGCTCTTACAGAAATATGTCTTTGAATGTTTTTCTCAGAAATGAGAACTCTTCATATTTGTAAAATGCAAAACATGAGCATGCAAACCAAAAACAAAAACGTGAGGCCTTGGGTAAATTAGCCTCTTCAATGTTCCATTATCTCCCCTTGCCCTTTCATGGAACTTTTATTATATTGCTCATGTGGCTACACTCAACCCCCATCCCCCCCCCCCCCCCCCAAAGAAAAAAATAAACAAAAAAATAAATAAATATAGGGAAAAGAAAAAAAGAAACATGAAGAGTGACAAACCAAGTTACGTCATCAATTTCAAACAGACTGAAATAGTCAATGCCGTTACCAAAGGGTGTCATGGCTATCACAATATGGCTGACTCATCACGTACTGGTCAGCCAATATTATGTTATAAATCAGCTGCTGCATCTCTTAGCACTTAGCAGCCTTGAATACATCCAAGATGGATCTAAAAAGCGCCATAGTTTGACATCATGAACAGAATACCGCCCTGCTAGGGTTGCCTGCTTTGGCAGGGCATGGTCCTCAAAACATATTTACATAACTATGAGGCAGAAATTGAATCAGAAATCCCCAACCCCAAGGCACATTTGATGAGTTCTTGACACAGGAATTGAGCACAACAGGGTTTATCATTTGCAATTTGCATGGTATCGTGGAATCAAATAGACAACCAAGCAAATGCTAGTACCAGAATCAAAGAAAGATTCCACGATAAATAGCAGCATTGGATACTGCAACCAATTACACTTGATTACAATAATCAATGATTTCACAGTTTCTTTTTCCAGGGTACAGGTGAACATACCTGCTTCTATAGCATTCCTTGCAGCCAATTTGAAATCATTTACAACTAAAGGTATTTCATCTGTCCTCAGGCGCCTCGGGGTTGCAAATTGCACAACATCTATACCATTAGCACGAACTTGGGGTGATACACCCTTATCTGTGCAAGAAATAGGAGCTTGTCCATTTGGCTGAAACTCTGGAAAATTTGAAAAGATCAAGTCAACCAACATAATAAAACGATATGCTAACACAAGAATCGTGAATGATTTGCTTACTGATCTTAGGTACCAACTAATAATTGCTTAGCACCAAGTACCTCCAAAAATTCAAATGATTTGCTCTGAGGGAGATAACAACTGCATCTATCTCTTGACCTATTCCAACTATTAGACTACATTTGGTCCTTGGAAAATAAGAAGCAGAGGAAGTTTTCAAAAATTACTTCACTTGGCTTTAACAACAGTCAAGGAATGAGAGTTATATTGGAAAATTTACATTAATTTTGTCTTCAATATTTTCCTTCAAAATTTGAGAGGAAAGTGAGGAAAATATGATAAGCTAAACGAGAGGGTAGGAATAGAGAGGGAGAAAATCAAGGGAAGATTGGTAGAGATAATGGGGCTTTTCACACTACATTAGTGATAGATAAATTTTTCTTTCCATTTCATTTTTCAAGAGTCAACCATAGCCTAAGGCTCATGCAATTTGGAGAAGATGTCATGCAAAGAATCAGTGATTCCATAGATATCATTAATGAGGAAATCATGCATTGTGTTGAATAGTAGCATAGGCTACCAAAGAATATGGAACAATAATGACTCAGGTTAAACTTGAACAAGCAGACTTGCTCAATTTTCTTGTTGATGTAAACAAGCTCACTGAATATGATCAATTAGTTTGTTATATATGCATGATGTCTAATATCTCATTTTCAACTCCATCCACTAGTTCCAAAATGACATAGATCTCTCACTCACAGCCTCAGCTAGTGATCAGGCAGCATTCCAAGGGTGGACTTTCCCACCTGATATTCCAAGCAGATCCAACATTCAATGGGATTCAGCTGGAATTTCATCAGGAGGGATCAAGTCCCTCGTTCAGCTGCATTAAGAGAGAGGAGGAAAGGTCCTAGGGGAGTTTTGAAGGCCAGAAGGTGAAGTATTTTTCACCCTATGATCTAGCATGAAGGACAGCATGGCCTTAGCACAATACTCAGTTCCTTGAACTGAGTTTTTGCAAAACCCCAGCCTTGTCAGGCAAGGTTCCTAAGGCTATTGCAAGCTGTAGGGTGAATGGCAACGTGAGCTGTTGGTCTCCTTGCTTTCTCTTATGTTCCTAGCATATATGTTCGAGGAGTGCAGCCTATTGTTTTCCTTGTTTTCCTAGCATATATGTTCGAGGAGTACAGAAACAACAATCCGAGGAGGACACTGATAGAGCAAGCTGAAGCAATATATGGAAATTTCAGCTTGATCGAGTCATTTTCCTTGTTTGATCAAGTTACCTCAGTAATTTCTCAATTACAGCCAGCACTAAAGAGCCTAGATATTAATTATTATCAAATGAAGGTTAAAGAATGCATGGTGAAGAAGGAGGTGGACCAATCAGAGGCAGCCAACAACAACTCTTCAACAGCTGTCTTATTTTGAGTTAATTACATTTACCCTACCTGACATATGCGGTAATAATTTTTGCACACCCGACATTTGGGAAATAATTTTCACCGTACCTGACATTTAGTGAAAATGATTTTTAGTGTTAGAATCCGGTAACTTGTCATTTTAAATGAAAAAATACAATAATACCCCTATATCACTATGTGAAATTACGATGCTACCCTTTAATTTGAGAAGGAAAAGACTATGTTGGAGAGTAGAAGACAGACATGATGGTTTGGGAGGGGTTAGATTTTCATTTTCGATATGGGAGGGGGGTCGGGGAGAGGAATCAGAGGATTTGGGTTTTCGAATTTAACTGAAGAAGAAGAAGTAGAGATAAGGGAGTGGAGTGGTTGAGTTTTAAAATGCCATAACAATTAATACTAAGGGCACAAAAGTCATTTCACATTTAATTGAAAGTCAAAGGAAATAATAACAAGGGTATAAAGGTCACTTCATATTTATTTTTTTACAGTTCACCGGAAAAGTCAATAAAAATCATTTATAACATACCTGAGGGGCTTTAAATTTATGACCACTTAAATGTCAGGTAGGGTGAAAATTATTTCTCAAATGTCGGGTGTGCAAGAATTATTACCACATAAGTCAGGTAGGGTAAATGTAATTAACTCGTCTTATTTTGGTTGTAACTGTGTAATTATGAACAATATTAGTGTTAAGCAGCTCATTATGATGTAATTATGTATTAAACAGGCAGATTAAAGGTTTCTTCATCATTAGGAAACCTCATTAGCTCGTTTAGCAAAGCCATTTGCTTGCTAGTTCAGTATTTAGCTTAGCTTCTGTAACCATTTCATACCATATGAGTTTTATGAAATAGGTGGAGCTTTGCTTCTCTTTGTTTGTGAGTATCTAACAACTCTCGTTTCTACTTGACTGCCACTAAGCTTTGGCGAGCTTATCAAGTGATAAGTAGAGCTTAATTCATGCTTGAAGTGGTGTGGTCAGTATCTCCAGGTGTGAAATAAGTGTTGCACTTGTGTTTCCTAGCTGTGGTGTGGTCTGTAGCAGTTAGAGCACAAGTTTATCTTTCATTCCTTGTTTGTTTTTCTTTCCTTTATGTTGTTTCATTCCTAGGAACAGCTTGGTAAGATAGCGAAAGCCTAAGGACAGTATTGATGTTATCCAGCTCTGTTGCACTCTGATTGAAATAGAGTTGCACATACATCACAAAACATATACAGAATTATCTTTGTCGGACCCATACCTTTATAACCACAGAAGTTTGAAGCCTCGATCATGTGTCATGAGGGTGGCAAGAGGGAACAGTTTTGAAAGAAAGAACTAGTTGTAGATTTATCAGTTTTTACCTAAATTTACCAAAAATTACCAAAATTCACAAAAACTTACCAAACATTACCAAAGTTAAAAAACAAAAAAAATTATTTTTGATATAATAGGATATATTTTATAAAAGTTACCAAAATTTACCAAAAGTTACCAAAAATTACCAAATTTAACTTTTACCTAACAGCTTTTTACTCATGAATTTTACACACCCTTACTAGTATGGTTACTGAATGATTGGGACTTTGATATTTTTCTTTATAAACAGATTTACTTGTTACAAGGTTACTTTGGGTTGGGGCCTTCATGAGCTGTCATAGACCACATGAGTATTCACATTATTATATAGTACTTTAGGAGTATTAGGACATCTAATAATTCTATCCTAGTAACAGAAGTATCTTTTAGCTTCTCAGGCTTTAAATAGCCCATTATGCTCTACTATTTTGAGAATTCTGCAATCATTACCTTGTTATGACTTACCTCAGATGGCCCTACGATGTAGTTAGATGTTAAATCTTCCAAAAATAAGGAAAAGATTAAAAAAATAATAATAAAGAATGTACCTAGAAAACAAGAGAGGACGCTCACCATGGGACAACCCATTTATATTTCAAGTTTTGTGCACATCGCCAAAGCATTTTCATAGCATGTTTCATAAGAATAAGCATATTTAAAATATTTTGCAAAGAATCTCTGTTTTCCAAGACCCTGCATGAGACTTCTAATTTGTCCCACTCCATCTCAAATTTGATGCATGCTTAGATAAATGATATTCTATACCTTTCTATTGAAAAAAATGTGAACATTCATAGTAATGCTTTCTCTTTCTTTTTTCCTTCTCTCTTGACTTATACAATCTTGTACACATCCTACATAATGAACAAGTCGGTAACCTTAATCGAGCAGTGACGAACATGTTCCTCTGCAGTCTACTATGTTCAGTATTAGTAACTTTTTAAATGAGCACAAAGACTACTAGTGATTGGTCACCCTAAAACCAAAACATTTAAAAAGAAAAGAAAAGGAACAGCGCCAAACTTACCATGGAATGATGGTTATGGAAGTAGTAGTGAAGCCAAACTTCAACTTCTGTGAAGCAAACTTGACGACCAATTTTAATATCAAAGTCCAACCTATTTATTTGAACACTCCTTTACAGCTCTTGGTTGTGAAAGATATACACCCATGAACAGATTGTAATTACAATCACCATTTTGATAATAGTGTTGAAGTCACCCAATTGAACTCTCAAGGAGATGCCATGAAATTGCAGTTCGCAAGGCATACAAGCCCCCCAAATTTTCATAATTAAGTTGAAATTATATAATGAAATGTTTCCCCAACTTTTGAAAGTTCTACGAAGCAATATAAACTTGCAAGCTATTTTCTCGTTATTTGGTAAGGAAACAATAAGAGACTCTGGCATTTAAAAGCCAAGTGGAACTGTGGGAGTGCACAAAGTTCCTACATTTATGTGAAATGTACATGATTATATGTGAAAATGTTTTGCTGACAAAGTATAATAGCCAATGCAACAAAATACAGTCAAGTTCCTAATGTGACTTTGACACCAGCGTAATGAAAATTCTTGCATGGTATTCAGTCTTGTGACCCATACCACTCTTCATTTGGTTCCATATATACATACATTTCCATCTTCTCAAGGCTGTTCCAAGTGGAATTTATATTTGTCTAGTGTTGGTTTGCATTTTTCTTGTCCTTTTTCTCTAATATTGTTTTTCCCTCAGTTACCCTTTTCATATCCTTACATTATATCAATCTTTTTTTTAAGAGAACTTTCCCTAGTTCTGTGAGACAACCTCTAATCTACATCATAGTATCCTAGGCATACAATAAAATCTTCATGTCTAGCTTTGTGAGTACCTTATATACATTTTCATATCATCAATCATAGGACATTTATCTCCTCCATTTTCCTAATTCTTTTTGGAATGACGAGTCTGCCTATCAAACTCTAAGCCTCCCTCCCCCCCTCCCCCCCCCCCCCCTTTTTCTTTTTTAATACTAAATACAAGGAGGATATAGCCCACTCAATGAGATCAACGCTAGATGCTACTGAGCAAACAACCTAAGGCACACTTCAAATCTGAAACAATCAAACAGCCGAGGGAGTACTTTTCAAATATTTGCAAACTTTTCACAACTAGTGAAGAACTGAATGACAAGCAATGACCACCACCCGTTACTATTCAGGTGCTCGCTAAAGCAAAGTCACAAAGGGTCAAGATGTACAGAGCCCCACCCTTACCATGGACTGAAAAGGAGGTTGTTTTAAAAGATCCAGAGAAATGATGATCAGCATTTCAGAGAATTGGGAAGACATACCTTCATTTGAAACTCGTCCGACATGCCAAATTTGACAGAAGAATACACCACCCTTAGCATGAACAGCATCAACAATAGGTTTCCAGGCTTCAACTTGCTGTTTTGTCCATATACCAGGTGTGTCTTTATAGCTGTACAAACAAGCAATCTAAAGATCAAATTTAGAAGCTCCTCCGTCTCCAAAAAAGTAAGTAAAACTGGAGTAAATTGCTCCAAAAATTACCCTTGAGCAGTATCAGAAACTCCAGTGGCTTCACTTATGAGCAGACCCCCATTGCTAGTCCGCTGTGAGTAGTACAAAATTGCGTGTGGTTGAGGAACACCTCCATAAGACCTTTGTCTGGTCAATGGTGCAAAGACAACCCTGAAAAGACAACATAACCAGAGCTACAATTAAGCTTAACTATGTCTGATTCCAATTGATAGCCTTCCTGATCGAATAAGGGTGAAAACCTCCACCAAGACAACAAGGGGAATTGAGAAAGCACGAGCGTAGCAGCCCTGTACATAGATTTGTGGGATAACATGACCGTAAAGAAAGTTGAAAATTATGGCTTAAACATGCATTTCTATACTAATTCGGGTCAGTAGCAAATTATAGCTTCAACATGCACTAGGGGACTAATGAACAAATTGATGGTCTCCAATCTTCAATGAGGAACAGTAAACATAGGTCTCAACTCTCATTGTTCGAATCCGGAATTGGGCATACAGTCAGTATAGACGTAATTTTCTGCGTTTTTACAGTAACATGCCCAGCATCCAATCAATCGTGGACTCACATACTTGACCCCAAGTGTCAACATCCAATCAAATCCCCAACTTGTGTCTAGTAAGACTAAAGCGAAAACAAAACCAAATAGCAAGAGAATCCTACTGGTTTATAGTGAGACCAAAGTGTTAATCCAATAAATCAGCAGTTATCACTAAGAAAAAGAAAGGTGATCAATAAACAAATTAAGGAGAGAGAAGGCAGAAAAAGTAGACCTATGAGAGAGCTGGAATTTGCCCATTTGATAAGGGGTTAGAAGGGGGATTGTATTTGTAGGTGTACCTGCCGCCATTCTGATTCTGCCCAAAAGAACGCTCTCTCGTAATTCTCAGTGAAGAGAAGACTGGTATAAATAGCGTACATCACGACACCACTTTTAATACAACCACCCAACAAACAAACGGCGTCAAGAGGTGCCGTTTCTAGTTTGCTGTACTGTTAGGAAAATGAAATTTATTACTGCTCATCCAATTTGAGATCTACATGGTGATCCTTCACACGAAGATATAATTAAGATTATTCATTCTCACTCGGGCGATTGTTCACAAATATTCATACATGGTCCTCATATTTTTTTGGGCATTGGACAATATAGTAGATCATTTTGTAGATTGAAGTTATTTAAAAAAAAATTATTAACCAATCATACTAAATAACGCTATTAAGAATTTAGTCAAAATACATATTTGTGAAAGATTCTTTTTTTTCCATGAAATTTATCCAAAATGTGATTGTTGTATGAAAACTTTGTAAAAAATATATCATTATCATTTATCCAGTGTAGTTGGTTATGTGATCTCATATATTTCATGTGTTTTAATTCACTTGTGGCCTTTTTAATTTCTATTAGTATCGACTTCAAGAGATGCAAATTGCAGTTTTCATGTTTTGGTGGCGATATGGCAACATAGACCTGATCGAAGAAGATGATAAAAGGAGATATTTGATTTTATTTAATTTCCTTATTGGGCATTTACATTTGTTGTTTTTGGTCCAATACCGTTTGATTATGAGTAAATGTCTCTATATTGATTGTTTCATCGGAAAATAGTATGTTTATTAGTATGTTCTTCCACTGAAAATGTGTGTTTATTTTCATTGCGTTAAATGCTTTAATTTTTATCTTGATTTCAAATCTACCCAAATGCTTTGATGAGTAAATGATCTTGATTCCAACAAATCTAAAAATTCCAGAATGAAAGATAATACTTCACTAGTCAAGTAGGCGAGTGAGAAATATTGAAAATGTGGTATCTATTTCATCGTGTGATATGCTTTAACTTTTAGATAATACTATTCACAGTTGCATAATCTACTACTCCCTCCGTTCCATATTAATTGACACTTTAACTAAATTTTGACCGTTAATTACTCACAAATTACAATGAGGTACAATATGAAATTACCATCATTAGAAATATATTTTACTAAAAACTACAATAGATGTAATTTCATATTGTA
Source organism: Portulaca oleracea (assembly GCA_029582165.1). Taxonomy (NCBI): domain Eukaryota; kingdom Viridiplantae; phylum Streptophyta; class Magnoliopsida; order Caryophyllales; family Portulacaceae; genus Portulaca; species Portulaca oleracea. The sequence goes on along the minus strand of CM055890.1, from coordinate 3,222,229 downwards.
ACTCATTGTAATTTGTAAATAATTAACGGCCAAATTTAGTCAAAGTGCCAATTAATATGGAACGGAGGGAGTAAACTACATAATTTTGGAACCACATTTAGAATCTACTCATCAAAGGATATAGGGATTTCAAATTTTAAATTTTGTGCTTCTTGATTCCAAATCTTAAGTATTTCAAAGAAGGCTCAGATGAAGAAAATTCCAGTCTCCTTCCTCGAATTCCCTTCTGTTTTATGTGCATTAATTTTAAGAAATATTGTTTGTTTTTCCCCTAATTGGAAACTATGGTGAATCTATATAATATAATAGAAATGTATGTGGGTCCTACAGAATACTTAAAGGAGATTAAATTTAGGGGTTTCAGCCAATCAAAATCAAGAAAATTATAAATGCAACAAATCAAAATCAACATAATTAAAATTAAAAAATAGATTTTAAAAATTGTCCCCCGGAAGTAATTTTTGGGTAACTGAACCCAATCACGTAACAAGCCGTTATCTTTTTCTATCTTTACGTTTCCCGCACCGATCATGCTTAATAATTGATTGCATTCCCCCACTCACCCCCATCTTCTTCTTTTCAAATTCCATCTTGAGTGATATTTCAACAACTGCTCATCTCATCCATCACTAATTAGGGGTGGGAATTGGGTGGGTATGAATGGGCACAATCCATACCCACATTTTACCCAAAAATTATAAAACCCTGCCCATACCCTATCCGTGCCTCTTAATACCCACATGGATATTACCCACGTGGATAATACCCACTTGGTTATTACTTCCATGGGTATTACTCATGGGTATTCATGGGTATCCAGCTATTCAACTAACTATTCTTATTTTCTATTCTAACGTTTTAGATAATAGATTTATATTTGGAGCTCAAAATTCATATTTGAAATTTTTTTAATCTATCCTATCATATTATAAAGTTTCAATTTAAATCGTTAAAATTGAATTTTAATTTAAAGTTTCAGTTAGTTTTTGCGGCAAAAAGTGTCTATATATGTCGCGATAAATGTTATCGAATAAAAAGAATTAGGAGCTCAAAATTCATATTTGATCTTTTTTTAATCAGTACTGTCGTATACAAAGTTTCATGTCAAACTGATAATATTGAATTTTAATTTAAAGTTTCAGTTAGTTTTTGCGGCAAAAAATGTATATATATGTCGCGATAAATGTTACCGAATAAAAAGAATTAGGAGCTCAAAATTCATATTTGATTTTTTTTAATCAATACTATCGTATTACAAAGTTTCATGTCAAACTGATAAAATTGAATTTTAATTTAAAGTTTCAGTTAGTTTTTGCGGCAAAAAATGTCTATATATGTCGCGATAAATGTTATCGAATAAAAATAATTAGGAGCTCAAAATTCATATTTGATCTTTTTTTTAATCAATACTGTCGTATTACAAAGTATCATGTCAAACTGATAAAGTTGAATTTTGCCTTAAATTTCAGTATATAAACGCAATACAACTCAATATGCATTTAGTTAAGACATCAATGGATATATGGATATCCATGAATAATGGATATCCACACCAAATTATGGGTAACCTATACCCATCCTACCCATTACCCGTCTCTAATGGGTTTTACCAACCCATCATGGATGGGTAAGGGTGGGTACCCAATATATGGTATCAATTCCCACCCCCATCACTAATCAACTCTTTGCTCTCTTGGTTGCATCGACAGTCTAAAGGTGGTCATTGGTGGTAGCTGCCAGCAGTGGGTAATGGTTAAGCGCTACCACACGTTGCTCAAACTTGGGTAAGTCGTTGTACATATCACATCTATATTGTCTTCCTCCCAGTTTCTTTCGTTAATTTAGGTTTGGGTAAGATGTTTGATTATCAAATTCAACTTTGATTATTTCTTTCTTCTTCTTCTTCTTCTTCTTCTTCTTCTTCTTCTTCTTCTTCTTCTTCTTCTTCTTCTTTTTTTTTTACAGAGGATTGGGTCAAATTGGAAAAATAGATGGAAGAATTGGCCGGAATCTGTTCACCGATTCCTCAAACTATGCACCGACACGGGAAATGTTGAGGCTTGGGCATGGTCAACTTCAATGTCATTGTAACGCCCCAAAACCTTAATCACACAATTACCCAAACATTACAGTAATCACATGATTAGCGCAGTGGATAATGGCCCGAGGCGCTACCGCCGTCCCACTAAGGACAAGGCAAAACCAACCAACCAAGCACACCAACAAAGACAACCAGAACCACAACTAAACCACATTCACCGACACGTCCCCATACATAAAGGAGTTTACAAAAGCCACAATTGCTTAACTTTAACAGTACATAAACACACATAGACCCACACGCTTATAGATCCTTATATATCTCCATACACCACTATCACTTGCTTTATAAGTAGCTCTGTACGACGCAAAAGTCCACCTTTCACTTTAGAGAGTAAACTACTTCTGGGCGTCCTTTCCCTTTTCTGTGGAGCTCGGACCACCTAAAACAAAACAGTAAAACAACGCAAAAGTGAGTGGGGGAAACACTCAGTACACAAACCTCCAATATGTAAAACCATTTCGAAACGGTTTTTCATACCGGCCTTTAAAACATTTCGAAAACGAGGAAGGGGCAAAATAACTCGTGCTAAACCAATGAAGTCTTTAAACTTTAAGAATTCTATGCATATGCCGTGCTTTACTTTGAAAATATAACGATAATAAGACGTGGTATCCCTTACGATCGATGCCGAAGCACCTCACACACGCGCATGCCCAAACCGACCGGGAGTTTGGATTGGGTGACTGCTAGGCAGTCGACACTGGCCAAGTCAAGCTTACTCCAATAGGATCCTGTAAAATAATGCTAGGATTCACTCTAGCTACTGTAGAACTACGTCTCGGGACCATTTATAAAACAATAAAATCATTAGAATGTATCTATGCAATAAAATTGTACTTGACGGTAAGCATAAGAGTTGGACAATTTGCGTACCTTTAAAATACTGTGAACTTGGTGACGATCTGGCTCGGGGAATGGCGCGGGGCGGTGTGAAACTTTGAGCTAAGACGATAAAGGTTACTAATTAGTGCAAGGGCTATGAACAAAAAGGGCCGTAACGTCCCATAGAAAGGATTTGAAATGCACATGTAAAAGAAATTTCAGGTTTTTGAGGTAAGAGTATTTTGGCTATAACCGGCGCTAGGAAACTCGGAATTTAATGAACGAGCACTTTTCGGAAAGGGAAAAATAAAATCTATAAGTTTGTCAACTGGGTCAGATGCTAAAAATGATGGGAAGAGCTCGGAAAAGGCTCTGGACAGAAACAGCGAAAACCGAAATATTTTCTTTGTGCGGTTTTGGCGTTTAAACGGAATCGATAAAATTTTATGCACTTGCTCTAAACTCATAGGAGCTTTATGGACAGGAAAAAAAATACTTGTAGAATATGTACTCTTATTCTATCAAAGAGGCTTTAAAAAAAATTTGAGAGTGATACGAATTTTATTTCCTTTAAAAACGCGAGACTTCGATAATAAAATACGATAAAATCAAATTACATAAAAGACATCGAGGTCTCTTAAAGCCAACTCCTATGGTCCTCAATCATCAATTCCATCTTAACAACCATAATGTCACATTTAAACACCCAAAAACAACTCACAAGGTCACTATAACACTTTTGGTTCAAACTTAAAACAATATATTATACCCAGAATTTCCAGATTTGCAGCCCTTCTTCCGGGCTTTATAACTCACACTCCCGACGTCGGGTTGACGCATACCATACCATTTCGGAAAGCTTGCAAGGTCTCCTAAAACTCTTACGTTGAACACTTTTTCAAATTCAAACTCCACACAGACGAAAAATGTGCAACAAGTCACTGCCTCCAAAATCGTATATAATTGCATGCCTTTACGGTTTTGGCTCTAACTTGAGCTATACAAGTCGGAAACTCGAAATTCAAAAGCCCGGTGTTAGCTAACGCCTTAGGCTACCTTTTTACATAAGAATCTGGGCTAACAACTAATTTTACCATCTCCTATAAAAAGTGAATTTTGGGCAGAATGCACTGGGGTGTTTGAGCTCACATGCATGCTCCATTTTCATTCAAGTTTTGTACTAATTCTTTACCCAAAAGAAGTCTACTCATAACACTACCATTTTCCAGAATCCCAACCTCAAAAATTATCATTCAAGCTTGCATAATACACATGCACAATCATCAAGTTACATGCACTTACATTCCATCACAATTTCCATGACTTTCTTTCATATAAAACACCCAATCAAAGTATTATTAACTTAATTACTCTTCCAAAACAGAAATTAAACTCTAAAAACTTCATCAAACACTTCATGCAAATCAATAATACACCATTTCTCTCATCAACATACACATCTACACCATTAGCATGAATACTCCATCAAGAAAACACTTGCATTAACCATAAAACTTAACCATTCAAAACTATACTCTAAAATTCATGTAAATGGAGAATAAAAGGGATGAAAACAACCATTTAACATTTGAAAAACATCAAAACTCAGATTATATAAAAAAATGGAGATAGGGTGTGAGATGAATACCACTTGAAAGAGGAGATAAAAATGAACAAGGAAGTGTGGAAGTGGAAGAGGAGCAAGCGGCCGTCGGAATTCTGGCCGGAAAAGTCGCCGGCGACCGGCGAGAAGCAAATGGGAGGGGGGACTGGTGCTCGGCGAACAGGAGGGAGAGGGGAGAGCTGAGTGTTGAGTTTGATTTGAACCAAAATAAATGACCATTGGCCTCCCTCACACCCCTTTTATAATACTCCCTCCCTTACTAAACAAATACTAATAATAATAATAACAATAATAATACTACTACCCTTAATAAGAGTGTACAAAAATTCTCTTAAATAAAATGGTAGTAAAAAATACAACTTGTAAAGTGAATTTAATTGTTACGGTAAAAACGGTAACGATCGATATTTTTATTAAAATTCACCTTGCCGTAAAAATCGAAACGATAATCCAACCGATTTTAAAAATAAACATTAGAACCTAAAATAATAATAATATGAGGTCCAAAAATGATAAACTTTAAAAGCACTAGAAAATAATTCGATCGGTAATATTGACCGTTTAGTCATTTTCTCCGAGACCTGTCACCGTTAATTAACTATAAAAATTAAAAAAAATTTAATAATCACATTTTAGCTAATTAAACAAATTTAATTACCCTAATTTCTGTGATTTAGGGTGGGTTGTTACATCCTTCCCCCCTTAAAAGGAGTTTCGTCCCCGAAACTCGTTGTTTACTAAAATTGCTGTGGAAAATACCTTAAAATAGGTGGGGGTAGCTTTTCATCATATCCTCTTCAGTCTCCCAGGTGGCTTCCGAGGTTTCTTGGTTTGCCCAAAGGACCTTGACCAATGGGACTTCTTTGGTACGTAGCTGTTTGACCCTACGATCCAAAATTTGAATCGGCTGCTGTTCAAAGGTAAGGTTTTCCGCTAGAAGAGGAGGTTCTTCCTTTAAGATATGCGTTGGATCCGGTACATACTTTCGGAGCTGGGAGATATGAAAGACGTCATGGATATGTCCCAGGTTGGAAGGTAACTCTAAACAATGAGCCGATGGATTAACTTTCCCCACAATAGAATAAGGTCCGATGTATCGAGGGCTTAGTTTACCCTTAACATTAAATCTCCTAATTCCCTTTGTAGGGGAAACCTTGAGAAATACTCTATCTCCTATATGGAATTCGAGTGGTTTCCGCCTTTTGTCGGCATAGCTTTTACTCTACTCAAGCACGAATATCTTCTTTGAATCACTTTGACCTTTCAATTTGTCTCTTGAATCAACTCTGGGCCTATGACTAGTGCTTCATCTAGTTCATTCCAACATAAAGGTGTTCTACATTTCCTGCCATACAAAGCCTCAAAAGGCGCCATCTAAATAGTGGCTTGATAACTATTATTGTAAGCAAATTCCACGAGTGGAATATACTGATCCCAATTCCCTTGAAAATCCAGTACACATGCGCGAAGCATGTCTTCCACAATTTGGTTTACCCTTTCTGTTTGACCATCGCTCTCTGGATGGTAAGAACTACTGAAGCTAAGCTTAGATCCCAGAGCCCTTTGTATAGCACTCCAGAACCTCGATTGAAACCTTGTATCCCTATCCGATACAATGTCCTTTGGAATCCCATAACCGTACTATCTCCCGGATGTAGATATCCGCCAACTTATCTACTTTCTAGCTCTCATGAATAGATATGAAATGCGCTATTTAGTAAGACGGTCGACAATTACCCAAATGGCATTTCGTTTAGAAGCTGTGAGGGGTAGTCCCATAATGAAGTCCATTGAGATTGACTCCCATTTCCATGTGGGAATATCTAAGGGTCGGAGTTCGCCCGAAGGTCACTGATGCTCAGCTTTCACCCTTTGGTAGGTCAAACATTTATCCACGAAGTTAGCTATGTCCCTTTTCATGTTAGGCCACCAGAATCGCTCTCTCAAATCCCTATACATCTTCGTACCTCCAGGATGCACGAAGTATATTGACTTGTGGCCTTCTTCCATAACCCTTAATCTTAAGTCCCCTCTGTTGGGTACACAGAGTCGATTCTGAAACCTTAAAATCCCATCATCGTGGATCAGAAGGCCAGGCATTGCCTTGGTGGTCAGACTATCTACAATTCTCCTAAAATTCTGATCATTCATTTGCTCTGTCTTGATTTCATCAATAATAGACGGCTGTAAAGAGATAGCAGCCAGTCTCTTGTCAGTATCTCCTCTACTCACCAAGTCGATGTTCTCCTTACTCAACTCTTGCCAAATTCTAGGATGAATCGTTAGACCCGATATAGACCCGTGTTGGGTCCTCCTACTCAAAGCGTCTGCCACTGAATTTGCCTTCCCGGGGTGATACTGGATATCCAGATCGTAATCTTTAATAAGCTCTAACCACCTTCGTTGTCTCAGATTTAACTCCCTCTGAGTAAAAATATACTTGAGGCTCTTGTGGTCAGTGAAAATAGTAGTGGAGACTCCATATAAATAGTGTCTCCAAATCTTGAGAGCAAAGACCATCTTGCCACCAAATCATGTGTCGGATAATTCTTTTCATAAGGCTTTAATTTTCTGGAGGCATAAGCTATTACCTTATCTCCTTGCATCAACACACAACCCAGCCCCTGATACGACGCATCACTATACACAATATATTCCTTCCCTTCCTCGGGTAAGGATAAAACTGGGGCCGTCGTGAGTTTCTCCTTTAGAGTCTGAAACGCTTCTTCGCACTTATCGGTCCATTCGAACTGGGTGGTCTTCTTAAGGAGGTTTGTCAAAGGTAATGCCATCTTGGAAAAGTTTGGCACGAATCTTCAATAATATCCAGCCATACCTAAGAAACTTCTGACTTCAGAATCAGTAGTGGGTCTCACCCAATCTTTAATTGATACTTTGTGAGGATCCACTCGGATGCCTTCGCTGGTTACAATATGTCCCAAAAATCCTACTTCCTTGAGCCAGAAATCACACTTTGAAAATTTGGCATACAACTGTTTTTCTCTTAAAAGCTGAAGTACTTGCCTCAAATGACTTTCATGCTCCTCGTAACTCTTTGAGTATACCAAAATATCATCAATAAAAACGACCACAAACTTATCCAAAAAAGGTTTGAACACACGGTTTATCAAATCCATGAACACTGCTGGGGCATTGGTAAGCCCAAAAGGCATCACGGTAAATTCATAGTGCCCATACCTTGTCCTAAAGGCAGTCTTAGGGATGTCCTCTGCTCTTACTCTAAGCTGATGGTATCCTGACCTTAAATCAATTTTTGAAAATACTCCTGCTCCTTGGAGTTGGTCAAACAAGTCATCGATTCTGGGTAAAGGTGTAACGCCCCGACCCCTCCTGGGCCGCGGACATTACCGATAACTGCTTCAAGGATCGATGACTGACCCCACAAATCACCACGAGTCTTTCCAGCGTGCTTCGTCCTCGCTCACACGCTACCCGGGAAAACTTCCCAGGAGGTCACCCATCCTTGGACTACTCCCAACCAAGCACGCTTAACTGAGGAGTTCCCAACGGATGAGCTACCATAAAAGAAGGTGCACCTTGGTGATATGAGTAGTCATTTCAATACTTTTAAGCCACACTTTAACCATATACCCGGGGTGTTACAATCACCCCCACTTAAGCGCACAACGTCCTCGTTGCGCCCCACAATACACTCCGTAATCTTTGCCCCGCTAGGTGACTGCCCATGGCTCTCCCGTCCACTGGCGCAGCTCACGGTCGCGGGTCGGCTCTGATACCATCTGTAACGCCCCGGCCGCTCCCGGGCCGCGGACATTACCAATAATCGCTTTAAGGATCGCTGACTGGCCCCACAAATCACCACGAGTCTTTCCAGCGTGCTTCGTCCTCGCTCACACGCTGCCTGGGAAAACTTCCCAGGAGGTCACCCATCCTTTGACTACTCCCAGCCAAGCACGCTTAACTGAGGAGTTCCCAACGGATGAGCTACCATAAAAGAAGGTGCACCTTGGTGATATAAGTAGTCGATTCAATCCTTTTAAGCCACACTTTAACCACATACTCGGGGTATTACAGTCACCCCCACTTAAGTGCACAACGTCTTCGTTGTGCCTCAATACACTCCAGAATCTTTGCCATTAGGTGATCGCCATGGCTCTCCTGGCCCATCGCGCAACTCACGGTCGCGGGTCGGCTCTGATACCATCTGTAACGCCCCGACCCCTCATGTAAAACCCCGAAAAATCCAAAGATGTTGACCGTGACGTCGTTAGTAATTTAGGTTTGACTTCGTTATTTATTATTATTCGTTTGTGTTTTTTTTTGCTAACACTTGAGCTCGTAGGATCGTGAGAGACTAACAAGGGTATATCGGTAATTTCATGGGTTTAGTATTATTAGTTTTACTCTTTTTATTATTAGTATTACTATTAATATTATTGAGTTATGTGATTAATTACGTGAATATTATTTGCTACGTGATGCTATTAATATTAGTATTATTATTATTAGTTGTTTTAGAAAAATCAGTTTTTTTTTTTTATAATTGTGCTAGTGTTGGATTGGGTTAGGATTAAGAGTAGATTAATTGGGCCTTAATTATGTGTTAGTATAAAAGCTAAGTATTCTCTCTCAAAACCCTAATCTCCATCAAACCCTAACCCTAGCTTTCTCCTCTCCTCTCTCTCTCTCTCACCCCACTGCCACCACTGCACGTACGCCACCACAAATGAAACCACCGTCGACACCACCGCAACCATCGCAGCCACCCTCCTCCCTCTTTCTTTCTCTTTTCTCTCTCCCTCTCTTTCTCCCTTGCTGTCGTCGTACCGCCGCTACAGCCACCGGGAGACGTCATCACCGGTCACGCCGCCACCGCCTAGTCGTCCCCGTGCCACCGCCGCATCACCGGAGGCAGTCGCCCAGCAGCCAGACCTGAGGAAACCGAGGCCTGCTGTGGTGGTTGTGATGCGAACCATAGTGTCGAGATTCGAACCGCGCCACCAACACCACAGATCGCTGGCCGCCGCCCGATCACGACCTTGACCGCCGACGCCAACACCCCCGACCTCCGTCCGCCCAGTCGCCGGGAAAACCGCAAGAAACCCCCCTCGAAACCCTACGTAAACCCTAAAGCCCTAACCCTAATTGTTTTCTTTTTCCTTTATTATTCTGTTTTTGAAATATTATTATTATTATTATTATTATTATTATTATTATTATTATCAGTTTTATTATTTTATTTCTGTAATTTTGTAATTTAGGGAAATTATTTGTAATCTTCTTCTTGGTTGTAATTATGTGTAAATTATTATTTGTATGTGTAATTTGTTTACTTGATATGTGTAATTTTATGTTATAAAATTGTAATTAGATTAGGTTGTAATAGTTGGTTATTAGGTTTAAAGGTGTTTCTTTATAATTCTTTATTTTCTTTATGAATTATGTAGACCACCATATTATTATATGCACGAAATTGGAAGTTTAATATCTAGGTTAAATTCTTGTTTTACAAATTAGGTTGTTTAAATTAAATTAAATCTTTGTTAGTAATTCGTTTCTTGCTAAATCTTGATTCTTGAAAATTAATTAGGTTTCTTGTTTCATTAAGTTAAATATTATATGTTCTTTTATTTTTTTCTTAGGGTTCATTCTTGTTTAATTCATGTTTAATCTTGACTAAATAAGTTAGGTTGAGTTTATTGTTTATTAGTTCTTGGTTCTTGATTTAATCTTGTTTAAAAGAAATTAGTTTTGTTTAGGATTCTTGATTAGAAGTTTAAATGTTTATATGTTCTTTACAGTTTATTTACATGTTCTTAAGGTTTCTTCTTGTTTATTGGTTAAGAAATTCATGTTTAGGATAGTGTTAATATTTCATGCATGACTATTATAAGGTTAGTATTAGAATATATGCACATAAGGTATGCCATGTTAGTGTATGATATTTTTATGCATGTTTTAGGATTAGATTAAATTATTAAAGTTGATTTCATGTGTTGCATTTTGGTTTTGATGATGGGAAGTTTGATGTTTGAACCCTAAGTTAAGTTGGGATTTATACCTTAGACCCTAGTTACTGTTTTGAGCCCAAATTAGGACCCCGGGATCGAATGGTGGAAGTTAGAACTGAAATTATAAATTAAATAAGAACCAGTTATCGGGACAGTTTCGTTAGTGTCTAAAGATCGTGTTGCCACGGTTGGTGTAGTTGTCTTTTGATCAAACCCTTTGGACTGGAGGTTCCCTTAGATGTTAGGAACCGTAGGAATTTTACGGATCAAACGTTTGATTTGTATAGCCCGAGTTATAACCATTTTACCAAAACCTGTCAGAACTGGACCAATGGGAAAGACGGGTGTTTTTAGGGTCCTTCGGGACTGATTTGGGCTTAGCCAAACATAGAAGTTTTAGTAGACATCCCGAGGTTTCCGAAAAGTCCAAAACCAGACCCGTAGGATATCGGGAAGTCGAGTTGTGACCCGTTTTATGTGAACGTTATAATCTGTCCTCTGCTTGCTTCTATTTATAATAATTGTTGAGTGAAAATAATATGTGATCTTGTTATGTGTTTTCTTGGAGGTGTTAAGTGTAATTTCGTAAATGATAGGAACCTAAGTGTTCCTAGGGGATGGGTTCGGTAGTTAATAGTTAATACTAACTTTGTTAGAACGCGTTTTGATTAGATAATTATTCTTATTCTAGGCCCGAGTTAGTGCGTGACGATAGTGAGCTCAAGTGTGTTCTCCTTATTGCTGTACTGTGACATTATTTAGGTAATTGTCTATGCCCTAATCCCCACCGGGATGCTCTTTAAATGTGTTTTAATGTTTTCTAATCTGTTTTGATAATTGCATCCCGAAAGGGGACTTTTGTGGAATTATGACTATCTGTTTTGGATAACTGTGCGTTGTATTTGTGATTATTGGTTTATGAGTTGAGAAATTATGATGGTCTTTTATAAGTAGTTTTGATACTCGTTTTGATAACTTGGGTTGGGTTTGACTTGAGAGTTGTGAGTTGAGTTTTGCATAAGATACTAATAATTCAAGTGAAACTTTAAGCGGGATCCTGGTCGTAGCCTGTGGTAGGCGGAAATGTGCTTGATAATCTGGTCGTAGCCTGTGGTAGGCAAAGGGTCTGGGACCCTGGTCGTAGCCTGTGGTAGGCGGAAATGTGCTTGATAACCTGGTCGTAGCCTGTGGTAGGCGGAAATGTGCTTGATAATCTGGTCGTAGCCTGTGGTAGGCAAAAGGGTCTGGGATCCTGGTCGTAGCCTGTGGTAGGCAAAGGGTGCAGGACCACAGTGTAACTGTGGTAGGCAGAGGATCCGGGATCGATGATATTTGTTACTTTAAGGGATGTGGTATCCCGCCCGCACAATAAAATATGGATTGGTTGGGTTGAGGAAAACAGTTAAAGGTTAAAGGTTTGTAAAACGTTTGATTTGATCCCTCTCCCTAAAATGAATTGAAATGAACTTAAACTGTTTTAAACGTTAGGGGTAGACATTATTGAGATTTCCCCCTCATTTTTGAAATGTTTTGTTTTCATGTGAAGATCTAAATGCTGGGGACGGGAATTAGAAGTGAGGACGACGAGTCTAGAAGTCCTTGAATCTATTTATTTTGTTTTCGTTATGATGTCTTAAAGTTCTGTTTTGAGTTGTAAGTAGTTAAGTTAGCGCAGTTGTGTTTTCCTTTCTCGCCTTGTGTTCCTTCGGGAATACGGCAGTGACGCCCAAACTGAATTTGAAGTCTTCCGCTAAGTTTTGTCTGTTAACGTTAGTTTGACTTTGACTTTCTATAATTGAATTTCCGGGGCGTTACAGAATGGTATCAGAGCTCTGGGTTGCGACCTGGTAGCTCCTAAGTGTCCCTTAGGTTTAGTTAGACCTTAGGATGCTACGTTCGGAGTGATGAGTGTAGGATGGGGGTATGGAATGTTTGTCTGTTTCTTGGATTTCTTATATGTTGTAAGTCTGTGCTTGATTATTATATTTTTTTCATATGTTGGGATGTATATCGTCACCTTTGTTATGAGCATGAGACTTTAGCTCCTCTAAAAGACTTGAAACCCGAGGTGGGTACGGAATGCAACCCCAAGGAGGGTCTGGAAGCAAAAGAAGACCTCCGATGAGAACTTGGAGGCTGAAAGGGAGCTGGACATACGAGGAGTAGTCGCTGGAAATTTTAGGTTGCAGAGAAGGTAGCCTCAATGAAAGACCGAGCCTTAAGATAAGGTTCTGGTAGAGTTCAAGGTGGAAGCAGACTCCGAGGAGGACTCTGGGGATGAGTTGACGATCCTGATTGGACCCCAATCGTGGTCCGCAGGAGCCCTCTTTCGTATGAAAATACACTAAGTAGAGTTAGTAAAAGAGTAGTGGAATTGGTCCCAAGTAGTAATACTTACATGTAATTAGTGTTTGGTTGTATAAATTTATAACCGTGTGGTTGTTGCTTTTGTTAGCCCCAGTTAGGAGAGAATGGAACTTTATGTTATGCTCGGGTGCAAGTGATATGAAATAATGAATTTCTTTTCTTGAGCTATTGTTATAATCTTATGAAAGTGAAAGGATGTTGGCAAATGATCAAGTGAAATGTGGAGTTAATCTCACAGATGGAACCCTTGAAATTTGTTGCAAGTACCAAAGTGTTGAAATGCGATGCTATTAAATGCGATTAGAGTTAAAGTTATGTTTATGGTTCTGTTACTTGTTGAGTTCTTTTATGTTTTAGTGTAATGAGAGTAGTTAACTTCAGAATTCGTAAATACGTTGTGAGAATAAGAACCCTAGTAGTCTAAATCGACCCCTTTGAACCAGGATGTCGGACATAAACGGCTCTCAACCCAACAACGTTAATCGGGAGCGCCCGCAAGCTGCAGCCGAACAGCGCCCTCAAACCGCAACTGAACTGCGCCAACGTCTTCCTCACTTGATATCAGGGTCGAGTACAACAGCACCAGGGAACGACCTTGCTAGCCTGCTGATGATTGAGATGCTTAACAAGCACGAGGATCTTCTGAAGAGGGTGGTGGATCGACAAGGAGGAGAAAGGGAAGATGATCCCTCCACTCTTCTCCAAAGGTTTAATAGCTTTAACCCGCCCACTTATACAGGGGTAGCTGACCCCAAAGTCTTTGAAGATTGGGTTAGAGAGATTGAAAAGATTTTCGACACAACCCGTTGTCCCGAGGAGCTACGGGTGGATTTTGCTGCATACCACCTGAAGGAGGAGGCCGATCTATGGTGGGCCAGTGTGAAGGAGATACGAACCGAACCGGGTTTTGATTGGAACCATTTTAAGGTTGTGCTGAAAGATCGGTTCTATCCTATGTCCCTTCAAAAGGCGAAAGAAAAGGAATTCATGGACTTACGCCAAGGAGAGCGTAGCGTGCTTGCTTACTCCACTAAATTCACCGAACTATCTCGGTTCGCACCTGCTCTTGTGTCTAGTGAGCAACTGAGGATGGATCGTTTCTGGGATGGATTGAACTGCAAAATTCAGGATCGGATGTCATCACGTGAGTTCACGTCTTACCAGAATATGCTGAATGTTGCCCTCACTGTAGAAAGGGTAATGCACGACATGGAGCGACAACTTGGCATACAAGGGCATAAGAGGAAAGAGTTGCCTGCTTCAACCCACCTCAACCCTACTAAGAGAAGAGGTTCCGCCCAACAATTGGCAAAGCAATCGCCTTCAGACGACGCCTCGAATGTCCCGACCTGCCGAAACTGTGGCCGACCTGGGCATTATGCTCGAGATTGTAGAACAAGGATTGTAAGGGGAGGATGCTTTAAGTGTGGGAGCCCCCAACATCACATAAGACACTGTCCCCAGTTGACCTCGGAGGGCTATGACAATGAAAGCAATGGAAATGATGGGAACAATGAAAACCAGAGAGCCTCACCTTTAAGTTATCAAGAACCTGGAAAGTAGAAGAGAAGATGACAGCAAGTAGCCTCACCTGTGTTACTCTTAAAGGTACGTCAAGTTTCGAGGACGAAACTTCTTTTAAGAAGGTAATGATGTAAAACCCCGAATTTTTTGTTAGCGCCAGTGTTAGTTCCGTTTGGGAGACCGTTGCTGTTGAGTTTAAGTTTCGAGGAAGAAACTTCTTTTAAGAAAGTAATGATGTAAAACCCCGAAAAATCCAAAGATGTTGACCGTGACGTCGTTAGTAATTTAGGTTTGACTTCGTTATTTATTATTATTCATTTGTGTTTTTTTTTTGCTAACACTTGAGCTCGTAGGATCGTGAGAGACTAACAAGGGTATATCGGTAATTTCATGGGTTTAGTATTATTAGTTTTACTCTTTTTATTATTAGTATTACTATTAATATTATTGAGTTATGTGATTAATTACGTGAATATTATTTGCTACATGATGCTATTAATATTAGTATTATTATTATTAGTTGTTTTAGAAAAATCAGTTTTTTTTTTTAAATTGTGCTAGTGTTGGATTGGGTTAGGATTAAGAGTAGATTAATTGGGCCTTAATTAGGTGTTAGTATAAAAGCTAAGTATTCTCTCTCAAAACCCTAATCTCCATCAAACCCTAACCCTAGCTTTCTCCTCTCCTCTCTCTCTCTCTCTCCCTCGGCCACCACCCCAGCCGTGCCACCAGATGGCCGCCGCCACCACAGCCGGAAACCACCGTCGACACCACCGCAACCATCGCAGCCACCCTCCTCCCTCTTTCTTTCTCTTTTCTCTCTCCCTCTCTTTCTCCCTTGCTGTCGTCGTACCGCCGCTACAGCCACCGGGAGACGTCATCACCGGTCACGCCGCCACCGCCTAGTCGTCCCCGTGCCACCGCCGCATCACCGGAGGCAGTCGCCCAGCAGCCAGACCTGAGGAAACCGAGGCCTGCTGTGGTGGTTGTGATGCGAACCATAGTGTCGAGATTCGAACCGCGCCATTGCCGCCGCCCCTGACCGCCGACCTTGACCGCCGACGCCAACACCCCCGACCTCCGTCCGCCCAGTCGCCGGGAAAACCGCAAGAAACCCCCCTCGAAACCCTACGTAAACCCTAAAGCCCTAACCCTAATTGTTTTCTTTTTCCTTTATTATTCTGTTTTTGAAATATTATTATTATTATTAATATTATTATTATCAGTTTTATTATTTTATTTCTGTAATTTTGTAATTTAGGGAAATTATTTGTAATCTTCTTCTTGGTTGTAATTATGTGTAAATTATTATTTGTATGTGTAATTTGTTTACTTGATATGTGTAATTTTATGTTATAAAATTGTAATTAGATTAGGTTGTAATAGTTGGTTATTAGGTTTAAAGGTGTTTCTTTATAATTCTTTATTTTCTTTATGAATTATGTAGACCACCATATTATTATATGCACGAAATTGGAAGTTTAATATCTAGGTTAAATTCTTGTTTTACAAATTAGGTTGTTTAAATTAAATTAAATCTTTGTTAGTAATTCGTTTCTTGCTAAATCTTGATTCTTGAAAATTAATTAGGTTTCTTGTTTCATTAAGTTAAATATTATATGTTCTTTTATTTTTTTTCTTAGGGTTCATTCTTGTTTAATTCATGTTTAATCTTGACTAAATAAGTTAGGTTGAGTTTATTGTTTATTAGTTCTTGGTTCTTGATTTAATCTTGTTTAAAAGAAATTAGTTTTGTTTAGGATTCTTGATTAGAAGTTTAAATGTTTATATGTTCTTTATAGTTTATTTACATGTTCTTAAGGTTTCTTCTTGTTTATTGGTTAAGAAATTCATGTTTAGGATAGTGTTAATATTTCATGCATGACTATTATAAGGTTAGTATTAGAATATATGCACATAAGGTATGCCATGTTAGTGTATGATATTTTTATGCATGTTTTAGGATTAGATTAAATTATTAAAGTTGATTTCATGTGTTGCATTTTGGTTTTGATGATGGGAAGTTTGATGTTTGAACCCTAAGTTAAGTTGGGATTTATACCTTAGACCCTAGTTACTGTTTTGAGCCCAAATTAGGACCCCGGGATCGAATGGTGGAAGTTAGAACTGAAATTATAAATTAAATAAGAACCAGTTATCGGGACAGTTTCGTTAGTGTCTAAAGATCGTGTTGCCACGGTTAGTGTAGTTGTCTTTTGATCAAACCCTTTGGACTGGAGGTTCCCTTAGATGTAGGAACCGTAGGAATTTTACGGATCAAACGTTTGATTTGTATAGCCCGAGTTATAACCGTTTTACCAAAACCTGTCAGAACTGGACCAATGGGAAAGGCGGGTGTTTTTAGGGTCCTTCGGGACTGATTTGGGCTTAGCCATCAACATAGAAGTTTTAGTAGACATCCCGAGGTTTCCGAAAAGTCCAAAACCAGACCTGTAGGATATCGGGAAGTCGAGTTGTGACCCGTTTTATGTGAACGTTATAATCTGTCCTCTGCTTGCTTCTATTTATAATAATTGTTGAGTGAAAATAATATGTGATCTTGTTATGTGTTTTCTTGGAGGTGTTAAGTGTAATTTCGTAAATGATAGGAACCTAAGTGTTCCTAGGGGATGGGTTAGGTAGTTAATAGTTAATACTAACTTCGTTAGAACGCGTTTCGATTAGATAATTATTCTTATTCTAGGCCCGAGTTAGTGCGTGACGATAGTGAGCTCAAGTGTGTTCTCCTTATTGCTGTACTGTGACGTTATTTAGGTAATTGTCTATGCCCTAATCCCCACCGGGATGCTCTTTAAATGTGTTTTAATGTTTTCTAATCTGTTTTGATAATTGCATCCCGAAAGGGGACTTTTGTGGAATTATGACTATCTGTTTTGGATAACTGTGCGTTGTATTTGTGATTATTGGTTTATGAGTTGAGAAATTATGATGGTCTTTTATAAGTAGTTTTGATACTCGTTTTGATAACTTGGTTTGACTTGAGAGTTGTGAGTTGAGTTTTGCATAAGATACTAATAATTCAAGTGAAACTTTAAGCGGGATCCTGGTCGTAGCCTGTGGTAGGCGGAAATGTGCTTGATAATCTGGTCGTAGCCTGTGGTAGGCAAAGGGTCTGGGACCCTGGTCGTAGCCTGTGGTAGGCGGAAATGTGCTTGATAACCTGGTCGTAGCCTGTGGTAGGCGGAAATGTGCTTGATAATCTGGTCGTAGCCTGTGGTAGGCAAAAGGGTCTGGGATCCTGGTCGTAGCCTGTGGTAGGCAAAGGGTCTGGGACCCTGGTCGTAGCCTGTGGTAGGCAGAGGATCTGGGATCCGGTATGATATTTGTTACTTTAAGGGATGTGGTATCCCGCCCGCACAATAAAATATGGATTGGTTGGGTTGAGGAAAACAGTTAAAGGTTAAAGGTTTGTAAAACGTTTGATTTGATCCCTCTCCCTAAAATGAATTGAAATGAACTTAAACTGTTTTAAACGTTAGGGGTAGACATTATTGAGATTTCCCCCTCATTTTTGAAATGTTTTGTTTTCAGGTGAAGATCTAAATGCTGGGGACGAGAATTAGAAGTGAGGACGACGAGTCTAGAAGTCCTTAAATCTGTTTATTTTGTTTTCGTTATGATGTCTTAAAGTTCTGTTTTGAGTTGTTAGTAGTTACCGTTAGCAGACAGTTGTGTTTTCCTTTCTCGCCTTGTGTTCCTTCGGGAATACGGCAGTGACGCCCAAACTGAATTTGAAGTCTTCCGCTAAGTTTTGTCTGTTAACGTTAGTTTGACTTTGACTTTCTATAATTGAATTTCCGGGGCGTTACAAAAGGATATTTGTTCTTGATCGTCACTTTGTTCAATTCCCGATAGTCAATGCATAACCTTAAACTTCCATCCTTCTTTCTCACAAATAACACTGGGGCTCCCCATGGCGAGGAACTGGGTCTAATAAACCCTTTGCTTAAAAGGTCTTCCAACTGTATCTTTAGTTCCTTTAGCTCTGCTGGGGCCATTCTATACGGAGCTTTAGATATCGGCCTAGTTCCGGGAACTAGCTCAATTTCAAAGTCAATCTCCCTCCTCGGGGGTAGCTCCGTAATTTCTTCTGGGAAGACGTCCACAAACTCCTGTACAACCGAGATTTCTTCTACCTTAGGCGGACTCTGCGATACCTCCTTTAGAGAACACAAATAACCTGTACATCCATGATTCAACATTTTGCGCGCCTTTACATATGTTATGATAGGGCACGAGCTTAATTCTAGATCCCCAACGAAAAGGCACTCTTTCCCTAAGGCATTCTGTAGAACGACTATCCCCTCTCCATACTTGATTTGAGCCTGAGTCAAAATCAACCAATCCATCCCCAAAATATTATCGAACTCCTCTAAGTCTATCTGTATTAGGTTAGCTGGGAAAAATTCTTCATTCAGAACTAGGGGCACTTTCTCGAAACAAGTCTTACAAACTATGGTTTGTCCATTCGGTAAACCAATTAAAAGGTTTACGGCGCGAGTTAACTTTTGTAAGTCTAAATTTAATGCAACTTTAGAGGAGATAAAAGAGTGCGTTGCTCCAGAGTCAAATAATGCAATAAGGGGTTGAGCATAAATGTAAACAGTGCCGGTAACAACCATACCAGACTTAGCTGCTTCTCTCTTTCCCATGACGTAGGCCTGGTCTACGCTTCCCTGCTGTGGAGCGGTCCTTGCTGGTGGCGTTGGTCGTGTCGCGTCTGCCTGTGCCTTCTAGGCTTCTTCGCATTCACCACTTTGTGGTCACCCGCCACCAAAAACAATTGTTGGTTACCCGACCGGGCCGGAGTGATTGATCCCGCCGCACTTCTTACACGGCTCCCTATTAGTGGACGGTTCGGTGAGTCCCTGAGTCGGGGTGCTGGTCTCGACTTGATTTGCTTCAGACAGAGGCGAGGTAGGTACCCCACGCTGCTCCACTTTCTTTAGTGCCGTTGACCTCCCCGATTCAATGCCCTTAGCTCCTTCCGAACTCGCTCTACTGCAGCCTCTCATACATCTCCCGCCGTGGCAAAATGGTGCGACGACATTGGTCGCGTATGTAAGGCGCTAGGCCTCCCTCGTATCGAGACATCTTTAGCCCTTCAGTGGCTACATACTCCGGTGCAAACCGGGACAGCTCATGGAACTTGGACGTATACTGTAACACTGAGATGTCCCTATTAATCATTGACCAATCTAGGAATTCCTTTTCCTTCTACCTCCGAAGAGATATGGGATAGAACTGAGCCCTAAGCTCCTTTAAAAAGTCACTCCATGTCTTTCCGGTTTCAATGTACTTCTCTCTGATAGTCCTCCACCAAATATCCGCATCACCTTTCAAGTAGAATGTCCCTATAGTCACTTTCTTTTCCTCGGGGACTTCAATCACCTCAAAAATCTTTTTCATATCTCATACCCAATCCTCTAAAATGACAGGGTCATAACTTCTTGAGTAGGTCGAGGGGTTTCTTTTTGCTACCCGATCAGCGTAATTTTCTTTCCTATTACCCGTTGGTACTGTGGTTGGAGTTGGTATACGCTTAAGCAATTCATGTAATAACGTCTCGAAATGGTCGGGGTAGACAGGTGGGTTTTGAGGAACGGATCCTAAGGATGTCTCGGGAAGTGATACCAACCCTGGACTAGGGTGGGGTCCTTGAATTTCCAACTGGTTTCCTTCGGTCTCTGGTGCTGGTTCGCCATGGGGTGAATTCCCCGACATTTGCGACATACTACAATATCACAATAATAACAATGTTAATAGACCACTTGATTCGTAATTACCTTTTCTTTAACTTTCCTGTCCAACAATAAAGTCTTTAATACACACCCCTTAAGGTTTGTAGTACTTCAACATTAATACATATTCTATATAAATCGATAACGTTTATTTGGAACCACAATAAATTTTCTCCCTGTATTCACATAAGCAGGAAAACTCCCATTCTTCCACTGCACTTTCCAAGTTACATGATAATTTTAAAACTCACAACATTCCCATAATCCTATAATAGATCATGTCATTCCTAGCAATCTTGAGTTCTCCCTAAAGAAAAATTGGGAGATACTCCAGCAATTACATCCACAAAATAATTCAGTATATACGAGTTCAACACTTGAAATAAAAGGGCATACAACCCTGCTTCCCAAGCCAAAATATAGGGAAGATCAAAAGAATCGCATAGTTCGACCAAATACAAGGTTCAGCCTTGAACAAAAACAACTTGGTTAACCCAACTATTACGGTCGACTAGCTTACCGAAAAGAATAGGTTAGCTCCTAGCTATCCTGTACAAAATCCCCTAGAAGAATCTTTTCTTATGTCCCTGTGTTAGATCCTTCTTCAGAGTCTCCATGCTCCGCCCGCTTCATCATGTCCGCCAAAGCAAGTCGATACGTCCTGACTGGAAGACACCTCTTGCGCTTAGTCTTCCTCATTATAGGCCCCGCTCGTACTTTCGCTTTACCCTCTCTAGGACCTCGAGGCACTATGACACCTGTGGGGGTTGCATCATCACAGTCATTCCCCTCATTCTTAGGCTCTTGGCCCAACTCACCCTTACCTTGGTCCAATTTAGGACCTTTCTCTTCCTCGGGATCCGACTTCGAAGCCACAGGCTCCTGGCGCGGAGGTGGTACAATGGGGACCAGGCGTCCTGTGATCGGTGCCGCAAAATGGAGCTCCATTCCCTTTGCCGGGGATGGGTAGACAAAAGCTGTGGTGGGTGTAGGCAAGGCTAGTACCTCATGTAAAGACGGTGCCAAATCAGTGGGGTGCATTTGTAGGGCAAGTGCAGTCTGTGTGATAATAGCTTCTAAAGCTACCTGATTCCAGGCTCCCAAGTAATCAAGGCACCACGTGTGCCGGTCAAGATCCCCTCTAAGCAACAGTGGTTGGTACCTATCCTTGATCTCCCCCCATGGTTTCTCATGGGGTAACGTAGCCAGTAAACATCGTGCTCTACAGATGTCATCTCTATACTCGGTGTTCGGGTTCACCATACTGTACATGTCGAAGGCTTCTTGCAACTTCTTTAGGTGTTCAAACACATTTTCCGTGGGGTCCATGAACATGGAAAAAGGGTTGGGTAAAGAACCGCCTGTGGGATCCATCTACAGTATACAAAACAATAAAATAAAACTCCAATAAATTATCCCCTTGAAACTGGCTATAAAAAGAAACAATTAAGGTATGGTCCGAGACTCCACCCACTAAAATTCCATGAAGGGACCACTCATTCCCATTTATTTTCAAGCTTGGCTCCAATTTACTTAATTATACTTTAGACACATAACTTCCAAATTTCGTCATAATTACTTTTGAGCATTCTTTAATTCATAGAGAAAGACAACAACACTCTATATACTTTCAACTTTACTTCAATAAAATCCATAATTGAACAAAAGAATTTCTCACTAACCCATCTGTTTTCCATTTCTTATGCAACCGTTAATTTACACATAACATGTGTTCTTTTACCTCTACACATATTCATTCCTTGTCTAAAAGATAGCCCTATTTAACATCCATCATTCACTTAACTCTTCCTATCATTCATTATGAATCCCATAAATTCCTAGGAAAAATTCGGCAGCATTTCCCCTGTAAATAGGACTATTCCCAAATTTACATCCTTATTTTTTTCAACTGCAAAATACAATTTACATCACATAATCTCAATAGAGAGCTTCATGCTCAAGCTTCCATTGCAACAGTTCCTCTAATTAGGCCCAATTTACCACATAAGACACATATACTCTGCACCCAAACACATCTAAGTTTCAATGTTCTAATAGTTCTCTACATTCCCAAATTTTCTCCTTATAACTCCGCTCTGATACCACAACTATAACGCCCCAAAACCTTAATCACACAATTACCCAAACATTACAGTAATCACATGATTAGCGCAGTGGATAATGGCCCGAGGCGCTACCGCCGTCCCACTAAGGACAAGGCAAAACCAACCAACCAAGCACACCAACAAAGACAACCAGAACCACAACTGAACCACATTCACCGACACGTCCCCATACATAAAGGAGTTTACAAAAGCCACAATTGCTTAACTTTAACAGTACATAAACACACATAGACCCACACGCTTATAGATCCTTATATATCTCCATACACCACTATCACTTGCTTTATAAGTAGCCCTGTACGACGCAAAAGTCTACCTTTCACTTTAGAGAGTAAACTACTTCTGAGCGTCCTTTCCCTTTTCTGTGGAGCTCGGACCACCTAAAACAAAACAGTAAAACAACGCAAAAGTGAGTGGGGGAAACACTCAGTACACAAACCTCCAACATGTAAAACCGTTTCGAAACGGTTTTTCATGTCGGCCTTTAAAACATTTCGAAAACGAGGAAGGGGCAAAATAACTCGTGCTAAACCAATGAAGTCTTTAAACTTTAAGAATTCTATGCATATGTCGTGCTTTACTTTGAAAATATAACGAT
Organism: Portulaca oleracea; assembly: GCA_029582165.1. NCBI lineage: Eukaryota > Viridiplantae > Streptophyta > Magnoliopsida > Caryophyllales > Portulacaceae > Portulaca > Portulaca oleracea. The sequence continues at coordinate 3,199,309 of CM055890.1, read as the reverse complement.
AATAAGACGTGGTATCCCTTACGATCGATGCCGAAGCACCTCACACACGCGCATGCCCAAACCGACCGGGAGTTTGGATTGGGATCATAGGCGATGACATCGCCAGGTCAAGCTTACTCCAATAGGAGCTTGTAAAATAATGTTAGGATTCACTCTAGCTACTGTAGAACTACGTCTCGGGACCACTTATAAAACAATAAAATCATTAGAATGTATCTATGCAATAAAACTGTACTTGACTGTAAGCATAAGAGTTGGACAATTTGCGTACCTTTAAAATACTGTGAACTTGGTGACGATCTGGCTCGGGGAATGGCGCGGGGCGGTGTGAAACTTTGAGCTAAGAAGATAAAGGTTACTAATTAGTGCAAGGGCTATGAACAAAAAGGGCCGTAACGTCCCATAGAAAGGATTTGAAATACACATGTAAAAGAAATTTTAGGTTTTTGAGGTAAGAGTATTTTGGCTATAATCGGGGCTAGGAAACTCAGAATTTAATGAACGAGCACTTTTGGGAAAGGGAAAAATAAAATCTATAAGTTTGTCAACTGGGTCAGATGCTAAAAATGATGGGAAGAGCTTGGAAAAGGCTCTGGACAGAAACAACGAAAACCGAAATATTTTCTTTGTGCGGTTTTGGCGTTTAAACGGAATCGATAAAATTTTGTGCACTTGCTCTAAACTCATAGAAGCTTTATGGACAGGAAAAAAAATACTTGTAGAATATGTACTCTTATTCTATCAAAGAGGCTTTAAAAAAAATTTGAGAGTGATACGAATTTTATTTCCTTTAAAAACGCGAGACTTCGGTAATAAAATACGATAAAATCAAATTACATAAAAGACATCGAGGTCTCTTAAAGCCAATTCCTATGGTCCTCAATCATCAATTCCATCTTAACAACCATAATGTCACATTTAAACACCCAAAAACAACTCACAAGGTCACTATAACACTTTTGGTTCAAACTTAAAACAATATATTATACCCAGAATCTCCAGATTCGCAGCCCTTCTTCCGGGCTCTATAACTCACACTCCCGACGTTGGGTTGACGCATACCATACCATTTCGGAAAGCTTGCAAGGTCTCCTAAAACTCTTACGTTGAACACTTTTTCAAATTCAAACTCCACACAGACGAAAAATGTGCAACAAGTCACTGCCTCCAAAATCGTATATAATTGCATGCCTTTATGGTTTTGGCTCTAACTTGAGCTATATAAGTCGGAAACCCGAAATTCAAAAGCCCAGTGTTAGCTAACACCTTAGGCTACCTTTTTACACAAGAATCTGGGCTAAAAACTAATTTTACCATCTCCTATAAAAAGTGAATTTTGGGCAGAATGCACTGGGGTGTTTGAGCTCACATGCATGCTCCATTTTCATTCAAGTTTTGTACTAATTCTTTACCCAAAAGAAGTCTACTCATAACACTACCATTTTCCAGAATCCCAACCTCAAAAATTATCATTCAAGCTTGCATAATACACATGCACAATCATCAAGTTACATGCACTTACATTCCATCACAATTTCCATGACTTTCTTTCATATAAAACACCCAATCAAAGTATTATTAACTTAATTACTCTTCCAAAACAGAAATTAAACTCTAAAAACTTCATCAAACACTTCATGCAAATCAATAATACACCATTTCTCTCATCAACATACACATCTACACCATTAGCATGAATACTCCATCAAGAAAACACTTGCATTAACCATAAAACTTAACCATTCAAAACTATACTCTAAAATTCATGTAAATGGAGAATAAAAGGGATGAAAACAACCATTTAACATTTGAAAAACATCAAAACTCAGATTATATAAAAAAATGGAGATAGGGTGTGAGATGAATACCACTTGAAAGAGGAGATAAAAATGAACAAGGAAGTGTGGAAGTGGAAGAGGAGCAAGCGGCCGCCGGAATTCTGGCCGGAAAAGTCGCCGGCGACCGGCGAGAAGCAAAGGGGAGGGGGGGCTGGTGCTCGGCGAACAGGAGGGAGAGGGGAGAGCTGAGTGTTGAGTTTGATTTGAACCAAAATAAATGACCATTGGCCTCCCTCACACCCCTTTTATAATACTCCCTCCCTTACTAAACAAATACTAATAATAATAATAACAATAATAATACTACTACCCTTAATAAGAGTGTACAAAATTTCTCTTAAATAAAATGGTAGTAAAAAATACAACTTGTAAAGTGAATTTAATTATTCTGAAAAGCGGTAACGATCGATATTTTTATTAAAATTCACCTTGCCGTAAAAATCGAAACGATAATCCAACCGATTTTAAAAATAAACATTAGAACCTAAAATAATAATAATATGAGGTCCAAAAATGATAAACTTTAAAAGCACTAGAAAATAATTCGATCGGTAATATTGACCGCTTAGCCATTTCCTCCGAGACCTGTCACCGTTAGTTAACTATAAAAATTTAAAAAAAATTTAATAATCACATTTTAGCTAATTAAACAAATTTAATCATCCTAATTTCTGTGATTTAGGGTGGGTTATTACATCATCCATTTTTATGTTACGATTTTAAAATCGAATGTAACGAGGGATTTGGACTTTCATTGGTTTTGAATTTCTTTTTCAATTTTGTTTGCTGAATTTTCCTTTTATTGTGTGTGTGTGGTTGGTGGCAGATTCAAGTACAATACTTGCAGTCTTGCAGAATATAAAGCTTGGGTGCCGTCACCGCCTGTATTAAGATCTTTGGAGCCACTGCAACTGAATTTCGATGGCAACGATCCTAATTTTTCATCAGGTAATTTTGATTTTAGTTTCCTTACACTTGATCATCCATCTTTTTATGACATAGAAGATTTACCTTGGATGTGCACGTTTTACTCTTTAGTATTATTATTTTGAAGTGAATACTAGCTTTGATTCAATAACATTTAACTTGGATTTTATATGGCATAATATCCCACGTTAATTGATTGAGTTGGGTTCATTGATCAATAATTACTGGATTTGTTTGACTTCATAATACCGTGCTTACAAAGTGGGTCTTTCTAATTATTCTTTTTCATTGTCCAATATCTATTTTAACTTACACCGTCGATCGCATGAGTTTAAGACGAGTTGATCTAATTTTAGTCTTTTGATTCAGATTGTTGGATATTACAAATCTCAAGTCTATTGTTCTTTGTGTGTGTGTGTTCTTTTTTTCGTTCAATATATCCTGTGGGGGTTGGCTTCGCATTTGCTACTGCTTGGCGCATCTAGGAAAATTCCTTAATCAATTGTCCTCAAAGTCTAAGATAAGGGAAATAGCCTGCATTAAAAACTAGACCTCCAGTCTAACTAATGTCTCTATTCTAATTGTTAGTATTGTCTCTTTCTTGGTTGTTATGAATTAATACTATGTAGGAAAATCCCTCAATCAATGACATTGATCAATAGAACTGATTTTTGGATTTCCCAAACTTTTACAGCTTAGTCTTTCTTTTCATAGGATGAGGAAGCATTATGACCTATTACATTTTGAGGAACACATTTGAAATGTGTTCAGTGTTAATTAACTGTTGGACTATAGTAATAATTGGTCCATGATTTGAGTTTAACATTATATCGATTCATTTGTTACATGTTTCAACTTCAAATACTTATGTTAATTCTTGAATTTGTAGATTTCTACTAGCACAAAGAAAGTCAGGAAAGTGAGATAGGAAGGGGAAAACGTGCTTTTGCTAATTGACAGTTTAGGTATGAGAAAGGTATGTATTAGGCCTACCATGTGGTTGGCCTTGGTAAGTTGCCATCACCTATGCGTCACAAGTAGAATCCTCCCCACATTTATGTTTTTTGGCAAGCCATCATTACATGTACACAGAAAAGCATTGTTTAGGGTGCAGTCTGTATCTCTAATATGTGTTGCTGTTTCGAATGTAAGATATGGTACAGAAGGACAAACTCAAACTGTGGAGGAACTAGCTTCTGTAATTTCCAATGCACTAGTCCATGAGAAATCACTACAATTTGATGGTGTTGGAACTGGTTTCCCAACTTGTGATGATGAGGGCAACAGTGGCAATACAGAAGGTCGTTGGACGATGATGGGCTGTTCTTTTTTGACTTTCTTGCATTCCTTAGAATTGATTATTGAATTGAAAGACAAAATGAACGATGGCATCAAAGGCCATCCCAAGCAGAGATGGATAGCTAGGGAACTCGAAGAAGTTGGAATTTTTCCCCCTTAAACTAGAGTTGTCCATGACATTGTCATCTATATTCAATGCCTGATCCTTTCAAACTTGCAGGAGGATGCCTGACCTACATAAGATATAAGATTCATACATATGTGATTTTGGCATCAGGTGGTATTAACCATAAGGTCCATAAGTGAAACCTTTAACCAGATTTTGTTGAAAGATGTATCCAGTGGAGCTTAGCAGCATCTTTACATTAATTTAATTTTTTTTTTAAAAAATAAGTTGTCCTTTGTACATAATGGTGTATAGTCTTACAAGTTCCACTGTAATTTGATTTGTGTAATAATGTAGTCTTTGATTTGCATAATAATGTAGTCATATATAAAGACCCATCTTTGTTTCAGTTTTGTATTCTATAATCATAATAAAGAAGGTATGAACCTGTTTTTATTTTTGAAGAAACTTTTCTTTTTTAATTTAGAAAGCAATAAATAGTATATGAGTTGCTTTGTATTTTTTCATTAAACCGCCTTAATACGTTGTATTTTTATTTGATGATATTATTTATGCTTTTTCCTTCATAATCTATACAATCTATAATGATAAAGTTGTGGGTCACCCCCAAATATTGAAAGGAAAGTGATTATAGGCATATCGATCAAACAGAATGCACATAATTTTTTTTTTGGTAAATAAAAATTCTGATAAATAATATACACAGATCATAATTCCCCACCCAAATACTTATTTGTCCATTGCGTTAAACTTGATTCTAATTTCTTCTTTCTTTTTGAAATAATGCATCTCTCCTCTCTCTCTCTCTCTTTCCTCGCTAAGAATTCTGAATCTACATTAACTGTCTCTCTCTCCTCGAAAATTAACTGCTTTTCAATGTTCAATTGAATTGGTGAGTTTTCAATTAGGGCTTTTTTTTTTCTGATAGAAGTTTTTGTATTTCAATTATTTGATTCTAATTTTTACAGGGAAAATTCATCCCATTCATTTTAGATCGGATTTACATAGGTAGTCACACAAAAATATGTACAAAATTGGATAAAATTTAATTATCATTTACATGAATTTATGCAAAGTTGGACTAGGATGATTATATGTCAAAATTTTAAGGGGGGAATCATTAGATTAGGATAGAATATTTTTTTGGTTGATAAATTTTAATAATTCATTAATTTGTAAAATATAAATTTAAATTAAAAAATATATTCATGATACTATGATAGAATATCTAACAATATGACACAATTTGTGGTCACGCATAACTATATATAAAGTTTGCTAAAATTTAATTATCATTTATATGAATTTATATAAAATTGGACTAGGATGAATATATGCCAAAATATTTATCTTTGTAATTTTAAGGGGAGGAATCATTAGATTATGATAAAATATTCTTTTAGGTGATAATATTGTGATTGTCGCCCATAATATGATGAATATCTTTTTTAATTAAAATTAAAATTTGATAGAATACATAATGATATGATACAATTTGTACGCACACTATCACACATAAATATATACGCAGGTGGCTAAAATTAAATTATCTTTTAAATTAACTTATACAAAGTTGGACTATGATGAATATATGTCAGGATATTTATCTTTCTAATTTAAGGGAAGGAATCATTAGATTATCACATAATATTGTTTTAGGTGGTAATATTGTGATTGTCGCCCATAATATCATGAATATCTTTATTAAATTTTATAATAATTAAATTTCCGATCCAGGTTCAAGTTTTCCGGGTTTAGATCCAATCGGCCCAAAACCAGAAAAATGAAAAGACTTGGAACGAAGACCAGAATAGTTACCATTTCGTCCAAGTTTTCAGTCCAGTCTTTTTGGGTCAGCCGGTTCAAATTAGAATAGTATGTTTGTACAATAATAATAATAATAATAATAATAGTAATAATAGTAATAATAATAATAATTTCAAAAGTAACTAATTTAGTTTACTCCGTGCATCGCACGGGTTGAGGCCTAGTAACTAAATAATGTAGTTGTGTGATGGGTTTTATATTTATTTTACAAGTCAGTGGTGTTATTTTGAAGTTAATACTAGCATTGATTTTATAAAATTTAACTTCAATTTTATATAGTACTCCCTCCGTCCCTTAATGAGTGTCAATTTTTCTAACTACCTTGTCCCTTTTTATTTGTCAATTTTACAATTCCAATAATTAAAATACCCAAATTACCCTTAATTAATGAATTTGAGTTTTATTTACCTTTTAAAATTCTCATTTATTCCTCTCTTTGCATCAAAATTAGTGGAAGGGTATATTTGTGAACAAATTTTTTGCTATATTTCCAATAAGCATTGGACTTGTAAAGTTAGTTATTTTGACAATCATAAAGGGACGGAGGGAGTATAATGTGATTAATCAATTAAGTTTTATTGATGCGTGATGCAGGCTTTGATTGGCTACATGAGGCCATCCTAACGAAAATTGGGTCCTTTAAGGCACAAATTTTTATTGAGAGAATTTGTGACCACTACTAGAAATTATATCAATTGGGGTAAGAAAAAAACGAGTAGATTGGGTGTAAACTTACGCCAATAATCTATTAGCGTAAGATTTCAACTGACGCCAAAAGCCTTTACACATTTGTGAAAAAAGCGTAAGAAATTGACGTAAGTTTGGGTCTTACGCCAACTTCTGACACTTTTTTCACAAATCCTATCGCGCGAAATTCTGGGTGTAAAACAGAAAAGAGACATAAGTTTATACCCAAAACTTACGCCACTTTTCAGATTTAATTTTTAAAAAATAAATGGAATTGCTCCAATTTAATTAAATACCACGCCATATATTTTGTGGGTGCTATAATGAAATGGAGCAAATCCAGTTTTTTAGTTATAAAAAAATAGTTTGTTAAAAGAAATTTATAGATGCATAAAAAAAGGATTATTGGATAACAATAATATGAACTTTGGGGGTATTGGTCAATAATAATACTAACAATTTTGTTGGAAGTTAGAAATACCATTTATGGACCTATTTTCCGACAGTAGTACAACACCTAATTGGTAGGTGTTTGACTTAGTAGAAAGATGATGTATCGTTTAATTATGTGAGCTAGAGGCTAGAGCAAGTTGAAAAAACATTAACAACCATATTTTTAGGCCAACTAAGTAACATTAACCAACATACTTAGACAATAATGTAAAAATAAAACTTTAATTATTTTTTTAGCTGAATTGGTTAACACTACTTAGTTGGCAATAAAAAAAGAGACAACCAACCTTTTTTCTACTTGCTCCGACCACCAACTCAAACAATTACGCGACACGTCGTCTTTCTATAGAGTGAAACACATACCAACTCGGTTTCGTACTATTGCCGGAAAATAGGTCTATAGTTGGTACTGCTAGTATCCAATAAAATTGTTGGTATTATTATTGTGCAGTACCCCTAAAGTTCATATTATCATTGTCCAATAATCTTAAAAAAAATTTCAGTTAATGTTATAATAAGAAATTATATATATACTATGTACAATAATATATATATATATATATATATATATATATATATATATATATATATACATACATATATATATATATACATACATATATATATATATACATACATATATATATATATACATACATATATATATATATACATACATATATATATATATACATACATATATATATATATACATATATATATATATATATATATATATATATATATATATATATATATATATATATAGGGGAGTGGGAATAGATATAATGAGAAGAAGGTTTAGATGAGCATATAAGCATAGAAGATCCTAGCCTTTGGTTCCAAGATCAAGGGTGGTGGTATTTAGGTGTTTTATCTTTATTTCAAATATCTGATTTTAATTACGATTGGTTGGATTTTTTTTTATTTTTTTAGGCAATATCATGTGAGAGGGAGAGAGAGAGGTATGTTGATGCCACTCCCTTTTTGCACACTGGTGGCAGGGAATTAATTGCTTGCAATTTTTCAAAACACACAATCAGTTTGGAAATTTTGGAATTCCAACCAGTTACTTTGCAAGAGGACTGCCTAGTGCGAACGATTTCCGGCAAGATTTGAAGGCAAACCCTAAACTATTTTCCGGTTACTTGCAAGAGGAGGAACGTGCGATTTTCCGGCAAACTGTAGGCAATTTTCCGGCAAGTGAGTTTTCTGATTACTTGCAAGAGAAGGTGAAACCGAGTTTGGGGCATCCGTTGCGATTTTCCGGCAGCTTTGAGCACCAGTTGCGATTTTCCGACAAACCCTAAAGGATAATCGAAAGGAGAAAGGCTAGTGCGATTTTCCGGCAAGTGAGGTCTTACAATTTCTGGGTTTTTGTGTTTGTGGATGAAGACAGATCCAGTGATGTTTCGAGGCGGAATTCGAACTGTTGAGTGTGTTTTTGTCATGTAGGAAGCGAATTGTGCAATTGCTGAAGACATCAAAGTGAGTTAATGAAACAGATTGAACAGAGGAAGAACAAGATGTAACTCATCTGCCTATGAATTTAATTCATTATTTTTGGGTGTTTGTTGTTCATGTCGGATCTAGGTAATGACATGAAAGCTGGAATTTATTGTTTGAGACAAAGGAAAGTGGTAGTCAACTGTTGTTCATGTATTCTGTTGTTGATGTTCATTGTTGGATATTTGTGGGTTGTGAAGTGTAGTTGATCATGATGAATATATTTGATATTCAGTGGATGAGACAAGGGTGTATTTGCACGTTGTTGTCTTTATTGGTGTTATTCATCTGGGTCCTGCTCAGGTTCATCTTTTTTTTTGGAAATATGATTGATGTTCATGGTCAGTTTGGAAGATGATAAAACATGATGTTCATATTTTATGTTATGGGTTTTCATAGTCGTCCAGCTGAATGTTAATAGTTACAATTATGATGTTTATATTGTTACTGTGTAGTACATTGTAACGCCCCAAAACCTTAATCACACAATTACCCAAACATTACGGTAATCACATGATTAGCGCAGCGGATAACGGCCTGAGGCGCTACCGCCGTCCCACTAAGGACAAGGCAAAACCAACCAACCAAGCACACCAACAAAGACAACCAGAACCACAACTGAACCACATTCACCGACACGTCCCCATACATAAAGGAGTTTACAAAAGCCACAATTGCTTAACTTTAACAGTACATAAACACACATAGACCCACACGCTTATAGATCCTTATATATCTCCATACACCACTATCACTTGCTTTATAAGTAACCCTGTACGACGCAAAAGTCTACCTTTCACTTTAGAGAGTAAACTACTTCTGAGCGTCCTTTCCCTTTTCTGTGGAGCTCGGACCACCTAAAACAAAACAGTAAAACAACGCAAAAGTGAGTGGGGGAAACACTCAGTACACAAACCTCCAACATGTAAAACCGTTTCGAAACGGTTTTTCATGCCGGCCTTTAAAACATTTCGAAAAACGAGGAAGGGGCAAAATAACTCGTGCTAAACCAATGAAGTCTTTAAACTTTAAGAATTCTATGCATATGACGTGCTTTACTTTGAAAATATAACAATAATAAGACGTGGTATCCCTTACGATCGATGCCGAAGTACCTCACACACGCGCATGCCCAAACCGACCTGGAGTTTGGATTGGGTGACTGCTAGGCAGTCGACACTGGCCAGGTCAAGCTTACTCCAATAGGAGCCTGTAAAATAATGCTAGGATTCACTCTAGCTACTGTAGAACTACGTCTCGGGACCACTTATAAAACAATAAAATCATTAGAATGTATCTATGCAATAAAACTGTACTTGACGGTAAGCATAAGAGTTGGACAATTTGCGTACCTTTAAAATACTGTGAACTTGGTGACGATCTGGCTTGGGGAATGGCGCGGGGTGGTGTGAAACATTGAGCTAAGACGATAAAGGTTACTAATTAGTGCAAGGGCTATGAACAAAAAGGGCCGTAAGTCCCATAGAAAGGATTTGAAATACACATGTAAAAGAAATTTCAGGTTTTTGAGGTAAGAGTATTTTGGCTATAATCGGGGCTAGGAAACTCGGAATTTAATGAACGAGCACTTTTCGGAAAGGGAAAAATAAAATCTATAAGTTTGTCAACTGGGTCAGATGCTAAAAATGATGGGAAGAGCTCGGAAAAGGCTCTGGACAGAAACAGCGAAAACCGAAATATTTTCTTTGTACGGTTTTGGCGTTTAAACGGAATCGATAAAATTTTATGCACTTGCTCTAAACTCATAGGAGCTTTATGGACAGGAAAAAAAAATACTTGTAGAATATGTACTCTTATTCTATCAAAGAGGCTTTAAAAAAAAATTTGAGAGCGATACGAATTTTATTTCCTTTAAAAACGCGAGACTTCGGTAATAAAATACGATAAAATCAAATAACATAAAAGACATCGAGGTCTCTTAAAGCCAAGTCCTATGGTCCTCAATCATCAATTCCATCTTAACAACCATAATGTCACATTTAAACACCCAAAAACAACTCACAAGGTCACTATAACACTTTTGGTTCAAACTTAAAACAATATATTATACCCAGAATTTCCAGATTCGCAGCCCTTCTTCCGAGCTCTATAACTCACACTCCCGAAGTCGGGTTGACGCATACCATACCATTTCGGAAAGCTTGCAAGGTCTCCTAAAACTCTTACGTTGAACACTTTTTCAAATTCAAACTCCACATAGACGAAAAATGTGCAACAAGTGACTGCCTCCAAAATCGTATATAATTGCATGCCTTTACGGTTTTGGCTCTAACTTGAGCTATACAAGTCGGAAACCCGAAATTAAAAGGCCCAGTGTTAGCTAACACCTTAGGCTACCTTTTTACACAAGAATCTGGGCTAAAAACTAATTTTACCATCTCCTATAAAAAGTGAATTTTGGGCAGAATGCACTGGGGTGTTTGAGCTCACATGCATGCTCCATTTTCATTCAAGTTTTGTACTAATTCTTTACCCAAATGAAGTCTACTCATATCACTACCATTTTCCAGAATTCCAACCTCAAAAATTATCATCCAAGCTTGCATAATACACATGCACAATCATCAAATTACATGTACTTATATTCCACCACAATTTTCATGGTTTCCATCACTATTTGCACATAAAACACCCAATTAACATATTATTAGCTTAGTTACTCTTCCAAAACAGAAACTAAACTCTAAAAACTTCATCAAATTCTTCATGCAAATCCTTAGAACATTAATCTCTCAACAATATACACCATTGGCATGAATAATCCATAAAGAGAACACTTGCAACAACCACGAAACTTAACCATTCAAAACTATACTCTAAAATTCATGTAAATGGAGAATAAAAGGGATGAAAACAACCATTTAACATTTGAAAAACATCAAAACTCAGATTATATAAAAAAATGGAGATAGGGTGTGAGATGAATACCACTTGAAAGAGGAGATAAAAATGAACAAGGAAGTGTGGAAGTGGAAGAGGAACACTTGGCCGCCGGAATTCTAGCCGGAAAACTCGCCGGCGGCCGGCGAATTCGCAGGTGGTGGGCTGGGGTGGTTCTCGGCGCACAGGAGGGAGAGGGAGGGCTGAGAGTTTGAGTGTGTTTTGGACAAAAATAATGACCCTATAGCTCCCCCATACCCCCTTTTATAATTACTACTCCCTCCACTTAACTTTAAAGAAATAAAAGTAATAATAATAATATCAATAGTAATACTACTAATATACTTAGTAAAAGTGTACAATAGTTCTCTTAATTAAAAAGGTAGTAAAAAAAATAACTTGTAAAGTGAATTTAATTGTTACGGTAAAAACGGTAACGATCGATATTTTTATTAAAATTCACCTTGCCGTAAAAATCGAAACGGTAATCAAACCGATTTTAAAATAAACATTAGAACCTAAAATAATAATAATATGAGGTCCAAAAATGATAAACTTTAAAAGCACTAGAAAATAATTCGATCGGTAATATTGACCGCTTAGCCATTTCCTCCGAGACCTGTCACCGTTAGTTAACTATAAAAATTTAAAAAAAATTTAATAATCACATTTTAGCTAATTAAACAAATTTAATCATCCTAATTTCTGTGATTTAGGGTGGGTTATTACATCATCCATTTTTATGTTACGATTTTAAAATCGAATGTAACGAGGGATTTGGACTTTCATTGGTTTTGAATTTCTTTTTCAATTTTGTTTGCTGAATTTTCCTTTTATTGTGTGTGTGTGGTTGGTGGCAGATTCAAGTACAATACTTGCAGTCTTGCAGAATATAAAGCTTGGGTGCCGTCACCGCCTGTATTAAGATCTTTGGAGCCACTGCAACTGAATTTCGATGGCAACGATCCTAACTTTTCATCAGGTAATTTTGATTTTAGTTTCCTTACACTTGATCATCCATCTTTTTATGACATAGAAGATTTACCTTGGATGTGCACGTTTTACTCTTTAGTATTGACCGCTTAGCCATTTCCTCCGAGACCTGTCACCGGTAGTTAACTGTAAAAATTAAAAGAATTTAATAATCACATTTTAGCTAATTAAACAAATTTAATTACCCTAATTTCTGTGATTTAGGGTGGGTTGTTACATCCTTCCCCCCTTAAAAGGAGTTTCGTCCTCGAAACTCGCTGTTTATTAAAATTGCTGTGGAAAATACCTTAAAAGAGGTGGGGGTAGCTTTTCATCATATCCTCTTCAGTCTCCCAGGTGGCTTCCGAGGTTTCTTGGTTTGCCCAAAGGACCTTGACCAATGGGACTTCTTTGGTACGTAGCTGTTTGACCCTACGATCCAAAATTTGAATCGGCTGCTGTTCAAAGGTAAGGTTTTCCGCTAGAAGAGGAGGTTCTTCCTTTAAGATATGCGTTGGATCCGGTACATACTTTCGGAGCTGGGAGATATGAAAGACGTCATGGATATGTCCCAGGTTGGAAGGTAACTCTAAACGATAAGCCGATGGATTAACTTTCCCCACAATAGAATAAGGTCCGATGTATCGAGGGCTTAGTTTACCCTTAACATTAAATCTCCTAATTCCCTTTGTAGGGGAAACCTTGAGAAATACTCTATCTCCTATCTGGAATTCGAGTGGTTTCCGCCTTTTGTCGGCATAGCTTTTCTGTCTACTCTGAGCAGCCCGAATATGCTGCTGAATCACTTTGACCTTTTCAGCTGTCTCTTGAATCAACTCTGGGCCTATGACTAGTGCTTCATCTAGCTCATTCCAACATAAAGGTGTTCTACATTTCCTGCCATACAAAGCCTCAAAAGGCGCCATCTGAATAGTGGCTTGATAACTATTATTGTAAGCAAATTCCACGAGTGGAATATACTGATCCCAATTCCCTTGAAAATCCAGTACACATGCGCGAAGCATGTCTTCCACAATTTGGTTTACCCTTTCTGTTTGATCATCGCTCTCTGGATGGTAAGAACTACTGAAGCTAAGCTTAGATCCTAGAGCCCTTTGTATTGCACTCCAGAACCTCGATTGAAACCTTGTATCCCTATCCGATACAATGTCCTTTGGAATCCCATGTAACCGTACTATCTCGCGGATGTAGATATCCGCCAACTTATCTACTTTTCAGCTCTCATGAATAGATATGAAATGCGCTGATTTAGTAAGACGGTCGACAATTACCCAAATGGCATTCCGTTTAGAAACTGTGAGGGGTAGTCCCATAATGAAGTCCATTGAGATTGACTCCCATTTCCATGTGGGAATATCTAAGGGTCGGAGTTCGCCCGAAGGTCATTGATGCTCAGCTTTCACCCTTTGGCAGGTCAGACATTTATCCACGAAGTTAGTTATGTCCCTTTTCATGTTAGGCCACCAGAATCGCTCTCTCAAATCCCTGTACATCTTCGTACCTCCAGGATGCACGGAGTATATTGACTTGTGGCCTTCTTCCATAACTCTTAATCTTAAGTCCCCTCTGTTGGGTACACAGAGTCTATTCTGAAACCTTAAAATCCCATCATCGTGGATCAGGAAGCTAAGCATTGCCTTGGTGGTCAGACTATCTACAATTCTCCTAAAATCCGGATCATTCATTTGCTCTGTCTTGATTTCATCAATAATAGACGGCTGTAAAGAGATAGCAGCCAGTCTCTTGTCAGTATCTCCTCTACTCACCAAGTTGATGTTCTCCTTACTCAACTCTTGCCAAATTCTAGGATGAATCGTTAGACTCGATATAGACCTGTGCTGGGTCCTCCTACTCAAAGCGTCGCATCGAATTTGCCTTCCGGTGATCTTGGATATCGGATCGTAATCTTTAATAAGCTCTAACCACCTTCGTTGTCTCAGATTTAACTCCCTCTGAGTAAAAATATACTTGAGGCTCTTGTGGTCGGTGAAAATAGTAGTGGAGACTCCATATAAATAGTGTCTCCAAATCTTGAGAGCAAAGACCATCACGCTACTCAAATCATGTGTCGGATAATTCTTTTCATAAGGCTTTAATCATGCGGAGGCATAAGCTATTACCTTATCTCCTTGCATCAACACACAACCCAGCCCCTGATGCGACGCATCACTATACACAATATATTCGTTCCCTTCCTCGGGTAAGGATAAAACTGGGGCCGTCGTGGGTTTCTCCTTTAGAGTCTGAAACGCTTCTTCGCACTTATCGGTCTATTCGAACCGGGTGGTCTTCTTAAGGAGGTTTGTCAAAGGTAATGCCATCTTGGAAAAGTTCAGCACGAATCTTCTATAATATCCAGCCATACCTAAGAAACTTCTGACTTCCGTAACCGTAGTGGTCTCACCCAATCTTTAACAGCTGATACTTTTTGAGGATCCACTCGGATCCCTTCACTGGTTACATTCATCGATATATTAATGTCAGTTAGTGATGTCGATGTGCAGGGCGAGCTCGAAACATTGCAACATTCAATGAAAAAGCTCCTTGATGTATGGATTGAGATATCGTCCACAATTGACCAAATTGGGAAGAAGTACAAGGATGCATTTGGGGTAGAAGAACAACCTTGCACCGTTTTGATTTGAAGTTTATTGCTCCAGTTCTCTTTGTATGGAACTTGAAATATTGTGTTCGCCAACTTTTGGATGCACTATTTGGAACATTTTGTATGCATTGTTTGGAACTTGAAATAGTGTATTCGGTAGCTTCTTTATGCACTGATTGGGGTAATGAAATGAACATCAAGTTGTAGTGGAATGAACATCAAATAAAATACTCAACCATGCACAATAAACATAAACTGATTGAATTGAACATTAAGTGAACATGAAATGATCATTAAGTTATACTTGAATGATCATCAAATGAAATGAAAAAGATGAACATCAATTGAAAATGCACTGAATATCAAGGTATACTGGAATGAACATCAAATGAAATACTCAACCCATGCACTATAAGCGTCAACTATTTGGATTAAACATTAAGTGAACATGAAATGAAAACCAAGTAAACATAAACTGATCTTTCAATATTAAATGATCAATTTATAAAGGAATTAACATCTATAGATAACGAGAATGAACATCAAATTGTAGTGGAATGACCATCAAATGGTCTGTAGCTTCTTTATTTACTGATTGGGGTAATGATATCAACATCAAGTTGTAGTGGAATGAACATAAAATGAAGTACTCAACCATGCACAATAAACATAAACTGTTGGATTAAACATTAAGTGAACATCAAATGAACATCAAATAAACATCAAATGATCTTTCAATATTAAATGATCAATTTATACTTGAATGAACATCAAGTCATTTTGAGATTAACAGATGATAAAAACGAACATCACGTGATATTGTAATGATCATCAAGGGATAATGAAATGAACATCAAGTGGAAATGAAATAAACATCAAGTTGTACTGGAATGAACATCAAATGAAATACTCAACCATGCACAGTCAATGTCACCTATTTGGTTTGAACATTAAGTGAAAATGAAATGAACATCAAGTGAACATCAAACGATCAATTAGTATTAAATGATCACTATGACCCTAAATGGCATTGAACATCTATGGATAATGAAAAGGAACATCATTTGACTATAAAATGATTATCTCATTTTCACTTGATAAACATCAATTTGTAATCCACATGAACATGAAAATGAACATAGTCATACTAAGGTGAACATCTTTAGATAATGACAGGTGACCACGTAATGATCATCAAGTGAGAATGAGATAACATCAGGTTATACTGGAATAAAAATCGAATGAAATTGAAAAAATGACATCAATGGACAAAGAAAATGAACATCAAGTTGTACTGGAATGTACATCAAATGCAAGACTCAACCTTACACAATAAACACAAAAAATTACTTAGAGGTACCCTAACTTTTGAAGAAACCATTTTTTGGTACCCTAACTTTTCAAAACTAATTTTGGGGTACCCTTACTTTTAGGATTAGAAATTATTAGGTGAATTTCCGGCGAAACTCCGATTGATTCAAATCATTTTCATCCATAAAAACAAAGGGCATTTTCGTCCACAAAAATACTTAATCAATTTCTCGCCTAAAGCTCACCGGTGAATTCAAATCAATGGCCATAAATTCACCTAATTATTTCTAATTCTAAAAGTTAGGGTACCCCAAAATTAGTTTTTAAAAGTTGGGGTACTAGATTCAACCTTACACAATAAACATGAACTGTTTGGATTAGTTTAGTGAAGATGAAGTGAACATCAAGTGAATGTCAAATGATCAATTACTATTAAATGATCAATAGATTGCTAAATGGTATTATTAATGAAAATGAACATCAAGCTAATATGAAATGATCGTCTGTAGGACCCCAAAGATTCCCGGATCGGGGAATCGGTTTCGAATGCGCTACTTAGGTGATCGGGAGCCGACTAAGGTTGCATAATCCTTAAATAAGGATATTTTTATTTTATGAAATTCATTTTCGAGAAGAGACTTTTATTTATTTAATAATCAATTTCTATTATTCACATGCTTGAAATTACGTCGAATTAATTTACAAATAATTTTACGTAAAGCCTGATTCAAACCCGGGCCAAGTAGGAATCTTACGGGTTGACAAGGCCTAACAAAAAATATCTAGAAAAAAATCAAAGGCCGCAAGGCCTATGATTTTTTCCATGGTATTTTCTCTTGGTTAGGTCCCGGATCGGAATATGGGCATATGTAAATTATTTTTTAAATTCTCTCGACGTAAAAAACATGCATGTTGGATAATAAAAAAAAGATTAAAAAAGAAAGAGTCGCCAGCCGATTTAAGCTAGGAAACCGACAAACTGAAAATAATATAAAAATGACTCCGGTCCACGAACCCGAATTCTAAGTCCGGGGGCAAGGTTACAAATTCGAGAATTAAATAATTCTCGAATCCGCCTGTTTAAAAACAAATTCTATTAAAATCAAACTTGAAATGAAATTGAGTGGGGTGAACTTTTAATGAATTTCACGATATTAATATTCCGGACATGCAAAATAAAAGAATGAGGTTTTTACAAACGGATATATAAATGAAATAAACACTAATTATAAATTAATTACATAATGAAATGTAACAAAAAAGTACAAACCTCACTTTAAGCCTTCCAAGATGGATCATTTATGATGAATGCTTCAAGATCGGTACGGTATGGATGATGGAATGGAAGCTTGAGGGTGACCGGTATGAAGATAATATGGTAGTGAGGATGGAAAGGAAAGACGATGATAGTATTTGGTGGAGATAGTAGAGATGATAGGAGATTAAAGGATGGAGAGAAAGATGATGATAGTTGATGAGAGTTTTTTGATGAGAAGAGTTGATAGGAATTGTTGATGATGGAGAGAGTAGAAGGTGATGAGAAGTTGATAATGATGATTGTTGATGAGAATTATTGATGAAAATGAGTGAGGATGAGGGGGGTATTTATAGGTGGAGGTTGGATGGATGGAGATGGAAGGAAGGGGGCATAATTCCAAGGATCATGCCCCTTAGACAAATAGCAAGGCCGTCTGGCATTCCTCAGGTCAAAGGTCAATAAGTCAAGGGTTATGATCTTGGGATTGCATTGGAATGGAGGGAAAAAAGTTGGCGGCAAAATCACAATTAAAAAGCAAGGCCGCCTGGCCTTTGATTTCTCTATACACTGATTGCCAGCGTGGCAATCATTTCCCGGGCCATGGAAATGAGGAAGGCCGCTTGGCCTTCCTTTTTCCATGGGTTGGGGTGTGTTGGTTTCGGCCCACCTGGAATCTTGTAGGAAATAGGAAGGCCGCCTGGCCTTCCTTTTTTCCTTGGGCTTGGCTCGCTGCTGGGCTTGTCTTGAAAATGGGCAAGGCCCATTAACATTCTTATTTTCTTTGGGTGATGTCTGGTTGTGTTGGCCCAATTTTCTTGAGTAAAATTTACCGGTACAAAATTAGGTATCTAAGAGAGGCCCCCACTTTGATCGAGTCCGAATAGGACGAAGGTCAAAGTAGCCTGAGGTGTGACTGTCGGTGCTCTTGGAAAGCGAGCGATGTTGGTGCTCTTTTATTGGCAACCTGGAAGATGTTGGTTGCTTTTTAGCAGCGGCTAAAGGACGGCGGTGCCTTTTAGAGGCAGCCTGGAATCAGCAACCTTTTGACGGTAGCTAGATGATAATGCCGATTCTTTTTAGCAGTAACCTGGATGAAGGTGGTGCCTTTTAGCGGCACCCTGGTGTTATCAACCTTTTAGCGGCAGCTGGATGACATCGGTCCCTTTTTAACAGCAATCTGGATGAAGGCGGTGCCTTTTAGCGGTACCCTGGTGTCAACAACCTTTTAGCGGCAGCTGGAAGATGACGGTCCCTTTTAGCGGCAACCTGGTGTCAACAACCTTTTAGCGCCATCTAGAAGATGGCGGTCACTTTTTGCGGCAACCCAATGTCAGCAACCTTTTAGCGGCAGCTGGAAAATAGCGGTCCCTTTCAGCGGCAACCTGGTGTCAGCAACCTTTTAGCGGCAGCTGGAAGATGGCGGTCTCTTTTAGCGGCAACCTGGAGATGGATGTCAACAACCTTTTAGCGGCAGTTGGATGTTGGCGTTCCGGTTTTCCCAGTGTTGGTGTTGGTTTCCTGCACAGAAACCAAAACAGAATGTTAGATCATTTTAAATAGTTGTTGGATATTAGAGAATTACCTGTCTGAAGATTGATCGCTATTGATCCAAAAATCCTTTGTTTGGTGCTATTGTCGATGATGCCCAACGGATTTTCCCAAGGCGGATTCAGATTTTCCTGATGCTGATAGTTCCTAACGAATTTTCTCGAGGCGGATCAGATTCTCCCGATGTTGATGATGATGCCCAATTTCCCGAGGCGGGTCAGATTTTCCAGATGCTGATAGTGCCCAACGGATTTTCCCGAGGCGGATGATTGTGTCGGTGGCGTCCATGGCAAACTAGAAGATCGTCATGAGGATGAGCTTGGGACGATAGATAGAAGTCATCTAGAGTGTGATTAGAGATTTCTATAATCTTGCTCTTGATGATTAGTAGTCGAGTATGAGCCTATGTGCGAGATGACATTATTTGATTCTCCTTCTTTTCTCGATGAGCATGCATGCACTTGGTCTTCTAAACTCTAGACTCTTATGGATGATGCGCTTATGCACAACTGTTGACTTTATGCATGACCTCCTGATGCAATGCAACGACTAGGAGAATATGTACATGAATGGTATTTTACAATGCATATGACTCAAAATGCAAACAACTCCCAATACCAAGACCAGAGCGATGATTCCCTAAGTGTCAGAGCAACTCAACATGCAATTTCAGGACAGGGCAGGGTAGGTGAGGCTTATGACGAGGCCTGCTGATGAAGGTATTGTACTGGATGACTTGTCTTGTCCTCTTACTTACTCAGATCACTACGGAGATGGGTAGAGCCCCCTGCGGCAGGTTATGTCAGGGTTAGGGGAGCCCCTAGTTCAAATGAAATCTTTTCTTAAGTCAGATGTTGTTTGCAATTAGCCATTGATGTGGCTGATTTCTTGTCCTTGGCGGATGGGCCTTGCTCAGGTGCGCTGAGAACAAGCCTCAAAATATCGAATCTCACAGTTGCACTAGTGAATGAGTCAAAAAGCTCTAGCGGTATGGGAGGATGAAAAGGTTTGGCAAAAGAAAAGGTAAGTCTGATGATGGCCAGACGAGTTTATGAGGCACTTGGTTAAAAGGAGATGATGGAAAGTAGGGTTCGACGGTAGAATATGGCATGTCATGATTGTCCATGTTTCGGTTGGCAAGGGTGAAGTCACCTCATAAGAGAAGAGGTGAGGGAATGGTTGAGATGGATTCATGTCCTCGATGGATGGATATTTGGATGTGAAGGTGATCCAAGTCCGACGGAAAGAAGGTTGAGGAATTATGATGGCGGGGATGTGAAAGAACTTCAAAATCCATGATTTACTCTCCTTTTGCGTAACCTGCCCTGACGGGTTTTCAGGCTAGTTGTTCTTATTCACTCGTTCTCCTTTTGCCTAGCCTGGGATTCAAGCTAACCTCTCTGTTCTTTCACTCTCCTTTTGCCTTGCTCGGGGTTCCGAACTAACCTCTCAATTTTTTTTTCACTTAAAGACCAAAATTTTGTGACAAAGGATGCTTCCATAAATGGTGGTGGTCGGGCCTCAAAGAGGTTCTCCTACGTATCCAATGTGGAATCAGGCTAGTCGTAGTTCATAAGGTGTAGCTTCAAAGGATTGGTGCCTCGAGGAGGGCTTGGTGAGGAAGACTTGAGGATGGCCATGGATGCAAAGGTGTGATGATGATGTATAGGCTTGGGGCGCAAGGCTTGAAAACAAATTGGGTGGTTTATGAATGGTTTTTCGGTGTGCGTGACTATTAGCTCCGTCTCCAGTTTCTCACCTTTTTTTTGTTCCCTCTCTTTTCTCTTTATTTTTCTCTCTTCTTTTTTTTTCTCACTTTTTTTTCACTTTCTTATTCCTTTTTTTTGTTGGCATGCTTCGAGATATGGACGGCCGAAATTGGGTTTACTCTCCCAGCATAGGTTTTTCCGTACGCAAACAAAGTTCTTAAGGGACACAAGTGCCATACCACTCATGCCGACCCATGTTGGTGGACCAACTAGGAATTCTCTCTTTTTTCTTCTCTTTTTTTTTGACTTCCTTCTTCATAGGATTAACTCACGTTCGCCTTTCTGATGAAATTAGTCACAACACAACTTTTGGCTTTGGGGTAGATATGGAGTCGTCATGAGGAGGATGACCGGGTTGGTCAAGGCTGAGGGTTTTCGAATGGTGACTGTTATGAGGGATGCAAAGAGGGATGATTTAGTGAATGGGAACTTGGGGTGGATTTTATGGGAGAATGGGAAGGTAACAGGTGATACGGATGCTGATATGGGTGGTGAGATGGTAGCCCCCTGTCCTATGCAGTTTTGTTCAAGCTGCTGTTCTAGAAGCATAGAGATATCCACTTTCAAGAGACTGGTGGTTTTAGTCTTCTCTCCTTTTGCCCAACCTGCTTGATGAATGCAGACTGGCTTCTCTCTCTTTCTTTTTCTTTTCTCTCTATCTTTTTTATAATTAAACCCTGGATTCGTAGGATGACAAACTTGGTGAATGAAAGAGTATATGAAGGTGTTTATAGATGGATATGTCAGACTTGAATGTTAAGGCTAATGAATGGGTGAAGGAGCTTTTCAACTCAAGTTAACAGTACAAGCACGAGATTCTCAAATAATCACAATTAAGCAGATGAATCTTATTGAATTGAATTCAAAAGACAAGCATATCAAAGACCGACTCAATGCCACCCCTAATTGACTCATAAATGGGACCCTATCCACCTTCAAAGTCCCTTTCCTGCGGTGTTGCCTATTCCCGTTAACTACTCCTGGAGGGTCGTTGCTCTAGTTGGCTTTCTGTGCTACTCTTGGCAAAGGCAATTTCCCTAACCGGAGCATACCCCCAATCTTATTCTTCAAGGTCCAACACTTCTCGGTGTAATGTCCCTTACACCTGTGATAGTTGCAGAATGCATTGTCATCCCAGCTTGGGTACTTTATTTCCGGCTGTGGTCTTCGTAAAGGCAACTCAATCAGGTTTTTTCTTAAGAGATGAGCCAAAGCATCGATGTAGGTGGTGTCAAGTGGGGTGTAATGGTCATACTTTGGTTTGATTCCTGACTGAATTACATTAGTCTCAGCGCTCTGAGAAGAGCAGCAGCCTTCTCATTGTTCATGGTCTCGAGTTGGACGCAAAGGTCCTTTAAGTAGTCGAAGTCCTTGATCACATGGTATCCCAAGTGCCGAGCTAGGCTACTTTTGAGGCTCTGTTTGAAGGTGGATAATTGTAAGCGCAAGGGTATCGCCTCATTGATGTGAGACAACTTGATGTGCCACCTTTCGAAGTAATCCAGGAAGGACTCGTCTTCCCTTTGCTTCATGGCCGTTAAGTCATCCCCTGTGGCGTGCTTCTTCTGGATAAGACTGTAGCGATTGATAAAGGCCTTAAATAACTCATTCTAGTCAGCCTTGACTTGAGGTGGCAGGGCATGGTACCATACTTTGGCTTCTCCATCTAGGGTGCATGGGAAGACTATAGGGTACAAGTCAACATCAATCCTGTGAAGAGGTGCCAGTCGCATGAACTCCTCGATGTGGTGAGTAGGATTTTCAGATGGCTTGAACTTGATGTTGGGTACTTCAACTTTGTCGACCACCTTCATGGCCGGGTAGATAGGAAAAGGTACATTTGTGTACTTGTCAGCAAAGGCTGGAACAGTGCTCATCATCTTGGTAAGAGTATCAAGTTTTTGTTCCAAGGCCTTGACAACAGGATTTTCATTGACTTTGGGAACTTCTAAGACTGCCTTGGACTTCCCTTTGAACGACCTTGAGCCCCTTGACTCATCCCTTGTAGGTGTCTTGACAAGTTCGGGCTCAGATTCATACCCATGGACTTCCACCACATCATCATCTCCTTTTGTATTCAGGCCTAGCTTCTTATTAATCTTGGTTATGGCTTACAGCATGCCATCCATCACTTGCTGTTGCTCGTGGAACTTCTTCCCAATTTTCTGCTCTTGTTCCATAAAATTTACAGAGACTAAGCCTTGCATCTTAGTGTAAAGATCCTTTAGCTGTTTTGAAATGTTGGCTTCAGCGCCTTGGATGGGGATCTCTTGGAATTGTTCCTCAGCCATGACGCGGTCTTGAGTGATAGACAGATCGTAGTTCGGATTAGGAACCAGTCTGCCGGTATGCAGATCTCTGATGCAGGCATGGAGTTGATCTCCTATCGTGACAGTATGGAAATTTGTTAGTGGCTCGATAATTGACTCTGACACTTTCTACCCGATGCATGCATATCCTAAAAGACCTATATGAGACCCTAGACTCGACATCTTCATGCTGACACGTCCCCATTAACCGCTCGGGCATCGACCCAGGAAGAATTTCAAATATAGCAAGCTACTCTTAAGCTAGAAAGCACAAGTCAGTGTTTTTCAATTCGGATGAGCCCAATCCACTGGCCGACCGTTTTAAGGAGAATCCCTAACTTGGGCCAACGAACTCGGACAGCTTGAGCTATACTGGCTATCATGCGGACTAGGATAATGCTCAACGAGACCGACAACCTATATTTTTTTTCTTTATGTATATTATTCTGTTTTTTCTTTTTCTCAAGGAAAATGGATATTATAAAGGACTGAATAATGCCAATGATAAGCGGGTTATAATTAATTTATAGGCGTAATTGGTAAATTCAATATGGTTGGGCCCATCAACGGGTCGTCCATAAATATGATGGATTTAATTATTAAATCTATAAATTAATTTACTCAGGCTTAGTGACTATTATGCAATCTCAGACGCTATTCATTAACTTTGTTGGACTTTAGTAAGATTTTTTGGACCTTCATTAAGAGAGCATCGTAAAGGGTCATATAATATCATTAAAAGCGAGATAAGTTTTGCTTTATAAATTAGAGTAATCAACCTTTGTACGTAAATGGGCCCAACCACTGGGTTAACTATAATGTTCGAGGTTAATTGCCCTAATTGATAAAGCATCCTCTTCTCAGCCCAATGAATTTTATATGGACTAGAACGAAACCTCTAAACTAAGGTTGACTCTTTTGCAATAAAGAAAAGGGGAAGGGAAAACACACATACACATAACATACAACTTGAAGGGTATCCTAAACCAAGGCTCTACATTCATGGATTACTAAGGTTGGGATTGGATGGGGTACCACATGTTCTCGCCTCGGTGCACTTCACCCATATAAAGTTTATAGGTAAAGTGTGTGAGGTGTTGCTCGTCGGGCTTCAAAGAAGCCTTGGAGTATAACATGGGTGAGAGGAGAGACCAAATGCTTGGCGATGTAGAGTGCATCACACAAGTAGTGGCCGCCCGTTCTCGGGTAAAATCCTAGGTTAATCCTAAACCATCGCTTTTGTGCTCCCGTGTCAAAAGACCCGTGGAGTAGCCTGGTATGCAAAATGCCTAAAAGAATAATAAAATCGTAAAAAAATCAACTCTCTCCCTTTTACAAATTCAAAACAACTCGATTTTTTCAAGTTTTACCCTTTTCTTAAGTTTAAGCCCCCAGTGGAGTCGCCAATCTGTAGGACCCCAAAGATTTTCGGATCAGGGAATCGGTTTCGAATACGCTACTTAGGTGATCGGGAGCCTTACTAAGGTTGCTTAATCCTTAAATAAGGATTTTTTATTTTATGAAATTCATTTTCGAGAAGAGGCTTTTGTTATTTACAATCAATTTCTATTATTCACATGCTTGAAATTACGTCGAATTAATTTACAAATAATTTTACATAAAGCCTGATTCAAACCCGGGCCAAGTAGGAATCTTATGGGTTGACAAGGCCCAACAGAAAATATCCAGAAAAAATTCAAAGGCCGCAAGGCCTATGATTTTTGCCATGGTATTTTCTCTTGGTTAGGTCCCAGATCGGAATATGGGCATATGTAAATTATTTTTTAAATTCTCTTGACGTAATAAACATGCCTGTTGGATAATAAAAAAAAAGATTAAAAACTAAAGAGTCGCCAACCGATTTAAGGAAACCGACAAACCAAAAATAATATAAAAATGACTCCGGTCCATAAACCCGAATTCTAAGTCCAGGGGGAAGGTTACGAATTCGAGAATTGAATAATTCTCGAATCCGCCTGTTTAAAAGCAGACTCTATTAAAATCAAACTTGAAATAAAATTGAGCTGGGAGAACTTTTAATGAATTTCACGATATTAATATTCTGGACATGCAAAATTAAAGAATGAGGTTTTTACAAACGTATGTATAAATGAAATAAACACTTAGAAATGAATTATATGATGAAATGTAACCAAAAAGTATAAACCTCACTTTAAGCCTTCCAAGATGGATCTTTTGTGATGAATGCTTCAAGATTGGTACGGTATGGATGATGGAATGGAAGCTTGAGGGTGACAGCTATGAAGATAATATGGTAGTGAGGATGCAAAGGAAACGCGATGATAGTATTTTGTGGAGATAGTAGATATGATAGGAGATTAAAGAATGGAGAGAAACATGATGATAATTGATGGGTGTTTACTGCAAGTGTACGGGTCAGGGTAGTATATCAAGGTCGTCTCACAGGGATTTGTGTTCAACTACGTACTAAACTAGTCATTGCAAAGGATGCTAGGTCGATCAAATAGTTGTGGGATAACGAATCAAAATATTAAACTAAGAAAGCCGGAATTTTAGAAATTTACCAAATAATTAAAAGAGTTCAAGGGAGTCCACTCTAGTCAATCAATTAACTAATCAACAATCCCGGTGTAAAGTGGTGAAGGAATTTGGGGTCCATAACCTTTCTAAGGCCTATCACAACAATCTTTTGAATCCGAAGTGAGTTACAGTGATTAGACTAAACACCTATTTTGATGGCTATTTAACCTAATCAAAGATAAGAACTGATTATAACTGACCCTAGGCAAGAAATCATTATTTCTAACTGTTTTCTAGCCTATTCAATCTTCGTCTTTCAAATTCAAAATAACAAACTTTTGCTCCAATATTAAGAATTTAAACCAAGTAAAAGGTAGCTAACCAAATTACTATGACATACAATATACGAAGATTAAACGATTAAAAATAACTTCACAGTAAGATTGTATTCATAATCAATTGAAAGATATCGAGTTTATCCCCCAAACAAAGGGATTTAGCTACTCATAATACTATAAATTAACACACAAAATGAATTAAAAGTGAAAGACATAAGTAAATAGAAGTAACTGAGTGTTTGAAGTGCGGAATCGATCTCTTCGTGTTACCTGAATCGATCTTCTTCTTCTCTTCAATCACTTGCAATAATCTAAAAACTACTAATAATCCCCAAAAGAACTAAACCTAATGAAAGAACTCTAAAGAAAAATAAGAAGTGTTCTTGAAAAGCTCTCTAAAAATCGCCTCCCCAAAAACGGCCGGCTGAAATCCTTTAATAAGGCACGATTAGGGCACAAAACGCTGGCAGCGTCTTGCTTTTCCATGTTCATCTCCGTGTCCGCACGCTGACATCGTGTGGCTTGACTCCGGCAGCGTCCGGAGTTTTCTTCAGCAAGTGAACTCTCTGCCTGGAACGCTGGCAGCGTGTGGTTCTTCCGCCCAAGATTTGCGCTGGGCCACGCAGTTTGGGCTACTTCTTCTTTTTGTTTCTTCTTCTCTCAACTCTCCTTTTCAATTTCTCCTCAATTTTGCCACTTTTCTTCCGATTCTTCATGCTTTTAGGTGAATTTTCATAAAGTCTTGCAAGACATACCAATTCTCACAACCAAGTGAAAAAATCACAGATATTTGTATAAAATCGTGGAATTTAGGGTATAAAAAGCATGGAATACACGTGTTTGAGCCCTCAAAATTACTATAAAATAATCATTTATCAATAGTTGATGACAGTTTTTTGATGAGAAGAGTTGATAGGAACTGTTGATGATGGAGAGAGTAGAAGGTGATGGGAGGTTGATAATGATGGTTGTTGATTAGAGTTGTAGATGAAAATGAGTGAGGATGAGGGGGGTATTTATAGGTGGAGGGTAGATGGATCGATGGAGATGGAAGGAAGGGAACATGATTCCAAGGATCATGCCCATTAGACAAATAACAAGGCTGTCTGGCCTTCCTTAGGTCAAAGGTCAATAAGTCAAGGGCTATGATCTAGGGATTGCATTGGAATTGAGGGAAAAAAGATGGCGGCAAAATCAAAATTAAAAAGCAAGGTCGCCTGGCCTTTGATTTCTCTAGACACGGATTGCCAGCGTGGCAATCATTTCCCGTGCCATGGAAATGAGGAAGGCTGCTTGACCTTCCTTTTTCCATGGGCAGGGGTGCGCTGGTTTCGGCTCGCCTGGAATCCTGTAGGAAATAGGAAGGGCGCTTGGCCTTCCTCTTTTCCTTGGAAATAGGAGGGCCGCCTGACCTTCCTATTTTCCTTGGGCTTGGCTCGCTGCTGGGCTTGTCTTGAAAATGGGCAAGGCCCATTGGCCGTCTTATTTTCCTTGGGTGATGTCCGGTTGTGTTGGCGCAATTTTCTCGAGTGAAATTTACCGGTACAAAATTTGGTGTCTACATCATCAAGTTATACTGGAATGAACATCAACATATATATAATTAGCATGAACATGAAATGAACATCAAGTCATTGTCCCAATGAGTATCCATATATAATGAAAATCAACATCAAATGTTCGTTCATTAAAAATACGTCAGCCCAATCTAAAAAAAACACATATATAGACACCGGATTTTAGCATAGTATTTGTATATTTTTAATGTAATTTTTATTATTTTCTTTTTTATGTATTTTAGTTAGAAAAAATTAGAAAATAAGGGAAGCCAAAGCAAAAGCCAAAGTCAAAGTCAAAATCGAAGATAAAAGACTTGCATGCACTTTACATACCCAAGATTACGAGGGAAATTGCATGCACAACCTTTATGTAATTAAAATGCTAAATTCAGCCATGCATGCAATGGATAAGCTACGTAAAGGTAATATGCAAAGAAGCTCAAGATGTCAAGTTCAAAGCCTAGCAAAAGCATCCAAAATCATCTCATATGCATCAAATAAGCATCCACCGTCCAAGTGTGAACAACCCATTTTCTATGCAAACCCATTCACACTTCCACCGTCCAAAGATGCATGGATGCAAGCAAATACATCTCCCCCTTTTTCTCTAAGCCAACGGGCCTTAAAGGTATTCATACCCAAAGTCCATTGTTCACACTACCGTCCACCAAGTACATGCAGTGGCGAAGCCAGAAATTAAATATAACGAGGTCAAAATTCACTCTAATTTAGGACAACAATGTTTTTCTCAAGGGTGGAAAATTTTAATTTTATAGCCTTATTAGAGCGTAGGTTGACAGCAAATAGTAATCATCGTAAGCATGGTCATTGACTACAACAATAAATCTCATAACCTTAATAGTTGTTACGGGTGAAATTTTATTTGCCCCCATTACTATTAATTAAAGGCAACAAGAGTATAGTCATTTCTTTCTAATATGAAAATTGGTAGTAATTAAACCTGACAAAGTTAAATCAAAACTAAATATCTATTATTATATTAAAAAATAAAACTACATAAAACTATAATTAAGTAAAACAAAAAGATTCTTAAGGAGATAAGGGTTCATGATGGACATATAATTGATAAGAGAATCTTAGATTAGAAAATAATCAAGTGAAGAAATAAAATAGAAACTTTCCGATATAAAATTACAACAATAGGATTCCAAAAAATTACTTAGAGGTACCCTAACTTTTGAAAAAATAATTTTTTGGTACCCTAACTTTTCAAAACTAATATTGGGGTACCCTAACTTTTAGGATTATAAATTACTAGGTAAATTTCCGGCGAAACTCCGATTGATTCAAATCATTTTCGTCCACAAAAACAAAGGGCATTTTCATCCACAAAAACACTTAATCAATTTCCCGCCTAAAACTCACCGTTAAATTCAAATAATTGGTCAAAAATTCACCTAATTATTTCTAATTCTAAAAGTAAGGGTACCCCAAAATTAGTTTTTAAAAGTTGGGGTACCACAAAAACATTTCACCAAAAGTTAGGGTACCCCTAAGTAATTTTTTGATAGGATTCAAACCCATGACATATTCAACATCCAACATTACTGCATGCTTACTAGACTACTCCAACCATGCAAATTTTACATCACCTTTTGTCCAATAAGGCAATAATGTATAAGTAATATATTAAGTATTTGAAAATCAATAAAATCATAATTTCTTTTTTCTTTTTTAAAGCGGGGTCGCTTGACCCAACGTGAACCCACTTTGGATTCGCCCCTGCTCGACGAAACTCCACACATTGATGCTCGGGATATGGACCAAAGCACAACTTACAAGTATACGTATTAGGAACGGGAATGGATGTAAAGGCTTGCATACCTTGGGCCACTTCGACTGGTTGGAAATTTCATCAATCACCATCTTCTTTTGCAAATCAAGGACGGTGGCCATTAGAAGCTTAATAGTAGGGTTGTCTTCCAAGGAATAATCCTCATCTCCTGAATATTGGCTGCTTCCCCAATTGGGCACATTTTGAGATAGCTTATGGAGAAAAATGTTGGCTTCCTCCGCGGTCTTCTTAAGGAACATCCCTCCGGATGCGCGATCAATCGATTCTTTGTACGAACCACAGAGTCTATAATAAAAATGCTAAAGTAGCATCCAATCTGGTAATTTGTGATGTGGACATTGGCGTTGGAGACCTTTGAATCTCCCCCAAGCCTCAAAAAGATCCTCTCCGGGTTCTTGCTTCAAAAGACATAATAACTTGCCGGAGTCTATAAGTTTCATCAGCTGGAAAGAATCTATACAGGAAATCTCTTTTAAGTACCTCCCATGAAGAAAAAGTTCCAGGAGGGCATGTTTGAAGCCATTTCTTCGCTTTCCCCATAAGAGATAAAGGGAAGAACTTCAATTTCATGTATTTCAAAGATAAGCCATGAATTTGCACGAAACTAATCCAGTCTTCAAATTTATCGATATGCGCAATAGGATTCTCGGATTTGTCTCCGTGAAACTGATTGCTTAAGAAGACTTCAAGTAAGTATGGTTTAAACTCGAACACAGCGTCAGGTGGTAATAGTGGTAAAGTGACGTGACTACCTATTGTACCCGATAATGGAACGACATATAAGAGAAGGGTACAGGGTGAATCATCTCGATTTTCAGCCATAAGGATCGAGACTTCCTATGAAGCTCGATAGGCATAGGACGGACCTACATGCACCAATGAGTACAGAAGAAGCATTAAATTCCTTTTAGACATCAATCAATCTGATTTCTAGCAATGAAAGTAATCTTAAACAACCTAAAACCAAGAAACTAAAACTAGGGGTGCTTGCTCCTCAGCAACGACGCCATTTTGTGTAACGTGGTTTTGTATAACCTAGTTTTGTCGTTCTTCTCAAGGAGCGAGGGGCCTAGGTTTGAGTTGCTAGGTCTAGGTAGGTGTAAGATCACGAGGGAACAAGGTCTTTGGATTGATAGCTAACAAAAACAGAGAAAAGATCAAACTACGGTTCGATCAAGATGAGAACAAGGCTTCGGAGGCTTTTCGGGATGCAAATGGGAACAAGGAGATAAGTTTTGCAACAAGAGAGCAACAAGAAGGGAAAATCAAGTGGCAATTTCGTTAGAAAATACCCACCGGGCTTCCTCTCTCGAGGATAGTTCGGATTAACTACCTCAAAGTCCACCACAGGCTTGGAGGATTAATGAAAACAGAATTCCCTAGTTAACCTCCTTCCACTTTTGTGGGTGAGCAGTAACTATCCCAACTCCAATCTTTCATAACAAGTCTTGGATGTATTCGGGAGCTCTCGATCCCAAATACATCCCACTTGTGGAAAAGAAAGGAGTGGGAAATTGATTTCCCAACTAATTACTCACTAAAATTGCTAACCCATTCCTAATTACCCATTCACACCCTTCATTACCCCCTAACCCATGGGGTTTCTAGCCACTAATCATCATCAAAACTAAGCTAACAATATCAAATCTAGCCTTAAGGATGAATTCTTACATCCAACAATCAAAATTCAACCAAAGCAATGAAAATGGCAAGCAAAAACAATTAATTAAGCAAGCAATTAAGTACAACAATTAATAAAAGAATTTAGGGAAGAGAAAACTTATCAAAAACTAGAAATGAACAGAGGAGAACAAGGGAAAAGATGATCCAAAGAATTCTCTCAATTGTTAAATCCTCTAATCTTGATTACAACCCAAAATTCACTAAACCCTAGATTAAAACAAGCTAAATCCACTCTAATAGAACCCTAATCTCTCTCAAACTCTCTAATCTCTCTATAAAACTTGGATAAAAACAGAATGGTAACAAGTCCCTTTTAAAAATGTCACTTGGAGAATATATACAAGGCATTATTGTTGAGCAAAACGCAGTCGTTTCAGCCGCAGGATTTCGCATAGACCATCATCGTCGCGGGCGCGACCGTGCGAAGCATGCCCAGGCGATTCTAGTGTGCGCTAGGCCGCGGGTGCGGCCAACTCTTTCGCGGGCGCGACGCAGCTCTGGCCGGGACTTCCTTGGCTTTTGTCGCGGCCGCGAGACTACCTGTCACGGGCGCGACGCAGTTCTACTGGTGGTGCGCTTGCTGCTTTTGCGGGTGCGAGCTTCCATGTAACAGGTGCGAAGTGCTGGATGGCATTGTCGGTCGCGGATGGCACCTCCGCCATAGCAGGTGCGACCTTCTTCTGCCGAAGCCTCTTTCCTCTGATTCCTGCTTGTAGCGCCCACTAAAAAGGCTGTAGCGGGTGCCACGACCCTGTTTTCCTTCTAACTTGGGGAAAAGGTTCCCGGGTCGACTCTGCCTCAAATCTCGGCTCGGCTAGGCTCGGGGAATCACTCGAAATTCTCCAAAATACCCCTAAAAAACCCCGAAATAGCTCCTTTGCTTTGTTTTACTCCTTAAATGCGAAAAACCTACAAAAGAATGAAAAGGTGGGTTTAGAAAAGACTCGCAATCGAGCCAAAAAAGCAAGCTCGAGGGCGTTATTTAGGCCTAAAAATGGGCCTAAACAAGGAGTCAAATCACAATTAATAACCTTAAAAGAGTTTATTTCAAGCTTGATTTATAAACTGAAGTTAAAGACCTCCACTGAAAACTTTCGATTGAATGAAAATCAAATAAATTAAGGTATAATTAACCACGGATGGTTAGTGAGTAGACCAGTTAACTGAGTGATTAAACAAATTAGACCATTGCCTCAAACAGATCCATCACACGAACTAGGTCACCAGGCAGAGACTTTAACTGAGCGGTTAAGCCTGCTGTCCAAACCCTAGTTCTGGTTCTAATTCGTTCAAAAATTTATTAATAATAATTTAGTTGTCGAGATCAATATAAATAGCAAAAAATAAAGAAGAAATATAAAGGAAGAGTTGCAAGTTATTTTATAAATAAATAACGAACTAAAACATGACTCCAGTCTACAAATCAGGTTCAGATCAAAGGGTAAAGTTACCAATCAAGGAAAAGATCTCAAAGACTCGCTCGTTCAAAAGAACAGTCTCTACTAAAGAAAACAAGTAATTAATAAGAATAATAAAGAGAGGAATGAATAAAGTTCAATGCTTTATTATTATGCATGCAGGATTACAATGTACAAAATTAAATAAGAAGCATGATAACATTAAAGAATTACATGATTAGAAATTGAAATAAAAGAGTAGAATTGGCACCTTAATTAAACATCACTTAGAGAGAATTGGGGAAGCAAAATCGGAATGGCTCTATAGTTTCAAGACTCCAATAGACCATCTCCCCTTAATGAAGACAGAGGCCTCTGTTTATAGTGTAGGATGTATTGGAGAGAAAGAAAGAAATAAAATATTTAGGGAGATATGGATAATTATTTGATGTGAGGAAATAGGAAAAGAAAAGAAAATTTGGAGATTAGGAAAATAACGAATTTGGAAGGATGAAATATTGTACAAAAATTTGGTGGGATATGATGGAGGAAAAGTAACGTGGACGGAATATTGTGTAGAAGGAATAAGAAGAGGGGAGAAAGGTAGGATTAGACAATGTAGTGAATCAAGTTGTTAACTACGTTGCATGGTGTGCATGTAGAAGAAATCATCTGAAATGGCGCAGTACACGAGATGGTTCAACGCGCGTTTAAAATTGATCGATTATTGCGTGTTAGATCGATTGGGCCATTTAAGCGACCCCAAAGCTCCTTCAGTTCAATGAGCGGTCAAGGGAATGGTTGAAGGAATGTTTGGGATGGATGGGTCATCTCTCGAGAATGTTGGGTTAGATGAAGAATCATGTTGTTAATTAAAGACTAACCATGCTTTAAAATAATCTGAGCTATTTATTTAGACTTTAATATTCATTCTAAAACCCGGGACCAAATCTGGTGTCTACAGGTGCGCAAAATTCATTCACAAGAAGCAAGAAAAATTGCGGGATGACCGATTACGTTCTATGAATGTGTTAATATTGAATATAACGGAGATAAAATTTGTCCGCCGCATTATCTAACTCGCGCAGATGATACATCTGGAGAATATCTTACAAAAGAAGAATGGTTTCCAGAAAGAAGAGAAAAAGTAATAAATCCTTAAATGATAAGACCGCAAGAGTTGTTAGATTTTACAAGTTAATGCACCACCTATGGAAGGATATTGATAGAGGATATAGGGTTATCCATTGTGGTAACACTACCTTCAGTTATCAGAATAAGTTTGAGCAGCTTGTTTGATGCATGCCTCATTGATTCTCTCTCTCTCTCTCTCTCTCTCTCTCTCTCTCTCTCTCTCTCTCTCTCTCTCTCCTCTTGCTACTGTTTCTGTTTTTGGGTTGGGGGGGGGGGGGTTGAGCTCCATTTTATGGGTTGAAAGGGTATTGAGCTCCATTTTCAGATCTACGAAGTGTTGTATTGCTTATTGAATAATTGTTGGTTATTTAGTGGGGAGTGGGGAGGACGGTCAGAGGGTACTAAAAAGGGGTATAGAAAAGGCGGTGAATTGGTTGGGAATACAGTAAATACTGTGTATTGGAAATGAATACATTGTATTGAAAATGAATTGACTCTGGTTTAAAGAAATACAGTGTATTGAAAATAATTGCTTGGAAAGTTGGTAGATTAAAAGGTGGTGGATCTGTGGAAACAATGTATTAAAAGGCATTGGGAATACAGTAAACAAACATAATAAATGGCTCTGCTTTCATGGTTGCTTGGAGTAAATTCAACCAATCATGTGTCCACACACTTGTCATTGTAAATTTATAATCAATACAATGTATTTTTTTTACTGTCACTTTTATTATTGTAAATTTATAATAAACACATTATATTTGTTTATCAATTAATTTGATCTATATTTTTTTTACTGTCACTTTTAATATTTATAATCAATACAATATATTTGTTTATCAATTAATTTGTCATTATAATCAATTCACTTTGGTCCACCTATATGTCCACTTTTGTTATTAATGCTACATGTTGTAGTTTGTAGGATTGTGATTTATATAATTTTAGGTTATTTATTTAAAATAAAAATTGCTACAAATATCCTTCTTTTTTATAGAACAAAATGGATAATTCAACAAAACCGTCGGAAGGTGAAGAGTTCAACAAGCAACCATTGTGGAAATTTACAACTAAATATCCAAAAACAAGTGAAGATGGTGGAAATGTCCATTGGAAATGTAACTTTTGTGGGGAAATGTTCGGTCTCGCTCCGAGCCGAATTTTATCTCTTTTATAAGGTGTTTGTGTTTATTTTAGCCTCTTGTGTATATATTAGATATAGTGATTTTGTGTTTTGTAGGAAAATAAAGGGTTAGAAGGAATTTGGGCTAAAATGCGGCTTTTTAGGAAATTCCTAGCTATTTCCCGAGTGAAACCAAGTCAACCCGAGCCGAGACCTGAGGCGAAACTGACCCGGAAGCGTATCTCCATCTCTGGCGCAAAACAGAACAGAAGGCTGAGTCACCCGAGTCAGGAAGTGACTCATCCAAGTCAAGCTTCTGGGGGTAGCAATGAAGATGGCCAGAAGGCTGACTCACC